>CAUYUJ010014914.1:255000-322500 GCA_963575745.1 Prorocentrum cordatum
CGTTTTGAAAACGTTCCGGCGAAATCGCACCTCTCCGTCCAGAGCGACGCCCATCATATCCTGCTGTGATACGCATATATATATATATACATATATATATACAGGATGGACACACACTTGTACACATTCTGCATAACTATACAAAGACATGTACATACTTACGCGTGACCCACCACATATTTAGATACACATATGCACGTATGCACTTATATGCACAGTGTGAACACATACAAATATACGCACACGCATATATGTATGTATGTGTGTGCGTATACACAAACATACATACATTTATACATAGCTATATCCATTCAGAAGGGTCTGCTTTGGATGCCCATAAAGCTGCAAGGCTAATATTTTTGACCTGCAGAACTGGGCCGCCGTTCGGCTGCGCAACATGTATTCTCCTTTCTAAAAGGAGAATAGACTCTACCCCCCCCCCCCCCGGACTTATCCGCTCCCCTTTCGGGTGTGTAAATCATATATGATTCTGACCACTCGTCCATCCTAAATATGGAATCATATCATCCCAGCCAAACCGGTTTCCCCCCCCTGAGGTTCCCTTGAAAAAGCACTATGCGGTGACATTTTTTGTTCTAACATTACACTTGTTCACGAATCCCTTGCAAAAAACTTGACGAAGTGCACGCGCGCGCGTCGTCGCGCGCGCATGCCGGAATCCTTCAAAAACCTTCGGTGCCGGAAAGATTTCGCAAACGAGTTTCCAAAACACATACAAAAACAAATGGTTTCGCAAAACTGATTTGTTAAAAAAGCTTCCGCGCGAGCTCTTGCGAAATCTCAAGAGAACCATTGGCTTTTCAAGATTTTCACAAAATGCTACCAAACGGGCTTCGCGCGCGCGCATGTCGAAATCTGTCGAACGCCCTTGCGCGTGTGCCGTCGCGAGTATCCTTTGCAACAAATGGGACGAAGTGCAGACGCGCGCGTCGTCGCGGGCGTATGCCGAAAACCTTCAAAACCCATCGGTCTCGGAAGGATTTCAAAATCGTGCGTCCAAAAACCTACAACAACCTAAGGTTTCGCAACACGGATTTTCAACAAAACCGTGCGCGCGCGCTCTTGCGTCGTCGTCGTCGTCGTCGTCGTCGCCGTCCTCCCTCCTCCCGCGCCGTCGTCGTCGTCGCCTACGTCGTCCTCTGTCTTTTCTCGTGTTCGTCGTCGTCGTCCTCTTTGGCGTCGTGGTTGTTTCCGTCGTCGTTGTCGCCGTGGTCGTCCGTCCTCCTCCTCCCTCGTCGTCGTCGTCCGTCGTCGGCGTCTCGTCGTCGGTTCTATTTCGTCACCGTCGTCGTCGTCGTTGTCGTCGTCGTCTTCCCTCCTCCCTCGTCGTTGTCGTCGTCGGCGTCGCCGTCCTTCCTCCTTCGTCGTCGTTCGCGTCGTCGCCGTCCTCCCTCCTCCCTCGTCGTTGTCGTCGTTGTCGTCGTTGTCGTCGTTGTCGCCGTCGTCGTCCTTCCTCCTCCCTCGTCGTCGCCTTCGTCGGCGTCGTCGTCGTCGTCTTCGTCGTCGTCGGCTTCGTTGTCGTCGTCGAAGTCGTCGGAGACGTGGTCGGCGTCGTCGTCGTCGTTGTCGTCGGTGTCGTCGTAGTCGGTCTTAAGAGGTTTTGCAAACCAAGTTGCGGGTGGGAGGGTGGGATGTTTGCGCGAGCAGTGGAGAGGACAGCTTCAAGTTGAGCAAGTGATTGCTAAACACAGAATAGACTCTACCACTCCCCCGTCGTTATCACGATACTTTTCGGGTATGTAAATCATGTATGATTCTGGCCACATGTCCATCCTAAATATGGAATCGCAATGTCCCAGGCCAACCGGTATCCCCCCCTGAGGTTCCCTTGTAAAAAAAACACTATGAGGTGACATCGTTTGCTCTAACATTACACTTGTTCACGAATCCCTTGCAAAAAATTAGACGAAGTGCAAACGCGCGCGTCGTCGCGCGCGCATGCCGAAATCCTTCAAAATCCTTCGGTGCTGGAAGGATTTCGCAATCGAATTTCCAAACAACATACAAAATCACAAGGTTTCGCAACACTGATTTGCTAAAAAAGCTTCCGCGCGAGTTCTTGCGAAATCTCAAGAAAACCATTGGTTTTTCGAGATATTCACAACATGCTACCAAACGGGCGTCGCGCGCGCGCATGTCGAAATCTGTCGAACGCCCTTGCGCGTGTACCGTCGCGAGAATCCTCTGCAAAAAAAGGACGAAGTGCAGATGCGCGCGTCGTCGCGCGCGTACGCCGAAATCCTTCAAAACCCATCGGTTTCGGAAAGATTTCAAAATCGCGCGTCCTAAAAACCTACAAAAACACAA
This sequence comes from Prorocentrum cordatum, assembly GCA_963575745.1. NCBI lineage: Eukaryota > Dinophyceae > Prorocentrales > Prorocentraceae > Prorocentrum > Prorocentrum cordatum. Next base: position 257,329 of record CAUYUJ010014914.1, read on the forward strand.
GGTTTCGCAACACGGATTTTCAACAAAAGCGTGCGCGCGCGCTCTTGCGGCGACGTCGTCGTCGTCGTCGTCGCCGTCCTCTTCCTCCCGCGTCGTCGTCGTCGTCGTCGCCTACGTCGTCCTCTGTCTTTCCTCGTGTTCGTCGTCGTCGTCCTCTTTGGCGTCGTGGTCGTTTCCGTCGTCGTTGTCGCTGTGGTCGTCCTTCCTCCTCCTCCCTCGTCGTCGTCGTCGTCCGTCGTCGGCGTCTCGTCGTCGTCCTTCCTATTTCGTCGCCGTCGTCGTCGTCGTTGTGGTCGTCGTCTCGTCGTCGTCTTCCTTCCTCCCTCGTCGTTGTCGTCGTCGGCGTCGCCGTCCTTCCTCCTTCGTCGTTCGCGTCGTCGCCGTCCTCCCTCCTCCCTCGTTGTCGTCGTTGTCGTCGTTGTCGCCGTCGTCGTCCTCCCTCCTCCCTTGTCGTCGTCTCCGTTGGCGACGTCGTCGTCGTCGTCGGCGTCGGCGTCGTTGTCTTCGTCGTCGTCAACGTCGGCGTCGTCGTCGTCGCCGCCGTCGTCGTCGTCGTCGTCGTCGTCGTCGGCCGTCTTGCTTCTCCGGCCTTCTTGGGGCGCTCTTGAGACGCCCCCGAGGGCTCCAAGACGACCCCGGAGCGATATCTGTGCTCGGTCCCTCATGGATTTTGCAAACCAAGTTGCGGGTGGGTGGGTGGGATGATTGCGCGAGCAGTGGAGTTGACAACTTCAAGTTCGACAACTTCAAGTTGCCGTCGTCGGCGTCGCCGTCCTTCCTCCTTCTTCGTCGTTCGCGTCGTCGCCGTCCTTCCTCCTCCCTCGTTGTCGTCGTTGTCGCCGTCGTCGTCCTCCCTCCTCCCTCGCCGTCGTTTTCGTTGGCGACGTCGTCGTCGTCGTCGTTGTCTTCGTCGTCGTCGTCGTCGGCGTCGTCGTCGTCGTCGTCATCGTCGTCGTCGTCGTCGTCGGCGTCGTCGTCGGTGTAGTCGTCGTCGTCGTCGTCGTCGTCGTCGTCGTCGTCGTCGTCGTCGTCGTCGTCGTCGTCGTTGTCGTCGAAGTCGTTGGAGACGTCGTCGGTGTCGTCGTAGTCGGTGTCGGCGGCGCCGTCGTCGTCGTTGTCGCTGTCGTCGTCGGCGTCAGTGTCGTGGCCAAGTGCCATGTGGTACCTACCGTCACGGCCTTGTCTTCAGAGGTCTTGCGACCAAGTTGCGGGTGGGAGGGTGGGATGTTTGCACGAGCAGTGGAGAGGAAAACTTCAAGACGGTCAAAGTGGATTGCACCGAATAGATTCCACAACACAGACAGCCACATAGATTGGACAACGCACGTTGCACCACTCAGGTTGCACGTCGCAGATTGCACAACGCGGACTGCACCAACACAGTGCGCAGCACCGATCGCACCGCGCAGGTCCGACAACTCATATCACACCGCGTAAATCGCAAGATATCGATTGCACCACTTGGATTGCTCCAAACCGAATGGGCCGCGCGAAAGTGCGCGCCGCGTAGATTGCACGACGTGGATTGCGCTATATAGCACAATCCACACTGCGTCGCAAATCTTGCACAAAATGGATTGCATAACTGTTCCTTGTTTTGCCAAGTTCATTGGGACTAGCAACGACGACAATGACGACGACGACGAGTCAAACGGAAAAACGTCTCACACACGCCGACAAGTCGGCGGATCCCCGTTGGGGAGCGCCTCGCGCAAATGCGATCCAAGCGCGAGAGATGCAGGGAAACGGAATGCCCGGCAAGACTCGCCAGGGAGGGCTGGGCGCGCGCTCTTTCCGCGGGGCACGCGGCAGAAGACTCGGGGGCCCTGGGCGGCAGCGGCCGGCGGCGGCGCAACGGCAGAAGGGGGGGGGCGAGGAGAAGAACAGACATGCAATAAATAATGAGCAGGAATAGGAATGAAGTCGCTTCGCAACCTCAACTTCTTCATATATATATATACACATATATATATGCACAAATAGAAAACGGCCCAAGACTGATTCAGCAGTCTGTCGGTAGTCGCTGTAGTCGCGTGTGCGTCTGTGTGTGCGTGTGTTCGTGAGCGCGCTTGCGTGTCTTTCTTTTTTGTATATTTGTCTCTCTCTCTCTCTCTCTTTCTCTTTCTCTCTCTTTCTCTTTCTCTCTCTCACTCTCCCTCTCTCTCTCTCTCTCTCTTTGTTCTCTCTCTCTCTCGCTCTGTCTTAGTTTTGCTGTTATTTATTTATTCATATTTCTGTATGTATCTCTCTCTCTGTCTCTCCTTCTCTCTGTTAATTTGTTCTCTCTCTCTCTCTCGTTATTTATCTTATTTTCATTTATTATCTGCTCTCTCTCTCTCTGTCTCTCTCTCTTTCCCTCTCTCGATATTTCTCTTCTTCTCTGCGCGCTTCGCGGCTTCCTTTGATTCCCAGGCTGCGCTCGGAAGAGCCCTTTTGATGCCCTTGTCGGCGGACAGCCCCGTCCGCCTCCGCGAAGGCGCGGCCCCTGTCACTCGTGGCGCACAGCCGGACCTCGGACAGAACAACGCCCTTCAAAGACGCGAGACCCCGCGCTGGCCAAATGGAAGAACATTCGAGGGCGCCCCGCCCCAGGATGCGCAATCACATCCGACAGGCAAGGAGAACATTGGGGTGTCATCCCCGAGCCGACCTGGATCTTCTTTCTACCTCGACCCGACCGCAGTCGTCTCCGTCGCGCGGCATTGTTCTGCCAGGCGCCGACGAATCGAAACGGGCAGGACTGTCGTCTCTGCTGCGAGGCCGATCTCCCTCGATGACAAGACGCGGCGTCTTTGGTTCATTATGCAATCCGACATGTAATCCGGAGCGCCCGCAGCACTCGCCTCCTGGCCGGCGTGCCTACCGCGACGTTATTCTCCGTCCGCCCTGTCTCTCTTGGCCTCCTTTCTCTTTCAACTTGCCTCTCGCATTATTATCGCCGTCCCTAATGGGCTTGTCCACGCGGATTGCCACCTGCGTTGCTTGCAGCTTCTTTCTGGCTAATTCCACAGCCCGCTCGAGCCGTCGCCCCCGCATGGCACGGCGCTCGACGCACATCGCGCCCAGGGCGATGTGCCGGAGACGCCGCCCCGCACTGCCGGAGCGGCGCGCCGGCGGAAGCGCCGCGAGCCGCTCTTCGGCCGCGAGACCAGCCGGAGGGACTGGCGGACATGCGAATTTGGATGCGGAGGTCAAGACTTGCGGGCGCGACAAGGCGCTGCGGGCGCCTGGGCGACGACTGTTGTTGCGACCGTGGCGCGCGCGACCGCCGCCCCCTCGGCGGGGGAACCCGAGCGCGAAGTCCTGGCAAACGTCGCTGCGTCGGCTCTCGCTGGCGACGCGGCGGCCGGCTTGGTCGCCGAAGCGAACGTCGCCAAAGTGAATGCGTAAGAGCGCCAGGCTGGATATATTCTAGAAGCTTCGCCAGGTTGGACTTCTCCTGGGCGAGGAAACCAGTCGCCATCTCACAATCTGGAACCCAGAGCAGCTCCACAGGAGGGGCCTTGTCACAATGTCTTGGGACATGCGCAACGACCGCGCCGCGAACTGTCTGGAAAGCTGGAGTGATTTTTTTGATTTTTTTCCGAGAGACGCGGCGCCGCAACCCAGACCTCCTGCGGTCTCAATTTAATTGAGCCGCCTGGATATGCATTGTTTTTTTGTTTCAAATTAGTAAAAAATCAAGATTTTAAAAAAAAATCAAGACATCAACAAGTCGGGATTTGACGACTAAGTCGAAATCGGGCAATACACATTCGAATGTAGTTAATATAAGCTAGCAATTGACCGTCGTCCAGCAGTTGTTACGGGTGTAGACAGCGGAGGGACGCGCGGGCGGGCCATTTCATCTCCGAGCGCGCCGCGCGCCGTGCATAATGGCGTCCACGCCATTATCCTGTGTGCCCGCAATATAGGGCAGGGATTACGCGGAGGTTATGTGCAAATCTCCGCGTCAAGGAGGGGATCGACCACTCGGTCGCTATATATATATATAGAAATATATATATATATATATATATATATATATATATATATAGGGAGAAGGAACATGTGTACACAAATATAGTTATAGCAGCACATATCGCCACCGAACGGCGTGCACAGGGGATTGGAATGCTCGAAGCGGTCCGTTATTTCTCGATCGCATGCGCAATAGTACTCAGCAGCACGGTGTGGCCCGCGCGAGTCCTGCTTAAAGTCAGGCAGCTCCAAGCTGCTGAAACATTAGGTTTCAACTAGTTGTTGAATATCCTAACGCTCAGGAACGGAGAGAGGATACATACATGTAATATTTTCGTATATCATGTGCACACATGCATGCATACCTACATACATTGACATATATACTACACGTACACGCGTACATACATACACACATACAAACACATCCGCACATACATACATACATGCATGCATAAGTACATACATACATACATACATGCATGCATGCATGCATGCATGCATGCATGCATACATACATACATACATACATATACACACATACATACATGCATGCATGCATGCATGCATGCATGCATGCATGCATTCATACATACATACATGTATACATTCATACATGCCTACATAAATGCATGCCTACTGTACGTGGCAATGGATCGCCATTTCAACCGCATCTAGCTAGTCGTCGTAGATCACTGTACACTCATGCACGTCCACTCTGAGAGCCACGCGTGAGCGAGAGGAGGCGTGAGCATGCAGAGGGGATATTTCCAACGATCGCGACGTACATCGGCTCGCGGCCGATGGTGGGGCGGAGCGCGCCCCGACGGAGGTGCCAACGGCGGAGGCGGATGAGGGGAGGGGGGGAGGCCGAGGGGAGGCTGTCGCGGGGGTCCCTGGAGAAGTCACTGGGGTCGAGGCCGAGTGAGGAGGAAAGGTGGCAAGAACAAATGCTCGAAACCGAGTCCACTCGGTTTTCCCACTTGGATCCAGGCTCGCATGTCAACAGGGTACTCGGCGATCGTGCGTGCGTGTGTGCCTGAGTGTGCGAATGTATGTGCCTGTGTGCCTGAGTGTGTGAGTGTGTGCGTGTGTGCGTCCGACGTGCAACATGCACACATCATGCTTGAGATCTAGATGAGCAGGGGAGGAGAATACTGCGGCGGACATCTGACGTCGCATTGCAGCGTCGGCCCTCTATAGAATACTGCAGCGGACATCTGACGTCGTGATGTTAACAGCGTCGGCCCTCTATAGAATATTGTGGACATCTGACGTCGTACAGCGTCGGCCCTCTATAGAATATTTTGCCGCACCCCGCACTCACATCGACGGGACGGCGCCGTAACAAGAACTCGATTTCTTCGAGGGCCAGCCTCGGCAGTGAATTGGGGCGAAGCCGAAAGGCATGGATCGATCGGTCGATCGACCCATCGATCGCTCGATCGATCGAGCGATCGAGACCAGTCGACTGGATCGATTGGCCGATCGATCTCATGCCTTTCGGCCCTCAGGGCGGGACTTCTTCTGGAACTGCGGAGCTCCATCCATTCCGGAATGGCGCCCCCCTCGAGCCCCCCGCGCCCTGCCGTCTTCTCTAAAACTCGAGCTGGATCGAGGCTGCTCAAGCTTGTCGAGGGGGGGGGGTCGGGGGGTCGGTTCGAACGGCGGTGCGCCTCTGCAGGACGTCGGCGAAACACGGGGGGGGGAGGAGGACGAGGAGGAGGAGGAGGAGTTTGAGGAGAAGGAACACGAGGAGGAGGAGGAGGAGGAGGAGAAGGAGGAAGAAGGGGAGGAGGTTCGAATATGAGGCGGAGGAGGGAAGAAACCATGCAACCCTGCTGGCCCCTGGCGCCTGTGGTCGGCTTCGGCGCCCTCCGTCCACGAGAAGGAGAGGAGGGGTTCGATCGGCGACTCTCGGGTGGCGCCCCTGCCCGGGGGGAGGGAGGAAGAGGAATACTAATTTCCCAAACCTCCGATCGACGACTCGACGTCTCGGGCCCCTGGACAGATTCCTGCCGCTTCCCGCGGACGAGGACATAACTTGGTTGCTGGACCTGCATAGGTCCACGGCCTCGGGACCATGGGAACCATATTATGTATATGCACGTTTACACATGTATATGTATGTATATCTATGTATACGGATAATTCGCACACATATGTATATACATATATATATATGTATGTATATACACATGTGCATTTTACTTTGTAAGCATATCTCCTATCTCTATATATGTATACACACATATATATATACATTGTCGAAATGGAGGTCTGGGAACACGCGTCGTGCCCCCTGTCGGCGGCCTCCCAGCCACTTCGGACCTCTGGCTCCTGGATGGGGCCCCCGACTGCGCTGGCGGCCGCGGTGCCCCCTTCCTGCGCAGCCCCTTTCTCCTGTTCTGCGTTCTCGTTCTTCTCTCTCTCTCTCTCTCTCTCCCCCTCCCCCTCTCTCCTCCCGCTCGCTGTGACGACGATCGACGTGACGCGCACATGCACGGCGCGCACGAGCACGCACACTTTTTTACAGATACACAACTAACAACTTCTCCAGCAGTGAAACGTAGAACGTCCCTCCTTTGTGGATGCTCTTGGCGACAGTGCCGAGGACTCTGTTCTCGCCCTCGTCTAAGTAAGTCCAAAGGAAACGTGGGTTTCCTAATAAACGAGAGCGCTTGATAATGTGGTAGCACATGTGATGTTTGAACACCATGTGCGCGCCCGACGCTTTGTAGTACTGCAAAAACTTGAGCATGTGAGATTCCATCTGGCGCTGAAGATCTGCAGTCAAGTACCTCGGAGAGGTATCTACAAGCCTTTGAAACCCCACGAACTCCTGGCAGGCCAATGGGAGCATTATTGATGCACCCTCTCTGAAACACTCAACATTCTCCGAACAGATGATCGGGAGAAGGGGCACCAAGTGCCTTGTCTCATTAGCTTTTGCGTGAAGGACCATCTTATCCTCACGCGTACTCGAGCCAAGCATTTTGAGTGTTAGTCGATCAACTCTGGAACGGCCACGATCCTGAAATATATGGTTTGAAAGATAATACGACCTGATTCTCCGTCTAAGATGCATAATATTGTCTCTGAACCTGATGACTTGCGTCGTGGCCTGACTTTTTGCAAAGTTCCCCAGAATAAGCTTCCAAAATACAACTGCAATCAGGCGCTGGCTCGTCCCCAGGTCGCATATGTGCATAAGATCAAGTGCTATCATTCCCACGTGGAACCCAATAATACCAAATACTGGTGCAACAAAATTCAAGCCTGCGTCGTTCTTAGTATTGAAAAAGGTGAGTTCCACGGGTTCGCCCCTGACGATGTTGATGTGCTGAAGGGTGTGGGTGTCAGTGACCCGTCCTCTCGGGATGAGCCGCCACCCCGCGTCGAGGCCGAACTCGGGGATGGCCCGCCAGGTGCCATATCCCCAGAGAGCGTCGTCGTGCCTGCAGGAGCGGAGGATTCTGTTCAGTTGGGCGTTGCTCCGTACGATGATTTTCTTAATGCAGGATCTGACCATTTGTTCATAGCGCTGCTGGTCTTTGTCCACCCACGTGGATGAGTCCACGGCCAAAGGAAAATCAAACATACCGTCTTTCGTCGTGTTGCAGCACAGGCACGGGTTCAGCACATTGTCCCATCTCGTGAAACCCAGCGCGGAGATCAGCTCGAGCATGTCTGCCCTGAGCTCCACGAGGGCCGCGCAGAGCCCCCCCGCAAGGGGGAAGCCCCGCACGGTGTGCCTCCACTCGCTCACGAACGGGGTCCCGTCGTGCGCGAATTCCGGAAAGATTCCCGTCGCCATGACGTTAATACTCCACACAATAACAGCCATTATAGCGCCGAGCGTGCACATACCCCTGCACGCACACTGGCAGAGGTCTTGCTTTCTCACAGTACAAATCGCATGCCTAACGCCAGTTTTACAGTTATTCCAATACATGCAGATAATAGTATCGCGTTTCGTGTGTGGGACCCCGTCGCTATAGAAGCCAATCGGAAATGACAGCGCGCGGCCCTTCTGGGCAGTGACCTCGTGTGTAGTGCAGTGTGCTGGTAAGTCCTGGTCGCTCACGTGTGTCAGGTCGTAGCTCTCTGGATTGTCGGTCCACGTCTGGTGGAAGCACTCTTGTGGGAGATGGATTGGAAATTGCAGTTCTGTGCGCCGCTCGCTTGCTGGATCCCAGCCAGGGATTGTAGTTGTGTAGAAGCGTTCTCTGGACTGGAGGCGGAGCGCCTGTCTGAGATGATCTGCATGATGCGCTCCAGCCTGGGTAGGGTCCAACGCCAGGTCCCCGCAGCCCACACCACCCGCGCGCGCGCTGTGCCACGCCACCGTGCAAACGTCCTCGATCGGTGAACAGTTGCCCCCGACCGTTGTTGGATTCGTTTTCAATTGGGGAGCGGGGTCGAAAGGGATCTCTCTAGAACGAGCTGCCATGGATCGAACAGCACATGTGCTGTTCGATCCACGACTGGAGGATACCCCCTGGACACGTCGATCGGGCGCAACTGGTCAACGCCCCTCCTTCGCAGTCATCTTGCCCTCGCTCCACCTGCCGAGCAGATAGCGTCGCAATCCGATGCCGTTGTCGCCCTGCAGGCCGCAAATCGGCCAGAACAAAAGGCGCCCCACAGCACCGATGGCCATTCTTCATTTCGCCACCCTCTCCTCTTAATCTCTCTTTCTCTCTCTCTCTCTCTCTCTCTTTCTCTCCCTCTCTCTCTCTCTCTCTCTCTCTCCCCCTCTCTCTCACCCTGTCTCCCCCTTTCTCTCCCCCTCCCTCTCCCTCTCTCTCTACCTTTCCCTCGCTCCTCCTACTCACCCTTTCGGTTCTCCCTTCCTTACCCTCTTCTCTCCCCGATCGAGGCCCCTCAGCCTCGAGGGCTCGTAATCCGTTCGCCGTGGGATGCGAGCATTTGTTCTGGCCGTGTCCACCTCTATAGTTGATGGCCGCGCTGCCGCTGAAGACCCTGCCGCTGCTGACAATGGGTTGCCCTCGAGCTCCACCGAAATCCCCGCCGCACGACCTGCCATCGAACGAAACGCGATTCGAGAGGTCAGCACGTACGCGAGACAACAGCGCTGTCGGGGATTAACCCCTCTGGCCTAGATGTCTACGGATGTCGACGCGAAGCGAACGATGGCCACTCCGTGCCGTGGCCCTTCAACTGGAACGAACGATCGGCCAGAACTCTCGGGCTTGCTTGTGACTGTTCCTCCTTCCTCGACCAGCGCAGCCGAACCCACATGGACTGTCAAGCTCATGGGCGCTATTTCAGGCAGCGTTGCGCCGTCCACGGTACTCGATCGAGCACTCTCTCCAACGCGTGCTCGGCGAAATTATACAACAAGCTCTGCATTAAGGTATCGAGCCCCGTCCCGTCCTATCCTTCTCATCCTCCCCTCCTCGGACTCCTCAAGCTCCCCTCGGATCCGTCCTCAGATCTACTCCTCCCTCTGTCCTCGGATCCGTCCTCGGACCAATCCCCCATGATCGCTCCGGCCTCGGAGCTATACTCCTCTTCAAATTAGTGCGCACTGCATTGCAGTGACTCGCTCGGCGCGGGTATCCACCCAAGCAGAATGAGGAGATACGTCGGGATATGGAGAAAGATAGAGAGAGATACATAGCATGGGAAATAGAAGCGGTCGATACAGCGGGGGGAGGGGATGGATCCAGAAAGTGCTGGGAACATTTGCACCGATATATTCCTTTATCTCGATACATATATATATATACATATATATACATACATATATGTAGATCTATATACATATAACGGCTGGGAAGTACACTTGAGCTACACAGTATACCTGAGAGATGCACAGCCTATATCTGAGCTGCACACCAGATCGGAATCTGCACAGCCTATTGGCATCACTATCTTCCCAGGGCCGCATACCATATCGGAGAACGATGCTCGGGAGGGGGGTCTGCTGGCCTATAGGCTCGACTTACTTTGAAAGCGCCGCCGTCGCGGCGGAAACCGAAGCCATCACGGGCGAAATCAGTCCCCACACGCGCTTGGCCTGTTAACGGGATGCACAGGTTGAGAGCTTTCAGCTACACTGCAAGCTGATGGCACCTCGAATCCCCGACTGGAGCCTCTCGCATCTCCCTCCTTCCCACCTGCTCTCCCACGGCCTCCTTTTATTACCTTCCCATCGTTTTTTTTCGAGGGCAGCTATCTTCGCGCGCCAGAGCTACACAAACGCTGCCGAAACGCGCAAAGCGAGATTATCGTCGCGCCCCTGAAGGCCCACCCCCGCTACATCCCCATGAACCTGCCTCACCTTGCTCCCCATCTTCCTGCCATCGGCCGAGCATCCCTTCCCGCTGGCAAGATGAGGCAGCGCAAGCGCGCCTCCTCCAGCGCTTCCTTCACCTCCTCGAGGTCGGGCTTGGACCTGGCGCTGACGGGAAACGAGAAATGGCGAGCGAGAAATGGCGAGCAAGCGGGGGTCTCGAGGGCGAGCAGGGGAAGGCGGAGGGAACTGGGGGGGGGGAGGAGCAGGACAAGGGAGCGACACTGGCGCCAGCAAGGGAAGGGCTGACCCTAAGAAGAGAGACAGAGCTCAGAGAACAGAAAAACATGGAGGAGCTGGACCAAGGGACCCAACGACTGAGTCATTTCTCGTTGCGTGCGCCACTGACCTATACATTCCGCCTATACGCGTTTGCATTCGATCATCTCTGCGATCCTGTTTCCTCCCTCTTCCTCATCCTGCTCCCCCTTCTCCTCCTTCCTCTCAAAGGCCCTTCTGATTCTGTATGCGGGGGCGGGGGCTGACTTCCCCTGGATCGCTTCAGTGAGCGCGTACTTGTGGCCGTCGAGGGTCTCCACGCTCGTGTTCACCTGGGTCTCGAAGGGCTTCAACCACTTCATGGCGTCCGCCTCCCCTACCCCCATATCGCAAAACTCGAGCATGTCAACTGCAGCTTGGAGTCCCTGGCCTGCGCCAGAAGACCGAGGCGCGCTGGGCATGGATAACACTCTGGCCACCAGAGGCTAGATGATTTATCCATATGTTGTGCGCCTCGGCCTTCGGCGACATTTCCAAGAAAGCCCAAGACGCACTGCATATGGATAAACATCGCACCCGCAGCAGACGCTGAGAACTGGAAGCAGCGGGGTGATGGATGGGGATAGCGAGCCTGAAGGGGGATCGAGGAGCGATTCGAGGTCGATGAGTACTGGCGATCGGTCGGGACATCGATCTGCCGCCGAGTTCGAACATCACGCTCGAGCCTGCCCAAATCTAACCCCCCCTTCCCACGTCGAGGCCAGCGAGGAGCGCGTGGATCTTGCAGCACTCTCCGAGCAGGGCGCCGTACTGGCTAGCGTCGGCGCACGTGTCCTGGGCGATCTCTTTCTCCTGGCAGGGCGACGCGCGCGGGAGGCGGACGGTCCGACGAGAAGGGCCTGACTGGGACTTAAGGGGGGCCGCGTGAGGACGGGGGGGGGGGGTCGAAAGGGTCGATCACGCACTACTCTCATACATCCCTTCAATCCTCATCGCTCTCCGAGCTCGTGTACTCGTACGAGCTCTCGGAGTCGGCCTCACCTTTGACGACCTTCTTGTCGTACTTGCTTTTCTTGCTGGCCACCTGCTCCACGGGGACCTCGCCTGTGCTCATCCTCGTCTCGATTCTCTGCGACTTGGCCTCTTCGGGGCCGCATCCTCACCCCCCCCTCCCCTCTGCTGGGGGTTAACCGGGGGGGCAGGCGGCGTGAGAAGAGGGACATACAGAAGCAGGGTGCATGGGGAGGGGATGGGGAGGGAGGAGGAGAGGGACACAATCAGGGTGAGGTGAGGAGGCGAGCCCATATGGTGAGGAGTGGAGGTTTGCAGCACACATGCTGCAGGCACAAATGCTGCCAGCGCCAGGCCTTCACATCCACAGCCGACATCTCCACGCGGCGGAAGAGGATCTCGCCCGTCTGGCGATCGACCTCCCTTTGCCTCAACATATCTTCTTCTCCCTTCCCCTCCCTCGCCACCCTCTCCTCCCGTGCCCTTGGATCCTTTCACCTCCATGTCTCCTTCGCTCCTTCCATGGGTTACCCATCTCCTCTTTCTGGTAAACTCCAACAAACTTGAGATCCCACCTAACGCTGGATCTATAAAAGCTGAGGTCCATCGAGCTATGCAGAGCGCGGTGCAACCCACCACCCGTGCGAACCTGAGTGTGCGTCTTCTTCATTTTCAGGCAATACTCCTTCACGTTGATGGCGCGCTGCCAAGCCCTGCGCGGAACAAACGATGCGCGGTAAGAATACAAGGGTCTTGGACGCCCATGCCGATGGTATTTCGAGCGGGGTTGGCAATCGAACGCGGTTTGAGGATGGGCCGAAGATGGCCAAAGAGGCAATGATGCAACGTTTCCCTTGACTGCATACACGGGTCCGCATCACTGTGCGAACAGGGTAGGCCTACGTCCGTACGTCCTCTTCCTCCATCTCCTTCTCTTCCTGCATGCGTCCTCCGTACGTTCTCCTCTTCCGTGCGTCGTCATCCTCCGTGCGTGTTCCTTATCCTCCGTACGTCCGTGTGTCCTCCCACTTTACGTCCTCCTCCCTGAACGCAACGGGCAGGCCACGCCTCTGTCCGAACGGGGTGTTCTGGTTGTCCTCGGTCCATCCCTCGAGGTGAAGGAGGGCGTCGAATGATTTCCAGTGGTCCGTACTGCACTCCTCGACTCGGCGTTCTTCTGCCTCGATCTTGAGGCTCTCGGCGAAGCGGAAGTCACCTCCCACCTCTGTGAACCATTTTCTATGTTCTTCTCACTTCGTCGTCCTGATCCTCCTTCAAGTCCTCCTCCTCCTCATCCTCCTCCTCCGTTTCCTCTCTTCCCTGTTGAGTTCGGGGCCCCTTTCCCGTCGTGTATTCTCCTCCTCCCCCTCCTCATCTTCCTTTTTTTCCCTGTTGAGTGGGGTCACTCTATCCAGATATTCATGTTTCCTTCCCGTCGTGTATCTCCCGTCCTTCGGGTCCTGGCCCCACCTCGGGACCGCCGCCCCCGCCGATCGAGCACCAGGGGAGAGGAGAGGCGGCCCCCACCCCAGCCACCATACTTCTGCCACTTGCGGAGCCAGTCGTGCTGCTCGCTGCGCGAGAGGCGTTTGTACTCATCTTTGACACATTGCTTGGCCGTGGCGAGGTGGTTCCTGCGCGGGCCAGGAGGGCGGGACGTCTCCGCCTCATCCCCGTGCGTCTTCCTCCGTGCGTCTTCCTCCGTACGTCCTCCTCCGTGCGAATTCCTCCTATATACTCCGAACGGTTTCGATCTTCAGTGCGTCCGTACCTCCTCCTCCATGTGCATCCTCCTCCTTACGCTCTCCTTCGTACGTCCTCCTCCTCCTCCTCCTCCTTCTCCTCCTCCTCCTCATCATCATCCTCCTCTTTCATATAGGCATCGATCTTCCTGACCCTCCACCTCCATGCGGAAGCCTCCTCCATCCCTTCCCCTCGGTACTCATATCCCTGAAGCTGGGATAGGGATGTGCTTGCGACCAAACGCCTCTACCCCTGAATCTCTGCAAAGGGCCAGGCGGGGCTGTCCGCATCCGTTGCATCTCATTCTCGTGCTGGCTGTTCTCTTTCCGTTTCAAGGCTTTCGCCTTTTTGGCAGTTGCTTTCTCCTGCGCCGTCTTGGGGGCCGCCGCCGCCTTTTTCTTTGGTGCCATCGCCTCCCCCCGCCCGACCGCGCGCTGGGGGCCAGCGCCCGCGGGTCTCGAGACGCCGACGTAAACAACCAGCCTGCTCAATCGATCTGACCTGCTGCAACCCATACAGAGATCAAGGCACGGAGCGACCTGGACGGCAAGCAATATCCAGATCGGCCGCGTGCTATGCAAGTATATAGCCCCCCCCCCCCCCCCTTCATGAACGTGACCCAGCATGAAATGTGCCCGTGGCCACGTGGTCCACGCGTGCCACGTCGCGCGCGCCTGCGCGCGTGCCCATGCTCCGACAGAGCGCGCGCGGACACCTTACGGGTGCGCGTGTGCAAATGTATAATGCGTGCTTGTGCGCGCCACATATGTACACACTAGCCTATATAGAGCGCGTGCGCGTCACTGCGCCCCGTCGCGCTTATAATGCAATATCCAGATCGGTTTGGACGCGCGCCCTTTTCGCCTGCTTGATCGCCAGCGGGACAGGCATGGGCTCACGGGCGCACGCAGCGCGCCCGCAGCTCTATGCGTCTGTACAGATAACTATCGCCACGTGTATAAATGTATATCTATATAGATGGCACACAGGGTGTCGCGGCCTCGAGCGCAACGGCGAGGCGAAGCAAGCGTGGCGGCGCGCGCGCGATCACGCGCGCTATACACGCACGCGCACCCGCGCGCGCGCACCCACGCGCGCACGCACACACCAACACTTATTTACCGAACGCAATATCCAGATCGGCGAGCCGCGTCCCTTTTTCGCCTGCTCGCCAGCCGCGAGCGGCGCTCCTGCCTCGAGGACCGATCGCGGCCTGCGCGCGCCCCAGCCCCACCCCCCCTCCGCGGACTGCGGAACGGCCCCACCGCTGGCCGCGGCGCAGCCAGCGCGATCGGGCGGCTGCCGCGGAGGGCCACCAGGCCTCCCGCGGGGGGGGGGCCAGGCACCCCGCCCCCCCCCTTTAAGGCGCGGGGGGACGGGGGCGGGGGAGGGGTGCGAGAACATCAAGAACATCAAGAACATCAAGAACATTAAAAGAACATTAAAAGAACATTAAAAGAACATTAAGAACATTAAGAACATTAAGAACATTAAGAACATCAAGAACATCAAGAACATCAAGAACATTAAAAGAACATTAAAAGAACATTAAAAGAACATTAAGAACATTAAGAACATTAAGAACATCAAGAACATCAAGAACATCAAGAACATCAAGAACATCAAAAGAACATTAAAAGAACATTAAAAGAACATTAAGAACATCAAGAACATTAAGAACATTAAGAACATCAAAAGAACATTAAAAGAACATTATAAGAACATTAAGAACATTAAGAACATTAAGAACATTAAGAACATTAAGAACATTAAGAACATCAAGAACATCAAGAACATTAAAAGAACATTAAAAGAACATTAAAAGAACATTAAGAACATTAAGAACATTAAGAACATTAAGAACATTAAGAACATTAAAAGAACATTAAAAGAACATTAAAAGAACATTAAGAACATCAAGAACATTAAGAACATTAAGAACATTAAGAACATTAAGAACATCAGAAGCACCACGCTGCGCAGGGGGTGGGGGCAAGCGGGGCGGGCGCGCTGGCGCGGGCGTCGACGGCGGCGCCCGCGCGCCTCTGCGCCGCCCCGACGTGGCCTTCGCTGGCCCCGCGGGTCGGCGCGTGGCGCGCGGGCAGCCCCTCTCTGCCCCTTTCGAAGCGCGCCCGCCCTGCGGGCCCCTCCCCCGCGCCTGCGGGTTGGCCGCGCAACGCGCCAGGTGCTCAGCAGGGTGCGCGCCGAGGCAGCGGGGCGCGCGCGGAGGGCCACGGGCGCGGTGGCTCGCGTATCGGGACGGGGCGGTGGACGGTGCATGGCGGTGCGGGCTAGCCCCGCACCGCCATGTGCAATCCCCCGCACCGTCCTTTGCACGCGGCCCCCAAGCGCCGTGGCCACCGCGCACGCCCCGAGTCGGCCCGCGACCCTGCTGCGCGCTGGCGCAGCGCTGGTGCCCAACGCGGCTGCTTAAGCTGCTGCAGTGTAGGTAAAACGTAGCAGGGTCAAGTCGTCCGCGTGGCGCCGCGGGCAAGCCCAGGTGCACCTGGGCGAATGGAGGGGGGGTCTCTCCCATGCGCGCGTTGCGCGCGCACGCGCGCGCCAACGCACACGAACGCACACACACACCCACACACACGCACACGCACATGCACACGCACATGCACACGTTATGCGTTGCGACAGGGCGTGGCGCGCCGCGTCAAGTACGACGCACGCAGACACGCGCACACGCACACGCACAACCACACGCCCACAGCACATACACACACAACGCACACAGACACGCACACAGGCACACGCGGCAAGACAGAACACGCGAACCGCGCTCTAGCATTTAGGTTTCGTTCCGTTGTGTGGTATGGTGTTCAGGGCCGCAGAGCAACGACGCAGTGCCAAGCGGACATACGCGACTGAGGGATTGTTTGTTGTTTGCGTGATGCATGGGTATGTGCTCATGGACATGTACTTTGGTACGCGGCTGCGTGCTTAAAGGTGCCTGCATTTGTCACGGTATACGCCCAGTGTGTATGTACACGTGTCGGTCGCGCACTTATTATGGATCTAGTGTGTTGTGTATGCGTCGACGTTGAATAAATGCGCACATATACACATTTATGTACAACTGTACACACTGCTTCTTATATATACAAACGCGGTGCATTCATGCATCTGCATATATACACAGAGTGAGAGGCCTGTGGTCGGTCACTGTCCTTGGGTGCGTGGTTAAAGTGGGGCCCCGTGATGCGGATCACCGTAGTCGTTGTGGTCGTCGTCGTCATCGACGCCGTCGTCGTCGTCGTAGTCGTTGTTGTTGTTGGTGGTGATGCTGGTGTAGGTGTTGTTGTTGGTTTTGGTGTTGTTGTTGTTGTTGTTGTTGTTGTTGTTGTTGTTTCATGGTTGTGTAGTTGTTTGCTGTTTGGTTGCTTGTTTGTTTGTTTGTTTGTTTGATTGTTGTTGGTGTTGTTGCTCGGCGTCATACCACTCACGAGCCACCCCGCCACCCACATTGCTCCAACGAAAAAATCGGCGCCTGCAAGAGTAAGCGCCTGTGGCGGGGTCTTCGGGGCCTCGCAGACTGCAGACGTCCCCGCCGCCCCCTCATTCTTATCCGCGACCGTGGGGCGTCATCTGCATACGTATGTGTATATAGAGATAAAATATGTGCACGCGCGCGCGCGGTCAGCGCACCCAACCTCCGTGCACACTGCGTTCACTTAGCGAAGTTGTTGCGCCACGTTACCTCCTCTGAGTCCGCCCCTTCCTCCTGCATATCGGTCCTCCTCCTCCTCGTAGGGTTCGTGCCCATCCTGCGTTTCGCCCCCTATCCTCATCAATTGAATCCGCATCCGATGATCATCTAATTCTTTTCCTCGTGGGACCTCTCCTTCCCCCTTGATCAGGGTGGTCATGCTAACTCCCATGTGCACACTTCCAGATGCGTCCCTTTTCGCCTGCTGTTGCGGGGTTCGGCTCGACGGGGGCTCGCGAGAGCTAGCAGGCCCAGGCTGTAGCTCGATCCGTCTGGCTGCACGTACCCTGGCACGCACCAGCAATTCACATCGAAGACATCCTCCGATCTGACATGCATGTTCTGACATCGGACCGTATATATTATTTTGACCTGCGCGGAAACAGCCATCTGCCGATGCACGTGTGAAATTCAGCGGGCAACGGTTCAAGCGACGAAACGCCATCGCAAGGTGCATCTGGACACAAGCGACATTGAATGATTCAGACACCTTATGCAGCGCTACCCACTTACTTCATCCATAGGGCCAGTGCCCCTATCCCTGACGAACGAACAACACGGACCCATACCCATATAGGGCCAGTGCCCCTATCCCTGACGAGCGAACAACACGGACCCATACCCATAGGACGGAGGGGGCTATGTGTGCGTGTTGTCGAATGGGGGGTCCCCGCTCGAACGGGATCCTCGAGTACACATAGCCAGTCCTCCTCCCTCCGACGCTCCTATGGGTACGGGCGTGTGTGTTGTTTGTTCGGCACTCCCTCCCATATGTTGCATGGCGCTCGAGCTCGCTTCCCGTCAGCGCGGGCAGCTCCCCTCGCGGCGCGGAAGATGCCCGTCATCAGGCGCACGCTGCGCCTCCCCTATTCTGGAAACCGATCTTGTTGATTGCTTAAGCGAGACAACGAAATCCCCTCCCCATACATTATGTATGACCAGGAGTGGAGTTGAAACACTACCCTTGCCAATCTTGCAGACGCTGACATTCGGGGAGAGGCGATCAGGAAAACAAGAGTTTAGATTGCAACGTCCCCCGCCTCGATCTGAATCCCCTTCTCCCCGACACCCGCGACGCTACATCAACATTTGCATGTTCCGTCTCTGACGTCCCCTCCCGCTTCCATCCAACATCATCTTGACATGCACCCTCCCCAGGGCGCCGATACAATATGAAGCAGCCCGTTCACAGCATACATAAGAATACACCCAGTGCGTGGTGTAGAAGATGTTCTGAATCTGCTGCACCTCCCCTCGCCGCTGTTAGGTTATTCCCGAGCTCCTCCTACCGTGCACTCGGCTGGCCTTCTTCCCCGTAGTGCTTCGATCTTCGTTCGTCCTAGTCGTAATTCCTCGTGCCTCCTCGTGCCTCATCGTACCTCCTCGTACCTTCTCATGTCTCCTCGTACATCCTCGCCCTCCTCTTCGGGCAAGTCGTCGTCGCCACCGTAACCATCACAGCCATCGCCATCGTCACCACAATCAGCATTACCACCATCATCGTGGCCATCATCATCATCAGCATCATCATCATCAGCATCATCATCATCATCACCATCATCATCACCATCATCATCATCATCATCATCATCAGCATCGTCATCAGCATCATCATCATCACCATCATCAGCATCAGCATCATCAACATCAGCATCATCATCATTAGCATCATCATCAGCATCATCATCATCACCACCACCATCACCATCCATAGCACTCGCCATCGTCAGGTTCAGTGTCACCACCATCACCATCACCGCATCATCGCCGCCACGACCATCCCCATGCGAAGTCGCGGCGCACACTCTGTGGGCACCCTCCCCACCTCAGAGACCATCCACGACCTCCTGCCTGATGAGCTTCACCTGCCCCTTGTCGACCGTGCCCTGCTCGACGATCTTCTCCCTGATCTTCTCGATGACGATGGTGCTCATGGACGGGCCGTCCGTCTGGCCGTACTTGTGCATGATCGCCTCTGTCCATTGGGCGTGGGCGACCTGGACCAGCTGCCTCCACTGCGAAGTGCAATCCTCGCTGTCCTTGTACTGCAGCGTCGTGAGCCCCTCTGTGAGGCGCTGCCGCACCTTCACCCAGAACTTCCCAGTCACGTCGACGACGACCATGGAGGCACCTGGTGGCGGCGCCGAGGCCCCGACGTGCGCAACCTGCTCATCGGCGTCGGCGTCGTCCTCGACGACAGTGTCTGGGCACTCCTGGACCTCCTCCTCTGGGTCCTCCTCATCTGCGTTCTCCTCCTCGGGCTCCTCGGCCGCGATCTCCTCTCCGCCATCTCCACCGTCGGCAGGGCACCCGTCGTCGTCGTCGATATACAAGGTGACCTCATCCTCATCCTCATCATCCTTGATGGCAGCCTTCTTGGCAGCTGCCGTTGGTCCTGCAGCTGCAGGCCTCTTCGTGGGAGCTGCCTTGGGTCCACCTGCCGCCTTGGGTACATCTGCCTTGGGTCCACCTGCCGCCTTGGGTACACCTGCTGCCTTGGGTCCACCTGCCGCCTTGGGTCCACCTGCCGCCTTGGGTCCGCCTGCCGCCTTGGGTCCGCCTGCCGCCTTGGGTCCGCCTGCCGCCTTGGGTCCACCTGCTGCTGCCTTGGGTCCACCTGCCGCCGTGGGTCCGCCTGCTGCCTTGGGTCCACCACCTGCTGCCTTGGGTCCACCTGCTGCCTTGGGTGCACCACCTGCTGCCTTGGGTCCACCACCTGCTGCCTTGGGTCCGCCTGCTGCCTTGGACTTCTTCTTGGCCGCCTCCTTGGCCGTTGGCGCTGGGCTCGATGCCATCTCTGGCGGGATGGCGTCCATCAGCGCGTTGATGCCGTGCCCGCTGGACTTGCTCTTCTTCGACTTGATCTTGCGGCCGCGCTTCACGCCGCGGCGCCTCGGGGTCCGCGCGGCCGCGGCGCCAGTCAGGCTCTCCCAGAAGGCCATCTCAATCTGCCGCGCTGGCGCGGCTGCACTCGAGGATACACCTGCGCCAGCGCCGTCGGGTGGAGCACTCGAGGATGCACCTGCAGCAGCGCCGTCGGGCGGAGCACTCGAGGATGCACCTGCAGAAGCGCCGTCTGGTGGAGCAACTAGAGAGGATGCACCTGCAGCAGCGCCGTCGTCGGGTGGAGCAACTAGAGAGGATGCACCTGCGCCGTCCCAGGCAGCACCCTGCGCATACAGATCAGCTGCGTTCATGGGCTGATCCGCGTCGAACTCATCTTTGATCGGCAGTGGCTCGCAGTCCTCCCCTCAGGATATATATATATATATATATATGCATGCACAAGTATACATACTTATATATATAGTAGGGAGGAAGACGAGGGAACTAATGAGCAGGACGAGAGGAGAGGGGCACAAAGGACGACGTAGCCGTGGCGAGGGCGGCAAACGCAATAATTAGCAAGGGGATCGGGGGCCACGAGACTTGGGTTCGGCCCCGTTCGCAGGACAAGCATGCCATCTTATCTGTAGGCTGGTGCGTTGACCCCGCCCGCTCTCGCATTACCCCCTCAACCAAACAGCAGGACAAAGGTCACTGGCAGAAACGGGGCAACCGAAAGATGCCGACAACGTACCCTCGGGAAGGAAGCGAGGACCGCGAAGTAGCAGAGACACGGCACTGCCACTGAACTGAAAATTTAAACCATCCGCACGCACGAAACAGCAGAGCCCTCCTCGTACTCGAAATTGATCCTCCATCATCCCCCATCACCCCCTTTACATCCGCCCTTTCGGGGAATTATCCCTCGTCTCCTAGCTCCTCCTGGTCACCTTTCCCACTCCCATGCCATATAGCCCTCCTCCTTCCCCCCCTCAATGTGCTCGCCATGGCAGTCCCCCCATAGCTTCCTGGGGGATCTCCAAGGCCTCGCGCATCTTCTCCATCAGGTCAGAGTCGGGCACTTCTTCGATCTCTTCATCCAGCGAGACCTGCCACCCATGTTAGTCCGAGCGCTGTCACTCACTAGGTGGCGAGGCCAGGAGGACAACGCGAAGTGTGTATATCACTGAATTCAAGCGAAGCGTGCGGGTCCAAACCACTGATGGTCATCCTGTTCCTCCTCATCCTCTGGCCCCTCCCGCTCCTCCTCTCCCCACTTCGAGCCACCTGCCGATCCGGCCTCTCCCGTGCCATTCCCTCCTCTTCCTCCTCCGCCCTCTCCTCGAGGAGGGGTGTGTTGCGACGGATTGGTCGCTCTCTACTCTGAATTGAGTTGCATTGTTTTCAAAGTAGGCACGGGTGTCTACCTGGAGCGGTTCTGACTCGAAATCTGCGACCCAGAGTCTTCGACCCCAGAAAGCTGGCCAGAATCGGAGAGCCCTCCCTGCTCATATACATTGTCCTCCTCGCTCCCCCTCGCATTGCTCGCCCTGGTCGTCCTCCTCTCCTTGCCCGTGCTCTTAAGATCGCCATCGAATCCCTTGCTCTAGCCATGCGCGCGCACGCACGCGCGCACACGCGCACACTCGTGCACACACACACGCACGCCCGCCGCTTCCATGCGCGACAATCCCCACCGACCATGTCGTCACTCATGATGTCGCGGGCCTTAATCCGCTGGTGGTGCGCGAAGCCGATGCGGAACTGGCGGCAGAGCAAGAACCTCGCTGGCACAAAGCGATGACCCCATGATAAGCTCACACGGCGTAAGAAAGGAGGCAAGCCCATGAGGACACTGATCAGGACGGATTGCGATAAATGGGCACGGGTCAGGAGGAGAAGGAGGACGCGGATCAGGACGGATCAGGAGGATGAGGACATTGATCAGGACGGATCAGGACGGATCAGGAATGCAAGCGGAGGGGCGAACATGGGAATCACAGTGATCAGAGTTTTTGCGTGCTGGAAGCTATGGCCCCTCTTCCTCCTCCACCTGAATTATCCTGACCTCCCCAGCCTGCTCTACAAGTGAACCTCTGAAGTTTCACCTCCTCGTCACCTCCTCCCCTACCCTTCCGCCTCTTGATCATCGCGTGCCCCCCTGCCAGCTCCCATCCTTGACGAGTCTTCACTGCTGGATTCCTACCTTGATCCTGCTGGCGCGGTGGCCTGTGGCCGCCGATGACTTTCGGGGTCGGCTTCCGCCCCTTCGTCTTGCGGTACTGATCCTTCATGCGGTCTTCGTACACGCGGCTCCACAGAGCCTGCTGGAGCTCGCGCGGAGCGAGCGGGCGGGGGCGGGGCCCATCGAGATCAGTGTGCATCTTAATTTCGCACGGGTGAGGTCAAGGCGAGGGGGTGTCAGGTGAGAGGGCTCAGTGATATCAGTAGCACTCTTGACCGAGTAAGGCAGACGTCCGCGCACGGATTGGGCAGAGTCAGAACAGGTGAGAGGAGGGAAGAGGACGGCAGCATGAGGATGGGCACCGAACCTTATTATTGCTTGATCATTGTCTCCCTCGACCCGTCGCCTCCTCCTGCTCCTCCTCCTTCTCTTCCTCCTCCTCCTCCTGCTCCTCCTCGATCCCCAGCTTCCCCCTCCTCCAGCCTCCTCATCACCATCCTCATTGTTATCTCTATTTCGGTCCCAACGCCTGGTCGCTTCAAGAGGGGCCAAATCGATTGCGTGCGAGGGGGGTGAGTAACCGCGAGGATGAGTCCAGCAGGGGCTCGAGTATATGTGGATGGCAATGAAGAGAAAGACTTCAGAGACGGAGGAGTCTAGAGGCTCGAGTGAGAGCAGGGGGGTGAGGATGAAGAAGCGGATGAGGGATGCAGGAGACCTCCCCTACGCATCCCAAACCCTCCTCATCACTGCCCCTCTCGTCCCCCCTTCAGCCTCGCAGTTCTTCTGGCTGAGCCTCCGTCCGCCAGTGGCGGCCTCGACCTTGTCGTACGTGGTGCTGAAGATCTGGCCACCCCACGACCCCATCGCAACTGATTTGTCGCGTTGTGTCGGAACTCGGGGCCCTCGGAGATCGATCAAGTTCGATCGAACCATCGTGTCGATTTGGCCGAGGGCTCTGGTCGTGAGCTTCTGCAAGCGGGGCTGTTCGGGCACCGACGTTCCTCCACAACATACAGCCAACTCGTGCTCCGCATCCTCTTCGCCATGTGTCTCGGCCCCGCGTGCATCCTTCTGGAGACCCCCCCTCCTTTATCGCCACCCTCCCTCCTCCCATCACGTCGCGAGCATGACGCTGCGACCCCACGCAAATACCCCTTCAATGCCGACGGATTCCTGATCCGTTACATCATCCTCCGCGTCACCCACTGCACGTCTCAACCGTCTGAGAGAACAATGTACCCCCCCCCCCCGCGTACCGTCAGGACGTCCTCTTGAGGTCGGCAGCTCGAGCTGGTCACGGTGTATACGCTCCAATTGGGGATGTTGTCATAGCCTCTGGGTCGGGCGATCTGTTCATGACACCCTCAACTTCGACCACCGTCTTCCCTCATCACGTAAAGGGTGGCGAGGAGGTCGACGCCCGACGTTTCGAGGAGGGAGGGCGATGGGGCTCAGTATTGCATCCTCCTCCTCAGCCTCCCTCACCCGTACCCTCTCATCCAATCCTGAATCCTCTCCATCCTGATCGCTCCGTTCCCTCTGCTCGACGTTCACATGCCCTCATCTCGATCCACCTTCACCCTCTCATTCCCATCGTCCTCATCATGATCTCCTTCACTCTACCCGTTGTCCTCGACCAATGCCTCCACCTCCACCACCTCCATCTTCACCATCACCACCACCACCATCGCAAACATCAGCAGCATCATCATCATCAGCGTCATCGTCATCACCATCTTCATCATCTTCGCCATTGTCGTCACCATCAGCCCCATCAGCATCCGCAACCTTATTGGTATCAGAATCGACCTCATCAGCATCATAACCATCATCATCATCAGCATTATTACAATCCATCATCGTCATCATGACCACAGTCGTCACCATCAGCAATCAACACCGTCGTCATCATCATCACCATCATCATCATCATCGATCCTCCTAGCCACCGCGCATCTCTCCGTGCCTGCCACCATCGGCACGCTGTCGTAGTCCTGGACGGCCATGGCCTGGCAGACGGACATCCCTCTCTCTCTCTCTCTGTATGCCACTCTTTCTATCGATCTCTCCACCTCTCTCTCGCACACTCTCTCTCTCGATCTCTAGGCAAACATGTTCACGTCCAGCCTGTCGCTGGCGAGTGCACCTGCCATGGCGACGACCCACCCTCCCCGTCCCCCCTTCCTGGTTCTACTACTCGTGATCGTGTCTCCCCTCTTCCTCTGTCTCGCCCTGTCTCGCTGCATATCTCCCCCCGATGCCCGCGATGGCCTCTGCCAACAAGTTCATCGTGCTGTCGTCCATGTCTGCAGTCTTCTGGTGGCGGAGCTTTGTGTCGGACATGGTCGCCTCCAGGGGCGGCGCCGACGGGGGGGATGCAAGACGTGGGGAAACCATAACGCACGCTAACCTGGGCTACCCCAAGCGCGAAAAGATTCGGTGGCCCTCTGGTGGGCCTGGGCGAGGGGGCTGGGGAGGGGGCGAGGAGGAGGGGCTGTCTTGGCATGGGCCTTGACCAACGCCATGTGGGACTTGTACTTTCGCACAAAACAGCGCCGCGCCCAGCGGCACAGGCGTCTCGGGACCTCGACTCCATCACCGACCTTGTCCGATAGAACGAAGGGCTTTGGGATGTCCTAGCGGGCGTGAAGGGGGGAAGCTGCGAGGGAGGCAGGGAGGGGTGGCATAATAGGGCGTGGTAGGGGGAGGAGGAGTCCTTGGGGCGCCACTCTGGCACCCCCGCGCGGTCGAACGCCGCGTCTATCCTCTCAGCGACATCCGCCATCGCGCCTCGTGGGCGGTGCCAGGGCCCATGATGATTCACTTCCATGACCCCTTCACTTGATACGCTTCTGAGCTCTGGCACTCACATCGATAACAGATCTCACCGACAGGATAGACATGGCGTTCGACCGCATCCTAGGGCCAGTACCAGTGCTCGTTTCTCTCTCTCTCTCTCGATCTCTTTCTCCTTCTCTCTATCTCTCCTTCTCTTCTCCATCTCTCTCTCTCTCTCTCTCGTTTTGCCCCCCTCTCTCTCTCTCTCCTCCTCGAGGCCTCCTCCTCTTCCCTCCCCCGTCCTCCTCGAGATCTCCTCCTCGTCGGGATCCTCTCGATCTTTCTGCCCTCCTCTTTGTATCCTCCATCGCCATCTTCGCCCTCGATTTTCCTCGGTCCTCGGGCCCCCCCAATCCTTCTGCCCCTGCGCCCCAGGCCCCTCCCGAGCCTGCAGGGCGAGCGGCCCGCGCGGCCGCGCGCGCAGGGCCCCCTGTGGGCCCGCGCGGGAGCCCCCCTGTGCTAGGGGGCTCGAGCCACGTGGCACGTGCGAGGCGCACGCGCGCGCCGCGGGTGCGACGTCGATCTCGTGGATCGGACTCGGTCGCCGATCGCTCGTCTCGACGGTCGACGTCGTCGTTCGCCCGTCCGTCCGTGCGATCGTCGATATATCGTCGGTCGGCGTGATCGATATCGTCGGTCGTCGTCGTCGTCGTCTCGAGATCGTGCGTGGTCGGCGATATCGTCGTCGACGTGCACGTGGCCGTTGATCGATCGATCGTGTGACGAGACCCACTCCACAAGCACAATTACCCCCGAAACCGTGTGACAAAACCCACAACAGGTGACACGTGCAAACCGCGTACCCAATTGCAACATTGGGTTTCTGGACACAAGGGTGACACGTGTCACTCCCGAAACCGTGTGACAAAACCCAATTGCAACATTGGAATTCTGGGTGCCATTCAACTTCGCAAACACATACGACGGGTGACGTACACGTGTTACACCCGAAACCGTGTGACAAAACCCAATTATCGGGATTCTGGGTGCCAACGCATATATATATATATATATATATATATATATATATGTATGTATATAAACAGTTAACGGGTGACACGTCTTACCCCCGAAACCGTGTGACAAAACCCAACTGCAACATTGGGATTTTGGGTGCCAACACTCGCATCTCTTCCTCCTCCTTTTTTTTGTTTCGAGAGATCTCGATGTGGCCAGCGCTGAGCGGGACGCATATTACAATCAATGTCCAGCCGAAGACATGGGCAATGGGGAAAATTGAGCCATCATGCACAAAATTGAGCCATCCGAAACAAAACCAAGACAAGCGAAAATTGAACCCAAAAATCAAGCGTGAACCCAAAAATCAAGCCTGAGAGCCGGCTCAATTAAATTGAGACCGTAGGAGGTCTGGGAAGATAGGCGCTGCCAGCGAAAAACCAGCCATCGGCAAGCAGAACGAAAAGGTTCAGGCATGTTCAAGGCCTCTTTAATCCGGCGACTCGCGGTAAAACACACGTCCAAAGCTGTTTCTGCCTAAGAAGCCCCGGCTGCCAGGGAGGAGATGCACGCTCGGAGTTGCATATTTGATGCCCGCCTGCGCGTCGCCGCGCGAACCGCCCCCCCCCCCCCCCCATCTTGCCCCCGCGAGCGTGGCCGCGCCGCGACGCGGCGGAGCGTTCTTCAAACACTCGCCAAAATCAGAAGCGCACATGTCTTTGGCCATGGGGGCCACAGGCCAACAACTGGGGCGTTTGGGGGGCGACGGGCGCGTGGTTGCAATCTAGAAGAATGTTCGCAATTGCCGATTGCACCGCGGGCGCGACAGAACTCACGCGACGCGCGCGACAAGGGCTGGTCGGAACCGTCTGGTCCCCAGATCTGCTCGCGCAGGCGCTGGCGCAGGGAGGCTCGCTCTGCATCTGCGACTGCAGACGGCGGTTGCCGCGCGCGGCCCGCGCGGTGAAACATGAATTAGCGAGACGCGTTTGCAATGCTCTGTTTGGCCCGAAATCATTCACGGCATCCCCGCTTCGATCCGCAGACAAGCGATGCCCCCTACTCGCGGGCGCCCCGCTGCAGCGGGATAGTTCGAGCGAAAGTTCAAAGGGCATCGGTTCCGGCCGCCAGATCGTCGTCTACGAGGAGGCCAACAAACAATTTATGTCAATCGCATTCGAAGTGCAAGAGCACACATGGATCTCAAAACGGTCATGCGACACCATGTTCTGGCTTCAGCGGAAGGGGCCTCATGCGAATCAACCATGCCCTAGCTGCGCGCCGCAAGCCACGCAACATTTGCCCACGCTTCAGTCGCCACCCGTGTTCTTCAGGCAGGTCGACGCCAGCAGGCGGACGGAGGAACGCAGGCGAGTCGCCCCACTTGGGGTCTGCAGACGCGCCAGCCTGAGGCGGCACCATCTCCGCGCCGCATGCTTCCAGTCCGCACTGCATGGAAGCAGCGAGCTAAACAAGGAAACGAACATCATGACGATGCATCGTTATGTTATCTACCACGTGGCTGTCCTTGCTGTGCCCGAACTAGCCTTGCTCTGCGAAGCTGGCACTTGGTCCGCCATCGAGCGCCGCGTAGACATGCGCGATGGCACTGCGGACGCGCCGTCTGGGATCAAAACAACAACATTATCCAGAACAACATGTGATTCACGTGGATGGGGGTCTTCGAAAACTGGATCCGCTTCTGCGACCTTGCGCGGCACTTCTCTGGCCCGCTTCAACAACTTCGCAGCTGCCATGGCATCGATAACAAATGCCCCTGGGATGCGTGCGTCTTCTGGGCAGCTTTTGCAGACGCCCGCGATCCCGGCCGTCGCGCCCCACTGCGTTGGCACTTCGAAAACGATTCGCCAGGACCGCCCGCATCCTTGCTGGCTACTGCGAGGAGGTCGGCGGGGCGAGGCAGTTGGTGATTAGCGCTGCGCGCAGGCTCGTCTCTTGCTACTTCGCGTTCTCCCTCCCGCATCGTTCGGCCGGTCGGCAGCTGGCTTTTGCCGGCGAGCGGGCGACCGGGCTGCCGCGGCAGCGGTTCAATTGTGCAGGAAGGGGCAGTGGAAGTGCCGGGCCCATTCCCCACTGCCGGGAAACCCAGGCTCGCGGGCCGAGGAAAACCAGCCGGAGCAGGCGCAGCAGGAGGTGGCGTCGGCAAGGCCGGCGGCGGCGCCGCTGCAGGCGATGGCGGTGGCAACGCAGCGTCGTCTGAGGCGCCTTCGTTTTTGTTGCTCGCTGTTTCTTGCGGTTGCGCCTGGGCCTGGAATTTCAAGATGCCCCCGCGCTCGCGAAATTGGACCCTATGCCGGGGCGCAGAGATAGCGCGTCCATCCGCATGCGAATCCACGCTTTCTGCCGGCCTTCCATGGCTCGCGCGGTTGCCAGTCCTTTTCCCGCCCTCTCCAGAAATTTTCTCTTTGAGTTTTTGCCGTCTATCCAATCGACGACGGCCCCGGCGCCTGGGGGCGAGAATGCGCCAGAAACCCGCGGCCCAGGGTGCGACTGGATCTGGAGAGCTGCCGGCCGGGCGGCCATCCGGAGGGAGAGTCTGGCCCGAGCGTTGCTCGCGGGGCCCGCGGAAGGGGCTCCGAGCACGGAGGATCTGCCTCGCCGATGGCGTCAGAGACAAGGTTGTTCCCCAGCGCTAGGAACGGTCGCAACGGTGGCGAAAACTCGCGTCGTCGCAGCAGGGCGCCCTTAGCAGCACGGGCCTGCAGCGACGCATTCGTGGCGGCGAGCTTCAAAGCGCCGATTTGGCTCGCGAGCGCCTGCGCTAACTCGTTAAGCATCGCGCTGAACGCCCCGACGCGCCCCCCAACAACGCCGTTCGAAACGTGAATGCGGGGGGGGTCCACAAGTGACGCGCTCCGCGTAGCTCCAGGTATTCCGCCGCCTCGTCGGCGGCGCATTCGCCGCTGCTGTCAGTCGGACTGTTGTCCGGGAGCGTTCCCGAAACGGATCGCCTTGGGGGCGCCGCGAGAAGCGCGCCGCTGGGGCTCCTGGTCGAAACCCGCTCGGCTAGGGGCCACATCGCGAATCTATCGACGATGCGATACAATACAACGATTTGCTGAGCGCCCAATTCTGACTGATTTCGAGTGCGTCGACGCGCGTGATCTGGCTGGCCGATCTGGTGCTCGCGCCAGAGGTCTCGGGATGGGGAACGGCCTTCCGAGAGGGAAAGCACACGTTGCACTCGTTCGCGATGTTCTCGGCGCGGCTTCTCGCCGCAGGGGCGGTTCCGGGGCCCGGCGCGGGCAATCATTCTACGCGGCGAGTGCCCCGCGCTCAGGTGGCCGAGTCGATCGCAGATCCTCTCCAATCCTGCTCCGGCGGCCAAGTCGCGTTTCAGCATGGACAGGCGAAATGGCATAGAGATCTGTAACGACCCAGGGCTGTCAAATGCAGCGATATTTCCAGGCGCCATTCCCTGGTTGGCGGGGCTCGCGACCGTCGAAAATGCCGCGCGCAGTGCGTCTGGGCGCGCGGGGAGGGGCGGGCGCCGGCAGTGCCCAGCGCGGCGAGCCTTCGGCGGCATCGTCTGCCGCGTCTCCATCGACAAAGAAAGCGCCTGCAACGAAATCCACCGCTGCGCACGGATTCTTCAGTTGAGGCTTGGACATCAAGAGCGGCGCGGCTAAAGGACATGCGCCTGCTTTGCCGATCTCGACGCCGGCCCTTGAATTGAGCGCGCGAAGAAACGCTTTCGCGGAACTCGCGGCCCAGCGAGAGGACGCGCTGTCGCTGGAAGCTTTTCGGACGCGCGCTGACTCGGAAATTCAGCGGCAAAGAGTTGCTTGGACGCGAGATGCCTTTTCGCAGAGACCATGTCTTAAGCTGAAGGCATGGTTCCTGAGATAAGGCACTGGGGTCGACGATGGCCACGTGGGCGGCGATGTCCGCGCGCAGGCCGTGCTCCGCGGCGAACGACAGCATCGGTGCTTCTGCCGCGTAGGAAGCGCGGCTGTCTTCTGCGAGGCCGTCGTCTTTGGCGTCGTTGTCGCCCCGTCCTCGTCGGGCTCGTCCTGCGGTCTTTCAGCGGTGCTTTGGTCTTCGTCGTCTGCGTCGCTGTCGTCCTGGTCGGATTCGTCGCCGCTGCCCTGCTCCTCTTCGCAGTCGTCGCTCTGCTGGCCCATGCGCCAGCGCGGCGCGCGGGGCGGAGAATCGAACAGGTCGACCGGTTCGCGCGCAACGCGCATGCCCCCGCGCCCCCCGCGGGGCGCGCGCTCGCGCCGTGCCTGCGGGCGGCCGCGGCAGCTGGCGCCCGCCAGACAGCGCGGGCAACCCGCGGCGCGAGCTGCCCGGAATGAGCCTATGCCTGCGGGCGAACTGCGCGAATCCACCGCGCCAGCGGCCGGGGGGCTCAGGCGCGCCGGCCCGCGCGAAACGCAGGGCGACGCGCCGCGCGCATCCCCCACCCCTCATAAGCCACGATCAGACTAGAAATAAATGGACGGCAATGTTTGCTGGATTCGGCAGATTTTGCCCCAGGGTTCGGTTTGGCCAGACCTGATGGTTTGTCGGGCTGTGATGCGGTTGTTTGTTAGGTTATTTGTTGGAGCATTTGCAAGGTTGCCAAAAGTCGAGTGCCACGCAAAACTTGATCAAAACTTGATTCTCGGGCTCTTGAAAAGCAAGTTGCAAGCAAAACTTGGTCAAAACTCGCTCGTTGGATGTGTCCGAAGTCAAATTTGGGTCAAAACTGGATCAACACTTGATTTTGCCACGTTGGAGAAATCGCATTGATTAGATTATCTTGGGCCGATGGATTCGACGGAATATTCGGTCGAATCCAGATGCTAAACAAAAACTGCCGGATCCAACAATATTTGCCGTTCGGCTATTGTCTGCCGGATGCTGGCTTAAAGGATTCCAACTGCGGGGAAGCCCGGGCCCGGGCGCGCCGGTCTGGAAACGCTGGAGGAGATGCCGCTCTCGGCACTAGTGGGCGTCTCTCCCAGCTGCCGGGGAACTCGGGCTCGCCAGTCCAGCGCGCCCCGCCTCCACAGGCGCCATTCCATCGGCCGGGAAGCCCAGGCTCGACGGCGCCGCATCTGCGCCGCAGCTGGACGACGCACTCGCCGCAGCTTTGAGGGGCGGACGCGACGTTTCAGGCAAACTTTGTTCCTAGAGGGACCGGAGGTGCGCGAGCTCGTTGCTGAGCAGTTGCGCTCTGAAGGCTTCAAGCTGCTGCGCCTGCTGCGGCGGTGGGCACGGTGGCCTCCGGTCGCTCGTTGGTCGCGGCGGTTGCCTCTCTGGAGCAGGCTGCCAAAATGCCCCGCCACGAATGACCAAGCGAATTGGACATCCGAGTCGGGGCGGCGTTCGTGGCCACTCGCTTAACCAGGACTCCAATGAGGATATTCTGACCAGTCGCCATTTCCCATCCACCAGCTGGAGTCATCAGCTGTGAATGCGTGGATGTTTTTCCCCGACGTTTGCTGTGAAGTTCTACCTCTGCCTTTGCCTTTGCTTTGGGAGCTTATCGTTTTTCCACGTGTGGGCTTTCCGCTACGTTTACCGCTGAACTTACTTGCCTTGCCTGAAACCCCCCCGGGGGGCATAGCCTGTTGTTTCTTTCCCTTTGTTGTATGGATGTGGCCACTAATCGGTTCAGTGGATGGAGTTGCCGCGCTTCAGACACCCATCTTTGCTAGTCTTTCCGTGAGCTGCCTTTTCCCTGGCGGTTTCCTGCCATGACAGGTCGAAGCAGGACGGTTCTTCCGAATGAGACTCGGGCCAATCATGCTCGCCCACAAGTCGGCGGCGTCCGTGGCATTTGTTCCGAAGAGGTTGTCCCCCAGGACCTTCCGGATTGCATGCCGTGCGTTCGCGACAGTCAAGGCACAATCCATGTCCAGACGCGCACTCAGGTTGCTGACTTGCTGGGACATCTCTGCGTTCACTATGAGGATGAGCGCTTTGATGTGTTCTCCTAGGTTGATAAACTTGTCGGCCTCAAACTCGCTGGCGTGCCTCGCGATGCACAATATTGCAATGTTCCACCGTTCTTGGCGTGCTTCAGCAGATGGGGGAAGCGCGGCACTTTTGCCGCGCCTTCTTTGCTCGCGTTTCTGTGTTACGTGAAGGACACCGCACAGTTAAAGACAAGGGAACCAATGGCTCCAGTCTCGACCCTTCGATCGGCGGGCAGCCGGGCCACGTCGAGAAGCTCTGCTTGGCGATGGAAAAACACGCTGGACGCACATCGCACTTTTCATGCGCCCCTCGCCTCGCCTCCCTCCCTCCACGAGCTCCTCGCCTCCTCTCCTCGCCTCCCACCCTCCCCTCCTCGTGCTCCTCGCCTCCTCTGTGTGGCCCTACGGGTGATCCTACGCGCGTTGGTTTCAGCTCTGTGGACAACGCCCACGCGCCGAGATCCTCGTCGCAGGGCCCCCCGCATGTTTTCCCGGGGAGACGTAAGACTCGGGCACGGGGGGCTCGGAGGAGGCGGAGGAGGAGGGGGGGGGGAGGAAAAGGAGGAGGAGGAGGAGGAGGAGGAGGAGGAGGAGGAGGAGGAGGAGGAGGAGGAGGAGGAGGAGGAGGAGGAGGGGGGGGGGGAGGACGACGAGGAGGAGACGGAGGAGGAGGAGGAGGATGAGGCGTGTTGGCCTGACGGGCCCATCAAAAAAGATGGCGAGACCCTGTCTGAAATCTGACGCGGGCCCCCGCTACAAACATCCCACGAAACCCGGGCATCCAGGGCGCGCTCGTCAAAAAACGCCCGTAAGCCCGACTTCCGGCTTGCTCGAGTCTTGCGTTTTCCCCGATGTTTGAAAACCAGCTGCGGACATGCTTGGACACCACTTCCTTCGAAACTTGCGGTCGCCATGGCACCTGGCGCGGAAAAAGCCCGAGCGGGCAACGCGTTCCGCTGCCACCTTGCGGACGCCCGACACGAATGCACTCCAGGCGCGAGAGCTCCAGGAGCGCGGACTGCCCAGCAGGGCTCGCTGGGGAGGGCCCGGCGCACGCGTTTTCCGCGGGGCGTGCGGCATGCGGCTCAAGGGCCGTGAACGGCAGCGGTCAGCAGCAGTGCAGCAGCAGAGGAGAGGGGGAGAGGAGAAGACCGGAAAGAAAGGACAGGATGGATAGGAACTGGGAGTGATGAAGTCGTTTCACACCGTATTCTCGATGGTCCGGTGGCACTCCCATGCCATCTTGCTGGCTCTTGTGAGTCGACGCGAGTCGATGCTAATCGACGATGCACCGACGCCAACCGACGCTGAATCAGCGGTTTGTCATCGATCACTAGACGCTTGCGCACACCAGTGCACGACGAGGACATACCAGGCCCCCGGCCCCCGTGTTATGCTGCCGGACGACCTTCTCGATGAACAGGTACGAGTTGTGTTGCCACGTCACCGCGTTGACACGCATGATCTCGTCCCCGGGCAGGATGCTGCTCTCGGGGTTCTCCTCGTTCCACTTCGCCACGATGCTCGGCTGCCTGATCTCCGAGATCGTCACCGGAACCCAGTAGTCGGACGACACGTTGAGCTTCCAACCCAGCGTATCGGCCAGCGTCCGCTGCACCTTGAGAGGAAGAACAACTGCATGAACATAAACTTCCGACGGTCCCTGCGGGTTTCTTGGGCTGGCGCTAGACCCCCCTCCCTCGCGTGCGGAGCGCGCTAGGAGCGGCGCCGAAGGCGCCGCCGGGGGGGCCCAGCGCCGATTCAAGAACTCCGCGCGGACCGTCGAAAGTTTATGCTTACGGCAGGTTCGTGTCGTGCCGGTCTTGGCGTTGGTTTCTGACACCGAGAGGATCGTTCCACCTTCAACGATCGGCCGGTCCCGAAACGTCAGCTCGTTCAAAATCGGCGTGGGTCGTTTGCGGCGTTCGACATTGAACTCCGGCGGCTGGGCCGCCGCTGGTCGACACGGCGCAAACCTACCGTGTGCTTAGGTCGGACCTGTCCCGCTACTGGCGGGTTTGGGAGGGCAGATTCTAAATAGTAGAAAGAAAGATACGCCCGAAATGCGCAGAAATAGTGACAAACATAGCCCCGGAATGTTTTTTTATGACTGTTCTTGAATATGCCTCCTGCAGAGGGACACGCCCGACTTCACCGCGTGCCTCTCTTGCTCGGCTGCACGCAGGAGCGACCCCTGGGTCAGAGTGACCTCTGCTGTGCGGCTTCTTCTGGGGGCCGCGCGGGGACCCCGCGCGAGCGCGCAGGGCGCCACTGCCCCCTCGCGTTCGGCGACCGGGGGGCCCCAGGTGGGCCCGCACCGGAGGTCACTCTGGCCAAAGGCCACTCTCGCGTGTATAGACGAGCGCGTTCCACTACTCGCAGAACAAGTGCCCGCAAATGGCCCGGATCCGCCAGGGGGGACCTACGAGAAATTGCACCGAAGCAGGCACGCGTTCTTTCTGACGTTTGCGAGTGGGTACTCTGCGAGCAGTGGAACGCGCTCGGCGACAGTGGGCCCGCACCAGAGGTCGCTGCGGCGAAAGGCCACTCTCACGTGTAGAGTACAGTCAACCCGTATAGTAAGGATGCGCGATAAGGGTGCAAGGCCCTTGGAAGCCCATGTCGAAGTTTTCGAGCTGGGCGCGACCTACGAAAGTGGCAAAGGATGCACAGGGGAGGCAAGGATGCAAGGGTACCCCTGGGGAGGCTGCCCGCCCTTACTGTGCGGGTGGACCGTAGTCGACTTCGTGTCGCGAGCCTTGGAGCTGTCGATGGCCAGCTGTGCTACGAAGTCCCTGGCGTAGAGGCGCTTGTGCAGGTCCAGGAGCTGCGGGGGGAGCCCCGCGCCCTGGCGCCTCGGCCTGCGGATGGTCATGTTCAGGTACGCGTCGGTGCCGGAGGCGTTCTTCTTCGCGGCCTGGAAGACGACGACGACGAGGACGATGAGGACGGCGACGACGACGACGACGACGAGGACGACGACGACGACGACGACGACGAGGACGACGACGAGGACGACGACGACGACGAGGACGACGACGAGGACGACGACGACGACGGCGGCGACGACGACGACGACGGCGGCGGCGGCCTGGAAGAGCGACTTCATGCGCTCGCCGAAGAGTTTCGTGTTGTGGTGCCAGGCGTGCCCGTTGACCTTCGCGATGTGGTCTCCGACGAGCACTTCTTTGTCAGGATTGGCATCGTTCCACTCCTCAGGAGCAGGAGGAGCCAGTGGACGAAACGGGTTCGGAGGGGGAGGGGGGAGGAGAGGGACATGGAGACAAACAAGAAATCGGATGATAACAGGAACAGGAAGAGGTAAAAAGAGAGAGAGAGAGGGAGAGAAACAAAAAGAAAAACCCAGAGGGAGAGAGCGAGAGAGAGAGAGAGAGAAATAGACGGAGAGAGAGAGAGAGAGAGAGAACGAGCACGAGAGAGAGAGAGAGATAGAGACACACGCACGGACTCAGGCGGAGGAGTATTATGATTAGGATGCGGCGAGAGGAGTAGGTTGAGGAGGAGTGAAAGGGGGGGAGAAGGGGGACGCGGAGGGGGACAAGGATAATAACAAGAAGCAAGTGCACGATCATTCCGAGTTCGCTAGACTGGAGCAAGCCTCTGCGAGACCGTGCATGCCAAAAGACATGCGATGCTGCCTGGCCCCGTTCTGGTGTGCAAACATGTCAGTTGACGGCACGATATCATGGGATAGCGAGAGGAACGATTACACAGCAGATCGTCAAACATGCAGCGGGCCCGTCGCGCCCCAAACAACATCTCGCATGGCGAGGGTGCACGATGGCTTGTTTTTCAAGTTACGTTGGAGACCGCCGCCTGTGTTCAACGCGCCAGCATGGCTGTCGCCACAGAGGGGCCCAAGCACCCGGGGCAACAACCATGAGCCGAGGCATCGGGAAGAGCATCCCACGCCGCAAGCACAACCGCGAGCAAAAGCGGCATCGGCCAACAAAAATAGACAACTTTGAACATGATAACATTCACCGAAGTTTCGTTTGGGGTCCTGTTGAGCCCGAAACAGATCGGACGTGCCACTGACATGAAGAAAGCAAGGTATTTCAATCGCTTCGCTTGTTCTGCCCGCCTGTCTTGTCTCATCGCTGGCACTTGCCCGCGTGCTCTCGGGGGCTGTGGTGGGTGGCGATTGTCTCCTCGAGCTGTCGCGTGAACCGTGCTCGAAGGAACGAAGCCGTGGCATTCGCAAGGCAGAACTCCACGGAATCAGAAGTTCTGCCGGTGTGGGCCGTGGGTCAGTGGCGTGTGGGGTGCCTGGCGGGTTCTCTCGGGATGCCTCTCGGGTGCCTCTCTGGGGCTTCTTGGGGGTCTGTTGGGGCCTCTTGGGGCCGCTCGAGGGCTCCTCGGGGGCTTCTCGGGGGCTTCCTGGCGGCTGCCTGCTCGCCCTCCGAGGCGATGTCCTGGGCCTCCCCCCCGACCGCCCCCCGAGCGGCCCAGCATTTGGCACTGGGGCCCCAGGGCCAGCCTCACATGTTTGGGGGGAGGAGGAGGAGGAGGAGGAGGAGGAGGAGGAGGAGGAGGAGGAGGAGGAGGAGGAGGAGGAGGAGGAAGTATGTACAATACGCTTACATGGGTGGCGCGAGCTCGGGCGGAAGAGAGTTGGAACGCCACTCACGGAACCTCTTGGTCGTCCCCATGGCGCCCCACCGCGCGTCCAATAATACGCGCGCGCAGCGGGCGTGGTGCATCTCGCACAGCAAGCGCTACGCGAGGCGCTATTGGGGAGCCAGTTGGGGGCTAGCGAGCGCCAATTATCGGGTGATGTGGGGCACTATTGGGCGCGGGGCCCACGCTTTCGGGCGCCCCTCGCTGCTCTACACTCAGTGCAAGAGACGCGCGAACGCTCCCGTGACCCACTACTGGAGAGGGGGTCCTTCACGAGACCGTCGCTGATCACCTTCAGAGACGGGGGCTGGAACTCGCTCTCCACGTCGAGCTTGAGGCCGAGCGGCGTGCCGGTCGCCACGTTCAGCCGCACGGTGAACTCCTCTGCCGCGTCGGGGGAGGAGGAGGGCGAGGGCGATGCCCGACAGTACAGTGGAGGCAGAAACGGGACAGAGTCGGGTGGGATGACAATGGAAACCTCTGGGATCTGGCAGTTCTCGGGCACCGAGGCCTTGTCGGAGCGCGCCCAACTGCTCTGGGGCGGCGACCCATCCCGATCATGGGCCGGACTGGCTAACGCCCGTTGCCTGGGAGGAGGAGGCGGAGGAGGCGGAGGAGGAGGAGGAGGAGGAGGAGGAAGAGGAGGAGGAGGAGGAGGAGGGGGAGGAGGAGGAGAGGAGGGGGGGAAAAGGGATTGGAGAAGGAGCAGAAGAGGAGGGAGGAGACGGAGGAGGAGGAGGAGGAGGAGGAGGGCCCCCTAAACAAATACCTAAGGAGGGGGGGAACTCCTTCTCGATGGCATTATGTCTGAGAACTTTATCTTGCCACAACATCTTCGCCGCCTTGCAGTGGCCTTTGCTGGATCTGTGGGTCCCTCCTCGAGCAGGGCCTTTGGGAGGAGGGGGAGGAGGAGGAGGAGGAGGAGGAGGAGGAGGAGGAGGAGGAAGAAGAGGAGGAAGAAGAGGAGGACAAGGGGTAGGATGAGGAGGAGAAAGAGGAAGAAGAGGACAAGTAGGGAAGATGAGGTAAGTGGGGTTAGCGAGAACGACGACGACGACAGGACGTTAGAGTGAGGAGGAGGAGGGGGAGAGGAGGAGGGAGTGGGAGAAGGAGGAGGAGTAGGAGAAAGAGGAGAAAGATGAGGAGGAGGAGGAGGAAGAAGAAGAAGAAGAAGAGGAGGAAGAGGAGAGAAGTGGGGAAGGAGTAGAAAGACGAGGAGGAGGAGAAGGAGGAGGACGAGGAGGAGGCGGAGGAGGAGGAGGGAAGTGGGGAAGGAGAAGGAGTAGTAGGAGGAGGAGGAGGAGGAGAAGGAGGAGTCCAGGAGGAGGAGGAGGAGGAGGAGGAGAAGGAACAGGAGCAGGAGGAGGAGGAGGAGGGTCCCCTGAACAAACACCGGAGGAGGTGGGGGGAACTCCTTCTCGAAGGCCTCCTTGCGCATCGCCGCGCTCTCCTCCGGGGAGTGGGACAGCGCCTCCACCTCGCAAGGGGCGCCAACTGCTCTTCTCCGGCGGCCCTGGCCGAACCAACCCCAAGCCCAGGATGAGGCCACGTGCCCCTCCCGCCGAGCCGCCGGCCACACGCGGCCGGCTCCGGAAACCCTGAACCCCAACATGGTGCCATCTCTCGGGAGGCGGAGGAGGAGGAGGAGGACGAGGAGGGGGAGGAGGAGGAGGAGGAGGACGAGGAGGAGGAGGAGGAGAAGGAGGAGGAGGAGGAGGAGGGGGAGGAGGAGGAGGAGGAGGAGGAGGAGGAGGAGGAGGAGGAGGAGGAGGAGGAGGAAGAGGAGGAGGAGGAAGACGAGGAGGAGGAGGAGGAGGAGAAGGAGAGGGAGGAGGAGGAGGACCAGTGTAAATCCAAGAGTCATCAACGATGTTAGAATGTACCCCCCTCCAGGCTCCCTCTTCATAGGCCCCTTCAACGTTCATTGCCATTGAGGGAACTGCCTCGTTGGAAGACAACCGTTTGAAGACCTTGAAGCATGCCAAAACATTGTTCTCGGGATTTCAACGCCAGGGATCAACCTGACTGCTGCGTCGCGACGGTCCAAGGACTTCAACACCGCGAACCAACATAATTGTCGCACCCGCATAATCCTGAACCCTTCCAAAACACTATTTCTGGTACGTTGATCCTGGGAGCGCGTGAAACTCTTGCACATGTTTAAAGCCAATGTGCGCGGCGCTAAAGCGAGAACCACATTTTGAAAACGACCCGCCCTTAAACCGTGATGCTCTGGTATTTTTTGAAAACGAATGTGCGCGACGCTGAAACGAGGGCTACATGTTGAAAACCACCCGCCCTCAATCCGTGAAGCTCTTGCATTCTTTGTTCACGAATCTGCGAGGCGCTAAGGCGAAAACCACATTTTGAAAACAACCCGCCTTCAATCCGTGAAACTCTTGCAATCTGGTTTCACGAATGTACGCGGTGCTAAGGCGAGAACCACAATTTGAAAACGACCCGCCCTCAATCCGCGAAGCTCTGGCAAATTCTTAAAACGAATGTGCGCGGCCATAAGGCGAGAACCACATTTTGAAGACCACCCGCCCTCCATCTGTGAAACTGCTGCCACTTCTGAATGTTTAGAAACATAAATGGTGAGGAAGTCTCAAGCAAAACGCCCGGCCCGCCCTAACAACTGGCCTCGGGGTGCGACAGGGAGAAATTATGTATAAGGAACAGGAATGGAGGAAGAGGAGGAGGAGGAGGAGGAGGAGGACAAGGAGGAGGAAGACGATGATGATGATGATGATGATGATGATGATGATGATGATGATGATGAGGAGGAGGAGGAGGAGGAGGAGGAGGAGGAGGAGGAGGAGGAGGAGGAATTCGGAGAAAATAAGAAGAGCAGGAGGAGGGGGAGGAAGAGGAGGAGGAGGCCGATTTTTGCTCCCGCTGGCTTCCGCTGAGCTTCCGCCAGCGGAGGCGGCTTCGTGCTGCTGCCGACGCCTCCCGCCGAGGGAGAGGTGGCAGCTCCTCCGAGCCTCGCCAGCAGGGGCCCTGCCTGGAACGCCTCGCCTGCCCTCCCTGCCGAGCCCTATCGGCGGCACGCAAGAGTGACCTCTGCAGGCAGGAGAGTGGCCTCTGGCGCGCGGCTTTCCGGGGCCGCGGGGACGCCAGATCTGAGCGTGCAGGCCAGCGCTGGGTGGACCCCTGCGGGCCCGCACTCAAAGGTCCCCCCGGCGAGTAGGAGCGAGTAGGAGAGGAGGAGAGGAGGAGGATGAGGGAGGGAGGAGGAGGAGGAGGAGAGGAGGAGGAGGAGGGGATGAGGGGGAGGAGGAGGAGGAGGAGGAGGAGGAGGGGATGAGGAGGAGGAGGAGAGGAGGAGGAGGATGATGAGGAGGAGGAGGAAGAGAGGGGTTATGAGGATGGAGGAGGAGGAGGGAGGAGGAGGAGGAGGAAGAGGAGGAGGAGGAGGAGGAGGAGGAGGAGGGGTCGCCTAAGCCCTTCGGAGAAACCCTCCAGACGTCGGGACTTTGCCTCACAACCTGGATCCCCATGAAGAGGCCCAGCGTCTCGAGAACATCATCGAGACGGAGGTCTGTCATCGCTTTCGGCCTCTCGGGGCCCGGGATCGAGACGAAGGTATTTCATCGTTTTCGGCCTCTCTTGGGGCCTGGGAAGACCGGTCTCAGGGAAGTGGTGGAAGAGGTCGGGGGCCCGTCACGAAAAAGTCGAGACGCCAGATGTCTGGGTCGCCAGTCTGCTTCCCCGCGGGCCCAGCTTTGGACCCTGGGTCGTCCTTCGACGGCCCCGGGGCCTAGTGAGGGGCCCGGAAGGCCTGCGAAAAAGTGCGACATCGCGTGAAATCACGACCGGAGGCCCAGACCCAATGTTTCTGCGGCGTTCTTCGAGCCGGACCGATCTGTGATGGCCTCAGGGCCCGAAACTGGGCGAAACCACGCCCGGCGCGGAAACATAGCAACGCCCGGGTCTCAGGGTGGGATCCCGGCGTGACTTCTCTCGCACCACGAAGAGGTGGAGGCAGGCGCGCAGCAAGGGCAGCAACGCCCGAAGCTCGGGCCCCCAGGTCCCGCCATGACTTTGTCCTCGCGCCGCGAAGGCGCAGCGATCCGACGCCGTGACTTTTTCCATGCGGGGGCCCCGGAAGTCTCGAGCGCGCCGCACTGCGCGCCTCGCGCGAAGCTGCTCCAGCAGGGTCGGGCCCCCGCGCCGCCCCTCTCCGAGGGGAGAGAGGCGAGGACGAGGACGAGGAGAACGAGGACGAGGAGGACGAGGAGGACGAGGAGGACGAGGAGGACGAGGAGGACGAGGAGGACGAGGAGGACGAGGGGGAGGACGAGGAGGAGGAGGAGGAGGATGAGGACGAGGAGGAGGAAGAGGAGAAGGAGGAGGAGGAGGACGAGGAGGACGAGGAGGACGAGGAGGAGGAGGACGATGAGGACGAGGAGGAAGAGGACGAGACGGGGGGGACGAGGAGGACGAGGATGAGGAAGCACGAACCGCGACCCGCGAGCAACCGTGCGCCCCTGGACATGCGCTGTCTGGACTTTCCCCAGGCGCGGCCCCGGGAAACCCTGACCCGTTCCGTTTCTCCTCCTCCTCCTCCCATCCTCCTCCTCCTCTTCCCAGTCCTCGTCCTCGTCCTCGTCCTCCTCCTCCTCCTCCTCCTCCTCCTCCTCCTCCTCCTCCTCCTCCTCCTCCTCCCCCTCTCCCCCTCCTCCCCCTACCTCCTTCCTCCTCCTTTTCCTCCTCCGTCCTCCTCCGTCCTCCTCTTCCTTCTTCCTCCTCCTCCTCCCCCTCCCCCTCCTCCTCTCCTCCTCCTCCTCCTCCTCTCCTCCTCCCTCCTCCTCCTCCTCCTCCTCCTCCTCCTCCTCCTCCTCCTCCTCCTCCCGCGAAGGTTTCGTCGAAGGTCCCGAGGCCCGGCGAGGGCACCCCGAGGCCGAAAAGACGGCCACGGACCTCCCGCCGTGCGATGCCTGCGCGACGCGGGCAGGTCTGGGCAGTCGGCGCGTCGGTTGTTCTGAGGAGCGCCGGGGGGCCGTCTTTGCCATCGTTTTTGGCTACCTACCAGACCACCCCAACCCAACCCGAAGACCCGAATTTCGGGTTGGGGGGGTATGGGCTCCACATGTGCTTTTTCGATGTTCCTGGACCCCCCCCCCACTAGAAATCGAGGGTAAATCTGAGCCTTCGGGTTGGGTTGGGGTGGTTTGGTGGGCGGTGAGTTTTGCACATTTCGCCCGTGACTCGACCGACATGTTCCAGTAGAACGACAGCCCGGATGGTGGACGTCGGGCAGGCAGCCTCGCGAGGCCCGGAGTGCACGCAGAGAGGCGCTGAGCGCGTGCAGAACACGAGCAGGCAGGGCCACGGCCCGCTCCCGGACCGGACAGCGCGCGACAGCAGCGGCGCCCCCAGCCCTGAAGGAGAGCGTCGACGGGGGCGCGCAGGCATGGATTAGCGATCCATGGATTTGGCGCGCGGTCGCCAGATCCACGGATCGGGGGAGGTGCCCTCCCGAAAAAGGTGCTGCCTCGTTCGGCGGCGGAAATCCGCGATTTCCCATCCTTAATCCATGTTTGCGATCGCCTGAGTTCAGGTTGACGCCGTCCGATGCACCATGCCCGTCGGTCGGACGAAGAGGGTAGCAACATGCCCCCAAAAGAGGAGGGCAGAAGGATCACAGCTCGAGCCTTGCAGCAAGAAGGTGCCCCATACCAGTGTTCGACCACCGGCGTGTGCAATGATGGGCCCTTTTTTCCACCACAGCTACCATAAGTAGGAGAGAGGAGGAGGAGGAGGAGGAGGAGGAGGAGGAGGAGGAGGAGGAGGAGGAGGAGGAGGAGGAGGAGAGAGAGGGAGGAGGAGGAGGAGCGAGGAGGAGGAGGAGGGAGGAGGAGGAGGAGGAGGAGTAGGAGCAGGAGCAGGAGCAGGAGCAGGAGCAGGAGCAGGAGGGAGGAGGAGGAGGAAGAGGAGGAGGAGGAGGAGGAGGAGGAGGAGGGGGTGGTGGTGGTGGTGGTGGTGGTGCTCAGTTGCCGGCCATCAGTTTGTCATCTCTCAACTGATCGGTCGCCCCTCCGTTACATATGGAGGCTGGGCCGCCTGCAGGTGCAGCAGGCCGCCACGGCAAGAGGCGACGCGGCGGTGCAAGGACCGCGCACGATGCCCCGTCGGCGGGGAAGATCCCTCGGGGTATGAAAAAAAAGGGTGGCCGCGGAGGCTCGGGGCCATCCCTAGCTCAGCTAGGGGATGCCCTGGGCCTGAGCCGTCTCCCCCCTATAGTTCAATAGACGGGAGGTGCGCCGTTGCCGCCAGGGGCTGCATCATGTCTAAGACTGTCAAACTGAAGTAAATTGTGCAGCTCGTTGCGATATTCTCTTACCTGATGCAAGAGCCTCGTCGCATGCTCGCTGCCACCTGCTGCCAAACTCCTGAGTATCTGCTGTCGCCTCGGGTCGTGAGCACTGTCTATCACGACCTGGTTGTGCCTACGCCTTACTACTGTTTCTTCGTCAGGGTGCCCTGTTTCACTAGCTGCTTCAGCTGCGCCTCCACCACCCTCTCCAGCTCTGTTTTCGGCCCTGCCCCCATCGGCATCGTGCCTTTCTGCAGGAATCACGCGTGGTTCAGGGCCTCTCGAAGGAGCGCTGGTTGAAATTGGCGTACCTGAGCCACGGCCTCTGGCGTTGCCTGCCCGAGCCTGAGCGCCGTCTTGAAGTCCACCAGCGGCCTGATCCCGAACATGACCTTGAACATCTCCTCCATGTCGCTCTCGCGCTGGTAGGCCTTCTTGATCCTGAACATGCTGAACGTCGCGTCCACGAGGAAGAGGGGGGAGGAGGAGGAAGAGGAGGAGGAGGAGGAGGAGGAGGAGGAGGAGGAGGAGCAGGAGCAGGAGGAGGAGGAGGAGGACATCCTCATCCTCCCTTCTCCCCCGTCCTTCATATGGCAGTGGTGGTGGAAAGTTTGCCCATCATGTACGCCCCGCCGTCGATAGGCTCTGGTACATCAGGGCGCCGGTGGGCAGCGCCAACTGCAAGAGCATCATCCCCGCGGCCCGCAGAAGACGGGCCATCGCATCCAACCTCGCTCGGCAAAGACGGGGGCCAGGGGGATCCTCCTCCTCCTCCTCCTCCTCCTCCTCTCCTCCCCTCCTCTTCTTTCTTCCTCCTCCTCCTTCTCCTCTTCCTCCTCCTTCCCCTCCTTCCCCCTCCTTCCTCCTCCGTCCTCCTCCTTCCTCCCCCTCCCCCTCCCCCTCCCCCCCCTCCTCCTCCTCCCCTCCTTCTCCTCCCCCTCCCCCTCCCCTCCTCCTCCTCCTCCTCCTCCTCCTCCTCCTCCTCCTCCTCGTCATACTCTTCCTACTCCTTCTCCAATTCCCTCCTTCTCCTCGTCCTCCTCCTTCCTCCTTTAGGGGGAAGAGGGGGAGGACCCTTGGAGGCCTCCCACATGGGGTCCGAGCAGGTGGGGTCGGAGGATCGCACTGCATCGACGATGCATCGCCGATACATTGACGATGCAGCAGCGACGTCGGCGGTGCATCGCTGACGTCGGCGTGGAGAACATCGGGCTCCACATCGAGCCGCAGCGCCGATGCGGCGCGATCGTCCGACCGTCCGACCCCATCTACTCGGACCTCTTTTGGGAGGCCTAGAACCCTGAGATCCTGGTGTTGCAGCCATTTCTCACTGGGCGTTTTCGCCCGGTTTTGAGACCTGGGGCCCTCACAGATCGATCTGGCTGGAAGAATGCAGCAGAAAGATTGGGTCTATAGCTCTGGTCGTGAATTGTGCTGCGATGTCGCATTGTTTCGCAACATCGGATCTCAGAGGAGCACAAGGCAAGGATAAGAGAACGCAACATCACTCGGGTTGTGAGAAGATCACGGCGGGAATGTTTGGGCCGTTTTCGGCCTCAAGCTGGGCCTCG
This sequence comes from Prorocentrum cordatum, assembly GCA_963575745.1. Lineage (NCBI taxonomy): Eukaryota > Dinophyceae > Prorocentrales > Prorocentraceae > Prorocentrum > Prorocentrum cordatum. Next base: position 301,569 of record CAUYUJ010014914.1, read on the forward strand.
GGCCCGTCACAAGACGACCCGCGATGAAAAATCGACCATGGGGAAAGGGTCGGGACTTCCGGGAACCGCGCTTTGAACAAATAACAAGACGTCGCATGTTAGGGGAAGGAGGAGGGCAGAGCAGGGATAATAAAACGCAGCAACCGAGGAGGAGGAGGAGGAGGAGAAGGCGAAGAAAGAGGAAGATGTCGCATGACCTCGTAAGCAGATCAGGGGAAGAGGAGGAGCGGAGGAGGACGTTGCAGGGAGAAGGGACATGAGGATCAGAGGTGGATTATTTGAGGAGGATCGAAAAGGAACCATCGGCGTAATCATAAACTGCCGGATGTCGGCGCGGATTCCTCGGATCGGCGCTGGAGGCGCCGCCAAGGGGGTCAGCGCCGATCCGATCATCAAATCTGCGCTGACTCCGAGAGTTGATGTAAACGCCGACTCCTCTTTCTCGAGGCGGGGAGGAAGCTTGAGCATGACCTCGTACGAAAAGCCAAATAGTTCCGGAATCAGAATGGATGCACTGCGCCGCAGTGCTCGACAGGCAAGTGTGTCGCTGCCCTTGGCGGGCTTGGGGCAAAACGGATGCGGCCAGCCCTCCCATCACTGCTCTGCCTCCGAGGGGGAGGAAGATAAGGAAAAGGAGGAGGAGGAGGCAAAGGAAGAGGAGGAGGAGAAAAAAAAAGGGGAGGGAGGGGGAGTAAACGGATGAGGAGAGGGGAGACAGCGACGAGAGGGAGAAGGAGGGGAGGATGAAGAGCAGGAGGAGCAGTAAGAAGAAGGCAATGGGAGAGAAGGGGAGAAGAGCCGGGAGGCATATCGCTGCACCTCCAAGGCTTGGTCGAATGATCGTCGCGGCCGTCGCGCAGCGGCACCTCGAAGGTGGCGCATTGAGCTACAGAACGCGACAGTGGACATTGATGTACATGCTCTGTCACACTCTGCACGTCTGGTCGTGACTGACACTATTTTTGCATTATCCGTCGACCTTGTCGGCGTGTGTGAGAGGCTGACCTTTGGAGTCGTCGTCGTCGTCGTCGTCGTCGACGTCGTTGTCGCCGTCACTGCTCCCCCCATGTCCCTGTCCGTGGGCCCTCCTGTTCCAGCCCAAGAGAAATCGAGCAGCGGCATCATCGAGTCGAAGGGAAACCCCTTCCCTTTGATCCCTCCCCCGTCGGGTGGAGTGGGTGGCCCCGGGAGGGTGTGACCCCACTCCGTGTGTGCGAGCACCCCCCTGGCACAAGCTTTCCCCTTCGATCCCTTGCCTCCCAGACGCCTCCGGCTCCCCAGGTCAGGCTTTCGCCATAGAGGCAGCACGGCCTCACCCTAGAGGTGATCGATCATTGTGCAAGCTGACCCTGGAAGCGACTGGGGGGTCTGCGCTGGATCGGCGCTGAGGACATCGGTCACCGGGGGAACGAAAGCAAACCCGATCAAAATTGGTCCCCAGACCCCGCCTGGGATCGCGGCTGGCCAGTTTTTCGAGCCGCGTCCGGCCGTGGCGGCGAGGGGACCCCCTTCTCCGCACCCTTTTCCCCCTGTCCTCCTCCTCCTCCTCCTCCTCCTCCTCCTGCTCCTCCTGCTCCTCCTGCTCCTCCTGCTCCTGCTCCTGCTCCTCCTCCTCCTCCTCCTCCTCCTCCTCCTCCTCCTCCATGTTCTACTTCCCCGTGCGGCAGATGCCGATGACAGTGAGCAGCGGCAGCGAAGGCCAGCGAGGGCAGCACTCTCGAGGAGCGACGGCGCTGCGACGACCCGCGAGGCGAAACGAAACACAAACGATCAATCCAGGGCCTGCTCCCTCTCGACACGTGCGGCGCTGGTCTCCAGCAGCTCGAGCGTCAGGCCCAAGCGCACGGCCGACTCCGCCAGGCTCCAACGCTCCGCCGCCCAAGGACTCGCAGCCCCCCCTAACCCGACGACGCGGACGGCGACGACCCCCCCCAGGTCAACCCACGCCCACGAAGGGAAGGAGGAAGGCGCCAGACGAGAGCACAGGGGCCTGGAGGTCAAAGGGAGAGGCGGGGCGGGGCCGCCTGAGGGTCGTGCTGAGGGGCCCACGATGGGAAAAAAAGGCCCTGACCTGCCCTGTTCCGCTGTCGACGGCGGGCGACCGTCGAGGGATAGGGCTAGAAACCCTGCAAACCCTGACTGTCTGTGCCGTTGACGACGGTGGCACTGGGCTCCGAGCTTGGCCAGGCGACCGACACGATCAGACCCCAGTTTGTGTAGCTGGCTGCTCCACCCATGGGCGACATCACTCCACGTGGGCCTTGACTTCGACCGAGGGAGCGGCTAGGTCGTCAAACACTTGAAAACGTCTAGACCCAAGCGTGACCTGGAGCAGGAGCTGCTTTGAGCGAATACAGGGTCCTGCAAGCAAGCAAGGGTGGCCTTGCAGTCGATATGAAATGTCGCACCAAACGCTTGGACACAGCCTCCAACTGCTGCCATGTATCTTGCATGGTCTTCTCCATCGTGGGCCGACTGCACAGGCACAATCTTAAGAGGAACTGCACCATAGCAGTCCGCAATGAAATTGCCAACATCATCCACTCGGGCCAGCCCCCAACCCGTCCTCGAGAGGAGGAGCTGGGTTGGGTTGGAGGCTGACCCATCTGAGAAGATGTTGCCAGAAAGCTGGCAGCGTTCCTCCTCCTCCTCCTCCTCCTCCTCCTCCTCCTCCTCCTCTCCCTCCTCCTACTCCTCCTCCTCTCCTCCTCCTCCTCTCCTCCTACCTCCTCCTCCTCCTCCTCCTCTCCCTCCTCTCTCCTCTCCTCCTCCTCCTCCCTCCTCCTCATCCTCCTCCTCCTCCTCCTCCTCCTCCTTCCTCCTCCTCCTCCTCCTCCTCCTCCTCCCCCTCCCCTCCCCCTCCTCCTCCTCCTCCTCCTCCTCCTCTCCCCTCATCCCTCCTTCCTCCTCCTCCTCCTCCCCCTCCTCCTCTCCTCCTCCGCCTCCTCCTCCTCCTCCTCCTCCTCCTCCTCCTCCTCCTCCTCCTCCTCCTCCTCTCCTCCTCCTCCCCCTCCTCCCCCCTCCTCCTCCTCCTTCTCCTCCTCCTCCTCCTCCTCGGGCTCGAGCTGTAGGCATCAGAGCCCTGGGTCGGACGCTGCCCTTCCCCCCCCAAGGGCGGCCGCCTCTGGGGGTGCTGCACGACGGGTGGTCAACAGTAAGCACGACGGTTGGAGGACCCCTCCTCCTCCTCCTCCTCCTGCTCCTGCTCCTGCTCCTGCTCCTCCTCCTCCTCCTCCTCCTCTTCCTCTTCCTCCTCCTCCTCCTCCTCCTCCTCCTCCTCCTCCTCCTGCCTTCGACCCCACACCGCGCGCTCGTGTGCAGGTTCGGCTTGCGCCTGCACATCGCCGAGTGCCCCTCCCCCCCGATTGGGTGATGGCGGACGAAATCTGCTTCTCTGGAGGGAAAGAAGACGGTGACCACGACCAAGACTGAACACGGAAATGTCGGTGTCGATCTTGGTCACCGCCCATCTTGGTTCCCGTTCAATTCGCGTATCCTCGCGAACCGGCGACGGCCGGCATGAACCCTGACAAAGACCCGCGTCGGCGCGATCCCGCGACATCTTGGTCATCATCATCGCGTTTCTTTCTTCGACTTTAAACAGGGGATGGCAGCGCCTGCCAGTGGCATATCGAGAGTACTGCTCTCACTCTTTGCTGATACGCTGCTGACGCGCCGCGTGTGACAATGGGCCTTTTTGCTGCGCGCCACGTCACTCTTTACTCACGAGATCTGCGCCCACTAGTTGGTATCGCTGGAGAGTTGTCAACAGCGGCTTGAGCGCCTACCTAAGCTATAGACCTCGGGACAACAGAGGCAGCGCTTAAAAACGCCCCATCCAGGTGGGGGGGGGGAAGAGCATGGTGGTAGTGGTGGTGGTCAAGCGACGGACCAGCGTCCTCCACGACGATCGCCACACGAACTTCCCGCTGTCGTCTCGACCGACCTCGGGAGGAAATGCCTGATCCGACCCAACACCCCGATCGACTCCTATCTCGCTTGACAATAATCGCCTGGCCGCTCGCGCATGGCGCCTTATCCTGACTCTGCCAGCGCCCACTCGTGACAACCTCGAACCCCAGACATGCGACGTCCGGATTTTTTCAGGACGGCGTCCCCAGAAGTCCAGACCCTGTCCTTGGGACCGGTTTTTCATCCTGAGTCGTTTTTTGACGGTCCCGAGGCCCAGCGAGGGCCCCCAGGGGCCGAAAACAGCGAAAAACCTCCCGTACTGATTTTTTCACGACGCCATCATGTCTGGGTCTGGCAACCTCGAAACTTCTCCCGAGGAGGTAGGAGGAGGCATTCTAGCCACAACCCCGGCCTCTGGCGGTCGCTCGGGACGACGATATCTGGGCGCCCCCTCGAACGCTCTCGGCGCGGCGCAGCTGCCGGACTCCAGCGAGTTGGGCATTGCCAGCTATCTTGAAGGGGCCCAGGGATACACCAATAAATACACACAAAGAAACATTTTCCCAGATGTTCTGGGTTTTCGCCTTCCCCCCACCACTTCCCATAGTTTCCCATATTTTCCTGGGGATCGACGATTCATTGTGTCTGTGTGTTGTTTTTTCCCTCCTGAGTATTTGGGGGGCAGGGAGCGTGGATGGGGTGGAAGAGCGGTGCGCCCTGTGCTCGCCTCTCTGGGGCCTCAGGGGGGCAGCTCTTCGAGCGGGGTGCGAGGCCCCAAGCTCCTCCTCCTCCTCCTCCTCCTCCTCCTCCCCCTCCTCCCCCTCCTCCCCCTCCTCCCCCTCCCCGTCCTCCTTATCCTCCTCCTCCTCCACCTCCTCCTCCTCCCGCGGCGCAGAGATCACGGCAGCACTTTGGTCTGTCGGCGGCGAGGCGGAGTGGGGTGCACCAGCGACGGAGCTGGACGGGGGCACCGAGAAGCGAAATGACCAGCGCGCGATCGCGACGGCACATGTGCAGCCGTCTTCGGCCTCTGGGGGCCCCTGCAGGGCCCTGGGGCCGTCAACAACAACAACAACAACAACAACAACAACAACAACAATCATTTTACCCGAACGCTCAGTGTTCTCACCAGTGCCAGGGTTTTCATGCGACGCGAGACAATACCCCCACTTCGTGGGGGGGCAGTTACAAGCTCTACCAAATATCCAAACGACTCTTCGCGACCACCCAAACCCAGCTTCCCGCCCTATGACGTTGGGACACTTCACTTCGTGGCGTGCGGACGACCGTGGCTACTACACTGGCGTGGGGTACACACCCACAGAACTTGGTCACTTATTCGGGGCGCGCGTGTGCCCAGCATCCTGCAATTGTGACATACAATACATGACACAGACAGACAGAGAGAGAGACAGAGAGCAGACAGAGAGAGAGACAGAGAGAGCGGAGTTGGTCACATTTTTGGGGCAAGTTCCCGAGATCGTCGTGTTTTTTGTTGGTCTTGCGCGCGCGAATGTCCACTTTACTTTTTTTGCAAGGGAGTATTGAAATTTGATTATGTTAGAACAAGAAAAAGTAGCTCGCGCGAGCTCATGTAACATAAATGTTGAAAAACCATTGGTTTTGTGGGAGTCGGACAGCGCGCGCGGGATGAAATTTGGACATTTTTTTTTGAAAAACCATTGGGTTTTTGATGTTTTTATGTTGAAATCGTTACGAAACCTAAGGTTCTGGAAGGATTTCGTCTTGCGCGCGCGAATGTCCACTTTACCTAATTTTTTGCAAGGGATTATTGAAATTTGATTATGTTAGAACAAGAAAAAGTAGCTCGCGCGAGCTCATGTAACATAAATGTTGAAAAACCATTGGTTTTGTGGGATTCGGACAGCGCGCGCGGAAGGACATTTTGACAATTTTTTCTTAAAAAAAAACCATTGGGTTTTTGATGTTTTTATGTTAAAATCGCTACGAAACCTAAGGTTTTGGAAGGATTTCGTCTTGCGCGCACGAATGTCCACTTTACCTTATTTTTTGCAAGGGATTCTTGCAATTTGATCAAGTAAGAACAAGAATTTTCATTTTATAGTGTTTTTTGCAAGGGAAAACGGATTACAACAAAAAAACCGGATCCGGACACAATCCACTTTTCTGAAGCTTTCGCTAGAAAATGAAGGAAATGAGGCTGCGGCCTAGGTTTTGGAGGGGGGTCGCGCACCAGGGGTCCCAACAATAATTATTCTTAAGAAGAAATAATGTTCAACAACAACAACAACAACAACAACAACAATTACTAGCACGTGGGGACACTCCGTTCTCACCAGCGCCAGGGTTTTCATAGGAGGCGGGCAATACCCCCACTTTGTGGGGGGGCCGTTTCAAGCTCTACCAAATTTCCAAACGACTCTTCGCCACCACCCACACCCAGCTTCCCGCCCTATGACGTTCGGACACTTCACTTCGTGGCATGCGGACGACCGTGGCTACTATACAGGGCCCCGCGGCCGACGACGACGGCGTGCGCGCGCGAAGAAAAAACGAATGTGTCCCGCATGGTATTATTTGACAGGGATGATGGCCCTGGCAGGTGCGCAACCGTTGTTGCAGAAGTTCGAAAAAGTTGCTCGCAAAAGCCCGTTTGACAGAAATGTTTAAAAAGTGTTGGGTTTCCTACGAATCCGCAAGAACGCGCGGGATGAAAGCGTGTGCGTAGCGGGATGAAATGTTGACCATTTTTTTTTTTTGAAAAACCATTGGTTTTTGATGTTTTTATGTTAAAATCGCTACGAAAACTAAGGTTTTGGAAGGATTTCGTCTTGCGCGCGCGAATGTCCACTTTACCTTATTTTTTGCAAGGGATTCTTGAAGTTTGGATATGTTAGAACAAGAAAAGTCCACTTTAGCTTATTTTTTGCAAGGGAAAACGGGGGACAACAAAACAACCGGATCCGGACACCCACGTTTTGCCTGAGACTTCCTCACGAAAATGATGAAAATGTGGCTGCGGCCTAGGCGCGGCGAGGGGGCCGCGCACCAGGGGCCCCAACAATAATTATTCTTTAGAATAAATAATGTTCAACAACAACAACAACACCAACAACAACAACAACAACAACAACAACAACAACAGCAACAACAACATCAGCAGCAACAACAGGAACAGCAACAGCAACCACAACCACAACAGCAACAACAACAACAACAGCAGCCGCAGCAGCAGCACCAGCAGCAGCAACAACAACAACACCACCACCAACAACAACAACATTACCACCACCAACAACAACAACAACAGCAACAACAACAACAACAACAATCATTTTACCCGAACGCTCAGTGTTCTCACCACCACCCCCCCCCCCAGTGCCAGGGTTTTCATGCGACGCCAGGACAATACCCCCACTTCGTGGGGGGGCATTACAAGCTCTACCAAATATCCAAACGACTCTTCGCGACCACCCAAACCCAGCTTCCCGCCCTATGACGTTGGGACACTTCACTTCGTGGCGTGCGGACGACCGTGGCTACTACACTGGCGTGGGGTACACACCCACAGAACTTGGTCACTTATTCGGGGCGCGCGTGTGCCCAGCATCCTGCAATTGTGACATACAATACATGACACAGACAGACAGAGAGAGAGACAGAGAGCAGACAGAGAGAGAGACAGAGAGAGCGGAGTTGGTCACATTTTGGGGCAAGTTCCTGAGATCGTCGTGTTTTTTGTTGGTCTTGCGCGCGCGAATGTCCACTTTACTTTTTTTTGCAAGGGAGTATTGAAATTTGATTATGTTAGAACAAGAAAAAGTAGCTCGCGCGAGCTCATGTAACATAAATGTTGAAAAACCATTGGTTTTGTGGGAGTCGGACAGCGCGCGCGGGATGAAATTTGGACATTTTTTTTGAAAAACCATTGGGTTTTTGATGTTTTTATGTTGAAATCGTTACGAAACCTAAGGTTCTGGAAGGATTTCGTCTTGCGCGCGCGAATGTCCACTTTACCTTATTTTTTGCAAGGGATTATTGAAATTTGATTATGTTAGAACAAGAAAAAGTAGCTCGCGCGAGCTCATGTAACATAAATGTTGAAAAACCATTGGTTTTGTGGGATTCGGACAGCGCGCGCGGAAGGACATTTTGACAATTTTTTCTTAAAAAACCATTGGGTTTTTGATGTTTTTATGTTAAAATCGCTACGAAACCTAAGGTTTTGGAAGGATTTCGTCTTGCGCGCACGAATGTCCACTTTACCTTATTTTTTGCAAGGGATTCTTGCAATTTGATCAAGTAAGAACAAGAATTTTCATTTTATAGTGTTTTTTGCAAGGGAAAACGGATTACAACAAAACAACCGGATCCGGACACAATCCACTTTTCTGAAGCTTTCGCTAGAAAATGAAGGAAATGAGGCTGCGGCCTAGGTTTTGGAGGGGGGTCGCGCACCAGGGGTCTCAACAATAATATTTCTTTAGAAGTAATAATGTTCAACAACAACACAATAACTACTACTACTACTACTACTACCACCACACACCACCCACCACCACCACCACCACCACCACCACACCCCCACCCCACCACCACCACTACTACTACTATACTACTAATACTACTACTACTACTACACTACTTACTACTACTACTACTACTACTACTACTACTACTACTACTACTACTACACTACTACTACTACTACTACTAACTACTACTACTACTACTACTACTACTACTACTACTACTACTACTACTACTACTACTACTACTACTACTACTACTACTACTACAAAAAACGGACCGGGAGGCAGAAGACCCGGTCGGGGAAGTGGCCCACAGCCCTGGGGATCCGCGCTGCGTCGGAGTCGCGGTGTCGGAGATCGAGGCTCCCCCTTCCCCTCCTATCACCACGGAGGGGGGAGCGCTAGTCAGAGGGGGGGGGGGCTGGCTCAGGGCATCCACGTCAAGAGTCAAGATGGGATCGGCGATGCGGCGCCGACAGGTCGGCGAGAGGCCCCCGATGTCGAATCCGCATCGGGGGCCTCTCGCCCCCGAGGTCGGCGGGCTATCGGGCCCCCATCGGCGATCGATGGGCGATCGGACGTCGATGCGCCCCCCCCTCCCTGAGCCGTGGCACCTCCCCCAGCCCGGCTCCAGATCTACAGTGGAGGCCAGTCCACAAGAAACCCAACCCTGAGATCCCAGGACGCCCACTGATTTTGGGTGTGGGAACGTCACGCTTCCCATAGCAAGACTATCGAACCCCAAGAGACCCAGGGCACCCTGGAGGCAAGCAGGGTGTTTCTTGGCATGGGCCCCCACTGTACAAAGGGGCCTCCTCAGGGCGCGTCGGTGGCCACCTCGGGCGGTCTTCAGCCGCCCTCGAGGCACGCCAGAGGTCAGGGTGAGCCGCCTTTACTTTGGCTATCCTCCTCCTTCTCCTCCATCTCCTCCTCCTCCCCCTCCTCCTCCTCCTCCTGCTCCTCCTCCGCCTCCTCCTCCTCCGCCACCTTGGACTCTGTCCGAGCTGCGGTCAGGCACTCTTGCTCCTCGCGCCGCGGCGTCGGCAGCCCTTGGGCGCGGCCGCGACGCCCCCCCGGCCGCTCCGCGGCGGGCCCCGCCGCGTGAGCGCTCCCCTGACTCCAGATCCGCCCTACTTTGGCTTTTTACCCCACTTAAAATTGCGTCGGAAATCCGGAGTCAGGGTCTCCCTCCCCCAGGCCTGCGGCCGCTTCCTCCCCTTTTTGGAGGATGGAAACAAAGCATAGACACGAACCTGTGGCGCTGCGCGCGGATTTCTTGGATCCGCGTTGGACCCTTTCCCTGGCGCGGCGCCAATGGCTGCGCCGGAGGCGCCGCCGGCGGGGCCCAGCGCGGATCCAAGAAATCCGCGAGGAGCGCCAAAAGTTTCTGTTGTGGCGTCCTTTCTTAGACTTATTTCCTTACCCTTTGCTGCCGGACAGCTCGCGATGCCGCCACCTGGCTGGCCAAAGCGCGCGTGCGGCCGCGGCGTCGGCCCCGGCGACGCGCCGTGCCCTGCGAGCTCACGGCGCGCCGCTCCGCTCCGCGGGGCGGCCGGGCCGGTGAAGAGCGCGGGGCGCTGACGCCTGGCGCTTGGGGGCCGCGACGTGGCCAGCGTGTGGCGCCGAAACGTGGTGGGCCAGAACCGGCGGCGCGACCAGCGGAGCAGACGCCCCAGGTGGCCTCCTCCCCCTCCTCCTCCTCCTCCTCCTCCTCCTCCTCCTCCTCCTCGAACCTCGAAGAGGCCGAAAGCCTCGAGCCTCGAAGAGCACGACCGCCTCGGAGGGCGGCCGTGGCCTCGGCCTGCTGGCGAGCCTCCCGAGGCTGGAGCCTCGAAGCTCGAACCTCCGCGAAAACAACCAGAAGACCTCGAGCCTCGAAGGGCACGACCGCATCGGAGGGCGGCCGTGGCCTCGGCCGTCCTCGGCCTCCTGACCGTATCGCTTGCCGTCTTCGGCGCCAACTCCGCGGCGACACCGCCGCGCCTCTCGCGGGGTGCCCTGCGCGTCGCAGTACAGATGGTCCCCGGCGGGGCCGTGTGGCCGGGCCTTATGTCCCCCCCACCCACGGATGCTGGAGGTGCCGGAGGTGTGCCTCTCCCTCCACCTCGACCATGCCCTCTCCCCTTCCTCTCCCTCTCCCTCTCCCTCTCCCCCTCCTCTTCCTATGCCCCTCCTCTTCCTATGCCCCTCCTCTTCCTATGCCCCTCCTCTGCCCATGCCCCTCCCCCATCCTCCCCCACACCTCCGCTTCCTCACCCCCTTCCTCTCCCTGCCACGCTTCCGTCCCTCCCCATCCTCTTTCCCTCCTTCTCCCCTCGTCTTCCTCGTGGCCCTCCCTGACCCTGGCCCTCCCAGCCTCTCCCCCCCTCCCGTCCCTCTCTCCCCCCTTCCTCTCCCCCTCTCCCACCCCGGCGAGGAGAAGGAGGAAGAGGAGGAGGCGGAGGGAGGAGGGCGGAGAGAGGAGGGAGGAGGGAGGAGGGAGGAGGGCGGGGGGGGCGGAGGGAGGCGGAGGGAGGAGGACGAGGAGGAGGAGGAGGAGGGAGGAGGAGGAGGCGGAGGAGGCGGAGGAGGCGGAGGAGGCGGAGGAGGCGGAGGAGGCGGAGGAGGCGGAGGAGGCGGAGGGAGGAGGAGGGAGGAGGAGGGAGGAGGAGGGAGGAGGAGGGAGGAGGAGTTTTTTTGGCTCCACGCCCTCCTCTAAGACCATAAAGGATCTGACACCTGCAGCAACGAGGCGGTGCAACAGGCCTGCAAAACAAATTAGGCATAGGTGTTGAAGCACTGCATAAGATTGCCTACATCAACAGTCACACCCGCTTTCTGCTGCCTGTAATGCGGGTGTTTGCCTTTGCACAGGGCTTGCCAGCCGTATTTCGCAGCTCGCGAAGGAGGCGGCTGGCACTTGGCGGATAAACCACGGACAGAAGCTCCACTGGAATGCGCCTTGCGCCTAGTGCAGATAAACAAAACCGAGCCATCCGAGCAGTCGAACGCAATCGCACGATGCTCGAGGGCGTCCTGACTGGAAGCGTGAAGCCGAGACACCTGGGAGCAGACACCAGGCGAGGGCCTACTCTGAGCTCGCTTGCCTCTGAGGCAAACAGCACAGCGCCACACTCCAGACCACATTTCCCAGCGGTGCCCTGCGGAAACTCCAGCAGCGGCACGCGGGGCTAAAACTCGTCCTGCCTCGGAGAGGTCCAAGGAAGGCCACACATGCAATACATGGGCCGCCAGCCTGATCGTCTGGCGAGCCTGCGAAACAAGCCTGTCCGCCGCCGCTAGCTTGTCTGGACAAGAAGGATGAAGACGCGCTGCATGCTTGGCAGCTGCGTCCGCGTGATGATTGCCGAGGCGCCTCCAGCGCTCGGCTGCGTCGATCCCCACCTCGTCCAGCTCCTTATGAGCTGCGACTTTGGTGCACGTTGAAGGCGATACACCTTGAGCGTAGAGCTGGAGGAAGGCCCCAGAGTAGGCCCTCTTCCCACTCAGCTGCTCGGCCTTAGGCCGACCGGCAAGATTGACCACATTGCTGCAGTCGGAGAACACAACGATGCTGGCCGACGCGAGCACATTGGCCCAAGTCCAGCAGCAGAACTCAGCCGACTGTGGCGTCTGAGGATAAGGGGCCCACACAGGGGCCCGAAATTCAGCGACGGCCGACCCTTGGTCGTCGACCATCACCGCACTACAGCCAGCTCTGGAGAGCTCCCGAACAGTGTGGCGGCTGCTGGAGCCGTCAATGAACACATTACCCCAAAGTTCAGTGCCAGGCTTCGCCCCAGAGGGCGACGAAATATCATGATGGTGCCACACAAGAAACGGGCCATTGTCCGTCTCAGAGAGGGGCCTGGGGTACCCGTCGGCGGGGTGGCGGAAAGCCCCAGAAATGAAAACGAACACTGCTTCCTCGTCGTCCTTAGCAGCTAGGGCTTCGGCTACAGTGCTATCATCAACTAGTGAGGATCTAAGCTCAGCCACTGGCTCGTGGGGGCACTCCCACAACCTGTGAAAGATCGTGTCCGTGGCGCCGCAGAACGGGCAATTGCCGTCCACGACGTAGCCTAAGTTCACAGCACGATCTCCCGTGAAAAAGGCTCGGTGGCGAACGCTCTGATATGGGCCTTCTGAAGGGCCGTGTATTTCTTGGAGGCCAAGGCCTCGCGCAGCACATCATAGCATATCCTGGGGAGCACCCCCCACTTCTCGGCAGAGAGCCTCTCCAACATCCTAAAGTACCCATCCTTGAGCAAGATCCTAAATCAAGCAGGCGAGATAATGCCGAGGGGAATCGAAAAGCCACGGTCGTCTCGCACCGTCATGAAGTTGTCCATGGACCAGCCCAGCCTGACCAGGGACATCCGAAGGGCCGACACGGGGCCCGAGACCATCCTCCAGGAGCAGACAGGGTTGGAAAAAAACCGCTTCCCACGCACGACGCAACGAGGGAAAGTCCAACCCCCAAGAGTAAGCCCCAGTCTGAGCCAGCCAAATCTCCTTGGACCAACGGAGAATGGGGGCGGTGGCAGTGCGCCAGCACGGATCATAATCGAGCAAAGCCGCCGTCGTCAAAGATCTCAGCTGAGATCTGGGACGGACCACAGAAAACACTTGACGACGAAGCTGAAGCAACTCGAGGTCACTAGTGCCAGTAATTTCGGAGCCATAAGACGCCCCGCAAGAGGCCCCGAAGAGAACACCCTAAGAACCTGCGGCCTAGAGATGACTTTGATATGACGCTTTAATCTCTTGGCCGCCCTCGCAGCCTTGGCGATGCGCATTTTAGACTTCACCGAGCGCCCTGCCACTCTAAGCGCGCGGCCAGCCGTGTAGTCAACGCCTAAGTTGACAGCACTAGACGTAAAATTGCCTCCTAGATGCGAAATTTCGACAGAAACCTCCTCCCCCAGGGCCTTCGAAGAAGCAACCACAGCAGTCTTGTCCAGGGCCAGGGAACAACCGAAACAAGCCTCAACGATACCATGGAGCGCCTTAGCCCCAGCGACGATCGATTCGACCACGGTCCGATGTTGGCCCGTACACGAGAGCCCCTGGTCGTCGATATACACGTCGAGGTCGAGCCTGGGGATGGCAGGAAGAGAGTCGTACCCGTCCTGGCAAAAAAAACCCGAATGAACGTGGTGGCCATCGAGCAGCCTGCGATGACCCCATTCTGGCAGAAGTAGGGGCCTTCCAGCCACCCTCCTAGGCAGAGAAAGCGCCCACACCTGTAGGCATAAATGCAAAGGCGGGCAATCGCAAGAGGGAATCCATGTTTCTTGCAGCGGACCTCCAGCTCTTTCAGACTAATGTTCTCATAGAACTTGCGAAGATCTAACAGAACCGAACATGAGGACCCCCCGATGGCAAGACCCGTCTCGGCGGTGACCGCTTGACGTCAAACCACATCGGCGGCTCCTCGAAATCTACCAGCAGCCCAGTACCGTTTGGGGTGTTCTTGCTCCCAGTTCAAGGCAAATGGCCGCCGACAGCGGCCCCAAACCCTGAACCAGGCGCAGAACACCCCAATCGGTCTGTAGCCACCAGTGGGCTTCGGCAGAAGCGCCAACGTGACAACAGAGATCTGCGGAGGAAGGCAGCCTAGCGCTTCCATGATCGAAAAAATGGCGCTGAGGCAATCGAGCGCAGCATCTGGCAACAACGAAAAATGTTTGCAGTGAAATCCGTCCACAGCCACAGCCGAAGAATCGTTGTAGGACCTAGAGATATCACGGATTTCGCTGGCCGTGGGTCGAGGAAGAGGCTCGAGGACCTGACCATCGAATTCGGCCCCCCGACCCTCACCCCATATGCTGCTGAACCTCTCTCCCTCCGCCTTGAGCAGGGAGAGAGGATCGCTGACAACACAACCTGAAGCAGCGAGAGTCGAAGAAGGGACCCAAGGAACAGGATCTTTAATGCACTGATGAACCCTTTTTGCCCCCTTATTGATGCCAACGTGCAGCCATGCTGCCCAGTCAGCTCGGCTCCTGGCGGCGTACTTGGTGCTGGCGGCCTCGACGGCCTCGTGAACCTGAGTGTACAAATCAGCGAGAGACTCAACATCCCCACCAGAGCCAAAGGCGGAGACCTCCTGAGCCGCACGCTTGAACAGCGGCTCGTAGTCATCCGCGGCGGCCGAGATGCTGGGCGGGGGCTCCACCAACACGCAACTGAGCCTGGCAGCAGTGGCAGCAGCGCCTCCGCGCCGAGCGTGCATGAAGGCGCGAAGCTGTTGCCCGAGCCAACGGATCGCGCGATGACCAGGATAGCGCACCTTCCCGTCCTGGCCCAGGATAGATTTCCAAACAAGTTGAGGACCCAGACCCCTGGAACCTAACTTGGGAGGGGCAACGCCCACCAAAGGAATGAGGTCACGCTCCGCGTGGTCAGCCCACTTCCTGTAGAGCGGACCCAAAAGACGTTTGGCCCCCTGACCGTCACCATTCTGGAGACAACGTTCAGCCTCTGACGCCAGCGCAAGTTCCCCAGCCCAGCAACTTTCCCTGGGGGCAGGGCCGAAAACCACTTGGCAAGGCAAGGGGGGAGGCTTCCTGAAAGAGAGAGCGTGAAGCACCGCCAGCTTGGGATGGAAAACCAACTGGACGGGCCAATGGGGGGAGAGCTCCGCATCCAATATCGTATCGACCGACTTGAGACCCTTAGCAAGACCGCCCGAACAAACGAAGAAGTCGAAAGTCGTGGGAGGGCCCGCAGGATAGTGCGTCGCAACAAGGGGGAAGATGAGGGAAGCCCTCAACCCAGACACAAAAATTGAAGACTCGAGCTCAGCAGGCTCCAAGTTAAAATCGGCACCGACCACCCACGGCTGGCCAACGGTCGACAGTTGCTCGCCAAGCCTCGCGAGCAACGAAAGATTACCATCGCTGAGGCCTTCTGAGTGGTGAAGGTAGGCAGAGGCAACCAGGATGGGGGGGGGGGTCCCAGGGAGGTGCGCGGAGCACGCGATGCATCGCCCAGGCGTCGTGATGGCACCCTCGACATCCAGAAGCCCCAGCCAAGAGCGCACGAAAATGGCAACACCCCCACTCGTGTCCTGCGCTTGGGTGGGGATAGCAGGGGCCCAAACCGACTTCCATCCATGCCTTATGCACCAAGCACTGGCCTGCTCGATGTCCTCCTTGGAAATCAGACGGTGCTCCTGACCGAGCACAATGAGGGCAGAACAATCTTCGAGCAGACCCTTCAACGTACCCCACGAGTTGGCATTAATGGTCTGAATCGTGAGTGGCACCAAACTGTCAGAGTTAGAAACCGATGGCTGCTCGCTGCCGACGAGAGGAGCAGGCACAGGCAATCTGACATTACTGACAGAATGCGCTGACGACTTGAAATCATCAGAGGGGTGCTGCACCCTCTGAGAACCCAAGGGTTCGAATTTGCCCTTGGAATGTCCTGACCTAAAATCAACGAGAGCGACGAGCTCAACGTGGGGACGAGATCCCCCCTCCATGGGGGGGCAAACAGGAGTGGCCACGTGCGGGACAGCCCCGTCAGTGGGATCCTTGCGCGCTGGCTTACCAAGGGAGTGAACAGGATACAAAACCCTCGGCACCGCGAAACCAAGCAAAGAAACATGGGCACAGTCTGGCGTCAGATCAGCCTTGCGACGAACCGAATCCCTCTTGCGGAGCAGGGCAGCTTGCGCTGCTGAGCGGAAATCAGCGTGCCGATATACTAAACGAGCTTCAACCCCCCCTGGAGGCAGCCTTCCGAGCGAAGGACCTGCGGACCCCAATCAACCGACGACTCGAGGAGGCGACGAATATCAGGGCTGGCCTCCAGGGGGTAGCTAATCATTGACTGTGTGAGTGGCCGCGGCAATGCGGTCCGCGCGCTCACGAGCAGTGCCTGTCGTAGCAGGCGTGGTCGGAGCTGCTGCCGCAGCGCCCGCTGCGCCTGCCGCGCCTGCGCCTGGAACAGCTCCTTGCAGAAGAGGACCGCACTTGCCCACGGGCAGGTCGACCGTGGCTGTCTGCGGAGTGCCTGGCGCAGGTGCCGCGCCTGGCTCCGCCTCGGCAGACGGCGGCTGGGCTGCGCCTTCATCTCCTTCGGCAGGATCACCAGCCTCAGGAGGTTCCTCGAAGGCCGCCTCCTGCTCCATTCGAGGCCGCTTGGCCGCCAGCCGCTTGATGTGCAGCGCGTGGGCGGACTTGAGGCCGTCGACCTTCTGCTTGGCCTCGGCGAAGAGGGTGCTGGCCATCGCCGCGAGCCCTGCCTTAAGCTGCTGCACGCGTGACTCGATCTCGATGTTGTCCGATTCGTCAAGCTCCACACCGTCACACTTGAACAAGTCCGATACGCTGATGTCAAAGACCTTCGCGAGACGCTCCTTATCCATGATGTCCTCCAATGCAAGCTTGACCGTCGACGTGGGTGGATGCTTAGCTGCCTCTTGAGACTCCACCAAGTCCTGCAAGAGTGTCGCGTGTTCACCTTCGGCATTGGTGAGCTCCGCACGCAGCTCCAGCACCACCGTCTTCTGATTGTTGAGCTGGGCCTCGTACTGTTCATACTTCTCAACAGCCGACTCCAACCGCTTGTTGATACCATGCGCTTTCCAGTGAGCCCGATTGAGACGAACCTGAATAGCTTCTTCTGCAGGCTTCGGCGAGGTGAGGGCCTTGGCAGCACGACGATGGGCAGCCGCACCTGCAGAATCTCCCATACGCTCGGCGAAGCCTGCCATGGTCTCGTACTCAGCGGCTGTGAACTTTGCTGCAGCAGCGCCAGCAGGGGCGGGTTGCTGACCACCTCCCTGGGTGAAGCCGCCTCCAGCACCTTTCTGTCGCAGTCCTGCGTCACCACCGCCAGGTCCCTTGCCCCACGTAGCGCCACCGTTGAGCTGCCCGTAGCCGAACAACTGACGTGCTGCATCTCCAGACCATGCCGAAGAGGGGACTTGCTTGTAGGCTCCACAGTGCTTGCAATAATAGAAACGAGCTGCATTCTTGGCGCACCCGCAAGCCTGGCACTTCCACTTCTTGCCTGGCTGCTGGTTGTCGTCCTGATCCAGCGCACCGCCGCCGCCCTTGCCGAACAGAGGACCAGGCACCAGAGGAGGCCAGACATCGGAAAACGACACGCCTTTGCCTCCGCCTTTGGCCTTGCCCCACGCCATGCCGAGGGAGAGGCTGGATGGACTGACCACCGACCAGCGCACAGCCTAGTCGTGGTGAAAGCTGCGATGCGTGGGGCGGACCACGCACCGCTCTGCCTGGGGCGAACCAGGCGAAAGATGAAAGCTGGCCGCGGACTAGCGGTATCCACTTTGTTCCCAGGGGAAACCAAAACCTTGAGCCAAAATGGCTACGGACAGGAGGGAGGAGGAGGGAGGAGGATTAGGAGGAGGAGGAGGAGGAGGAGGAGGAGGAGGAGGAGGGAGGAGGAGGAGGAGGAGGACGAGGAGGACGAGGGGATGGAGGAGGATCAGGAGGGAGGAGGGAGGAGGAGGGGTGCAACACATCGGAGAGCAGGAACGGCCGGCGCCGTCCGACCTCAGTCGGCCTGGCCGCCGGCGACGCCGTCCGCCTCAGTCGGCCCGGTCGTCGCGGCTCTCGGCCGGCCCGCGGCGCCCGAGGAACACCTTCTTCTTGGGCGTCGGCGCGGCGGCGGCCTCTCCGTGGGGGGGGAAAGGCGGGGGCTGCCTCGGGCCTCGAGGGAAGGAGGAGAGGAGGGTTGGGCCTCGAAGAAAGGAGGAGGGGGGGGCTGGCGAGCTGTGGGTGCGCTCGCTGCCACGTCTGACATCCTGCCCCGCCCGCCCATCCCTTCCCACGTCGCGGATGTTGTTCTCTATCCGCGGACGCGTGTCAAAGCGGACGTGGAACCTTAAAGGGGTGATGCGCAATCGGAAGTGGGGAGCTGCGTGCATTGAAGGAAAGGTGGCGGATGAGCAGGAGGATGAGCAGGAGTAAGAAAAGGAGGAGGCTAAGGAAGGAGGATAACGTGGGAGAGCAGCAGCAGCAGCAGGAGCTTGAGTTGAAGGAGCCGGAGGAGCAGAAGAACATAGGAAAGAAAAGGCCATGATGCTTGGGCTCGCCGAGCTTAAAAAGGGGGAACGAGGGGGGTGGCAGCGACAAGAAAAGACTCGGATGCAGCGAAGAGGCCCGCGCTGGGGCGAGAGCGGCATCCTGACCGACCAGAGCAAAGAGCCGACCCCAAAACGAGGTTCTGCAGCGCCACTTCGAGATGGACAGAGGGAGAGGCAAGACGTGCGAGATAGAGAGAGGCAAGGCAAGGAGAAAGAGAGAGAGAGAGAACAAATCAAGAGAGAGAAACAACAAAGAAGGATACGTATGAAGATGATGATGAAGAGGAGGAGGATGAAGTCGCGAAAGACGAAGAGAAAGAGCAGAAAGAGCAGAAAGAGGAGGAGGAGGAGAAAGAAGAGGAGGAGGCGGAGAAAGAGAAGAAAGAGGAGAAGGAGAAGGAGGAGGGGGAGGAGGAGGAAAGGGAGGAGGAGGAGGAAGAGAAAGAGGAGGAGGAGAAGGAGGAGGAGGACCTCGTGGTCCTCGCGGTCCTGGGAGGGGGGGCTGGTCGAGTTCCTTTCTGGCCTTATCCAGGGCCTGTCCCGCGAGGAGGCAGGACCAGATTGACAAAAAGCAGTGGACCTACTTGGACAACCGTGAACACCACAGGGAAAACCACGAGCGCCAGGAGCAGGATGGTGAAGATGAAAATGATGACGATGCGGATTATGATGCTGATGGTGATAATGGGGATGCTGATGCTGATGAGGATCGTGATGATGATGGTGCTGATGATGATAATGCTGCGGATGATGACGATGACGGTGGTTATACTGATGATGATGCTGATGATGCCGATCATGATGGTGATGCTGATGATGATGGTGCTGCTGCTGCTGATGATGTGGGCGACGGCGATGGTGACGGTGATGCTGATGATGCTGATGATGGTGGTGATGATGATGATTACGATGATGATGCGGATGATGGTGACGAGGGCGATGAGGATGATGATGATGATGGTGCTGATGCGGATGATGATGCCGACGGCAATGGTGATGATACGGATGATGCTGACAGTGGTGATACTGCTTCTGATGATGATGATGATGAGGAGGGTGATACGGGTGTTGATGATGATGATGCTGATGATGCTGATGCTGGCGAGGATGACAATGATGATGATGAGGATGCGGATGGTGAGAGTGATGATTATGATGATGGCGCTGATGCTGATGATGGCGCTGATGCTGATGATGGTGGTGATGCTGCTGATGCTTGTAGTGATGGTGCTGCTCATGACGATGATGCTCGTGCTGATATTGTTTGTTGTCTGTTTACCGATATGAAAGAGCAGTGTTCCATCGGCCCCAGCAGTCGAGACAATCTAAAGTATTGCCTTCGGTCCAATCGCGCCCAAAGTATGATGCAGCCACAGTGGCTCGTAACTTTTCCAGAACTTACGATTTAAAGCAGCAACCTTCCAATCCAACTGGTACCGCTGAAAAACGATGTCATCTGCGCTTAATAATAATGCCATGGAAAAGATCGGCCATGACCCTGCCTATCTGAGACTCTGTGCAGATTCAGAGCTCTCTGAATGGCAATTCCATTTGAAGACGTGGCATTGTAACAACTCAGGGGAACTCTCCATAAGCCAGCCGGAGTGCCCGAACCGTCGGTACGTGCGCCGAGTAGTGACCACGTCCAAACCTGAAAAGCCGTTCTCAATCTTGATATCCCTCACGACGCGCCTCTGTCGACGAGAATAGTGCCCATCAACTTCACCGCGGTGCCGTGGAAGACGGAAGTACCTCAACATCGCGCCGGCTTGGACTGCTTTCAGCTTTTGGGAAGCGTGCTGGTTGTACGTCCACACTCCAGCTGGCCAGGTAGCCGTCGAGGTGCAAATTCGGGTGATGGGTCCACATCTCTGTTTCCGTGGAAGCTCTGCTGGACAGGACGCACGCCGAGTGAGCAACGGAGCCCCAGGCGAAATATGATTTGAGTCGGATGTCCTCCCAGGTGCGGCCATTGGCATTGACGTAGATGCCAACGCAACACATGAATGCGCCATGCCCCTCGTATGTAGTTCCCGGCCAGGAGTGCTCGGAATCACAAACATTCTGGCTAACCCAACGCACAGTATCGGCTGGAAGATCGAAGCCGTGGTCACGCAAGGCGGCGCCAACTAGTTCGAAGATCCAGCGTGCATCTCGAACGCAATGTGCAATAATGAAAATGTTGTCTGAGAACACGATGAATGGCACGACCTTGAAATGGCAATCCCGGCAATATTTGACACCATGCAACGCGCACGGAGTGATCGTGCGCAAAACCACGCCCAGTTGCAACTGCTGGCGCTTGTCCCAAATATTCGATAAGCAATCCTCCAAAACAATTGTCCAGAAATTCGGCCCCCACTTGCTACCCTGAGGCAGCGACAAAGTAATCGGAGATGTCAAAGCTTGGCGCCCATGCAACCGCACTCGATGAGAGATCTGTCTGGTATGCCGGAGC
>CAUYUJ010014914.1:327500-340000 GCA_963575745.1 Prorocentrum cordatum
CAATTACCCCCAACGGCAATCGACACCATAAGTTCACTCAAGCGCTCGCCTTGCAAAACCAGCTTAAGCTGGGAAGTGAGCCTGCGATAAGACGCGTCGTCCACGCCATTCTGAACGCCATCGCCACACCAGTGCTCAGCCGCGCGATGCCACAACTTAGACTGAATAGATGATATAACGTCACGGATAACAGGCTCTGGAGAATCTAAAATAATATTACCCGAGAGCCCTTCTTCGGGAAACCTCCAAGCCTCCAAATCTCCAGGAAAGTCAGAAGGGGCTTTCCAATGATCGGGCTCCAGGGGTTCCCATCCAGCTCCCAGCAAGTACAGCATGATGGCCCCCTTGGGCCCCCTAACATGGCGTGGCCGATGCTGAGGAGCGGCCTGCTGAAGCTTGCGCAACAAAACGGGCCAGGCCCTGCGTACTCCTGGACGGAGGGAAGGTTGCATGATCCATTGCCTCATCCAAAATTCAACACACAGCCGAGGGAAATACACAGCTGGGTCACCCATGGGAGCCCTTAAATCCAGGAGGGTCGTGAGGCAACGCCCCGTTTTCCCATGTCCACAAACAGCCCCCATTTGACGACGGCAACGGATCATAGCTGATCCAAATACACCATGAATCTGGTGCGCATAGAGCTGCGCTGCAAGAGTGCCTGCTCTCTCAAGCTTGGCCGTAACAGCATACTTGCGTGCAGCACGGGCAAACGAAGTACTCTGGAATGCACTGCCACGCCTTTGACCACGCGCTTAGTTCGATTGCCTCGGGCATACCTCCTGCCTCCCCACAAATCCGTTCCCAAGTAGCCTGCCTGCGCCACTGCCGAAACTGTTAATCCTGCTTGCGGCAGTCGACTGGCAATGAACTTGGCATCAGGAATATGCGAACAGATGATCACCGACTTTGGCGATACACGAAGCTGGACGTTGTGCAGGCCGAGACAAGTGGCCAACAGACCTTTAAACAACTGCGTGCGAATGCTCGCCATGGACCCAACAACTCTTTGAGACAGATCGTCGAGCCAGATCCTGGTGGACATGTGTTCGCGTGCAGTCGCAATGCGATGAATAACAACAAACACCAAACACCTGGCAAATCTGGCCCCAGAACGGAGTCCTTGGAGAATGGGCCGTGACGGGCAAAACGCTTCTGCATATGAACCACTCTGCCCCAAACTGCGAAGCGAGACACATAAAAGCAACTCTAAATAAAGAATAGTAGCAGGAAATCCTAGCCTCAAGGCGGTCCGACTAAGCGCCACCCATTCCATCGAATCGAAAAAGCTCTCTACATCTAAAAGACCTTTACCTGAGGGAACCGCCAGCGCGCCAGTTACCTCATCCTCCAAAACACGATGGAATGCTTCCTGCAAGGCTTTATTGCCTTTGACAGCTGCGTCCCAGCTTGGCTCATTGGCCAAACTCCACGCTTGAACGACAGGCTCCCTGGCTTTAGACCAAACGCGGGTAAACATGGTAAGAACTCCGATCGCTCTATCCCCTTTGGACTTTTTGGGCAAAAGCCTCCCAAGAACCAGAGACACTTGGGCGGGCCAGACCAGAGTTTCTTCCACAACCGAAAACAAAACGCGAAGCTCGTCAACTGCCAAGCCGGGCAACCTCTCATAATCCAGTGGAGTGAGGACATCCGCTCCTAAGCCTGCGCGAGGCTTGAATGAATGTGCTGCTCTACGTATATCTGCAATATCCAATGGTTCTAGCGGCTCTAAAGACGCAGCCGCACGAACTTCTTGAAACGCGTGGCATACTGCATCGGTGTCCACTGGGCTGGGGGTCCACAACTTGATAAATGGTTTGGCCTTCTGGTCCACCATGTCGATAGGGTTGCAAAACACGGCGGTCTCAGTCACCATTTCATCGGCGACCTGGGGGTCAGCTCGAATCGCTCGATGCAGTGAACCCTCAGCTAACCCAGTCTTTAAGCTCGTCGGGAGAGGCGCGTGATGCCCTACGTCGGCATCGCGCTGCAACGCGCTGTGCTGCCTTGACAAACTTCTGGAGAATATTGGCTGAAACTGAAGCCCCTCTTTGCATGAGCACAGACCACGCTGCCCAAGACGGCCCCGCCCCAGACCGAATCCCCGCACGGGCCCTGTCGGGGGGCCTCACCCATAAGATGCCGAAGCGCCACTCGTAGTTGCTCTCTCTGAGCAACCCCATTACCTTTGGATCTGTGCCCCATGAATACGTTCCAATATAGCCGACAGCTGCTCCCACCAGGTAGCGATAACATTGCTAAACGGTGTTGCCCGAGACTGGTTCGGGACACGCACGTTGAACAACGAATGTGTGGCCCTGTGCCCTCGAAATGCCAGGTAGTGGTGCTATGCCATGATGATCGCATATCGCCAACTTGGCTGCCTTCACCCAAGAGCCATATAACGCAGAAGCCTGAGCTACGGATGGGGACCCGAGCCTGGCAGCTACGGAGGCAGCAAAAGCAGGAGCAGGCGACGGCGAAGGCAGTAGACCAACCTGAGCACGGGCATTCACCCAAGTCACATCAGGTATGTGAAAGGGAAGAACATTAGCCTGCTCGACTGTACCTGGGGGGGGGGGGGGGGGGGGGGGCGGCCCGACACAAACAGCAGGGGGGTCGACTGCATGGCTCAGGGACGACGATATGTGACCATCACCAGCAATGCCCCACGCGAGAGACTGAGCATAGTGGGGCAAGTGAAATCGTCCTCCCATGATGGGAATGCCGTGCTGGCCCGATCGGCCCTGAACACGGCCGTCAGAAAGGCGCGCGGGGTCGTCAATCTCAGAGTCAGACGCATCCTGCCGCCCATGCGAATCTGACGTGTGAACACCTACGAAATTCTGCTCGCGCGCCCAAGGGTCCTCCTCGGATGGCACATCGGACAAATCAGCAGGATCGGTGTGTGCGGTGACCTCTCGGGCACGTTTGCGTTCGTCGTCCTCGCGCGACCGCGCGTCACCAAAGATATTAGAATAATACGGCGACCCACGATCAGCAAACGCTTCGGCCTTAAGCTTTCGCTGTGCCTTCGCTGCCTGAGACTTGGAGCCCTCGGTGGGCCTCGCGGTGGGCCTGGCAACTTGAGGTAGCTTCGTCGGGAGCAAAAGGGCCCTCTGGATTAACTGCTTACCTGTCGATCCTATCAAAATCTTGAGACCACCGTGAGTTTTCCACTGGACCTTAAAAGCAGGCAAAATCGAATGACGACAAGGGGCTGCGGCCGCGCTGGTGGCGGCAAAGTCGATATTAGAACCAGACCTACCCGCGCCACACCTGTATTCTGTACTAGGGTGCACAGGATGACCGTCTACGCGAGTGAAGAATCCAGCTTTGCCGAGAACAGCCGCGGACATCTCGAAATCTCCCACAATGACCCATGGAAGTTTCAGCGCGGCCAAAAAGGCTCCCAGCGTACTGAACTTAGCAAGGTTCGTGCTGGCAACGCCGACAGAAGTGAAAGCATAACATGAAACTAAAACATACGATTACCCAGACATATGTATATGTTCAGCCGCAAAACCATCCATTGCAACCTGGCCATCGCACTGGAACTCCTGAACACGATCGAGCTGGCGAACGAGGGAGTGCGCTTGCCTGTGGCCAGGCGTCAAAATCCACTCCCCCCCCCCTCCGTGTCGCGATCTTGACCGAGCACCGTGACCGCACGGCCAGTCTTGCGAGCTGGGTCCACATGCAATCTGAGGTTGGCTCGACGGGCCTTTTTAAGCCAGGTGGCCGCATTAGAACGTGAAACATGCGTCTCGGCAAAAGCGCAAACGTCTACTTTGCCCGCCCCGAAGTTGGCCACCACGAAGTCCCACACCTTGTCGCCCATGGACGTAACATTCCCGGACAGCACGGTGGAGAAATCTGGCAACTGAGGACGGTGACGTGGCTCGTAGGCCACTTGTGGGGACTTTGAAGTCCCTAGTCACAGCTCGTGATCAGGATCTGGCCCAGCAGCTTGCTCCGCATGCCTCTGGGCGATGAACTGTGCCTGCGAGGTCTTCTCAGCCTCTGCCGCGATCTTGGCATCCCTCTCGGACTTGAGCTTGGCCTCGTCGTCGGCAGGTGGCGTAGGGCACGAACCACCACCATTCGAATCGGCGGTGGCTGCGGGGGTGCTCCCTGAAGATAAACTGCCACCTGCTTCACCTGCATTGTTGCGTCGCTGCTTGGCCAACCTCTCTGAAATGGCGGCCTTGGTGGTCTTAGCACGCTCGACCAGCTGCGTGACCTCGTCAGCCTTGGTGGGGATCGACGCCCTCTGCGCCTGCAGCTCGACCAGGCACTTCTCTAACAATTCGCGCTCAGACTGCTCGCACTCGAGCTGGTCCAAGTTATTGAACAAATCTTCATCCCACACGACCTCGAAAGGCTTCTTCTCCTCCTTGACGGCCGTGCTGACGGAAACACCCTCGAGCGTAGCCACCGCAGCTGCTGCCTGTGCACGAGTGAGAGCTGTCTCTGCCACCAACTTGGATAAATTAGCTTCCTTGTCACGTGCGGCAGCCAAATTTTCTCCGATCGCAATACTGACGTGACCGCCTGCTGATGGCGGTTCTTCGCACCTCTCCAAGCACCATCGGCCTGCTGCATGGCCTGGACAACACTTGCAGCACCTAGACCCTTCTGAGCTTGAAGCCGATCGAGCTGCTGCTGAAGACTGGCAAGCAATTCGGGGTCACGTGCTGCCTGGAGTGCCGCATGAAGATGCGAAGCCACTGACTGCTGATCTTTCTGAACACCTGCAGATCCGCGCGGGGAAGTGTTGGGAGTCGAATGATGTGACCCTCCGCCTCCTTCGTGAGTGTCCTGCCCATCAGCGAACCGAACCGATTTCCGCAGGGCACTCTTGGGAGTAGACTGTCCACTTCCACCCACGGGTGCAGACAGCTTCTTATTGGTCTTATGTAACGAAACCTTCTTGCCACAAACACATGTTTGGCCTCGGCCGATCAACTTCTCATTGTATTCCGGTCGCCCACAGTGCTGACACTTTGACCACATACGATTCATGGCTATCCTCGGCTTTAGTCAACCAAAGCTGGAGAATTGGGCTGGACTCTCGACTGAGGTTGTCACTCAAGCGCCACGGGGAGGCACCGAAGAAACACAAACACGCGGCCTCTCCTCGGGGGAAGAGGACTTGGTGCTTGCGCCTGGATGGCTTGAGAAGAGGAGGAGGAGGAGGAGGAGGAGGAGGAGGAGGAGGAGGAGGAGGAGGAGGAAGAGGAGGAGGAGGAGGAGGAGGAGGAGGCGGCGGAGGAGGAGGAGGAGGAGGGGGGAGGGAGGAGGAGGAGGAGGAGGAGGAGGAGGAGGAGGAGGAGGAGGAGGAGAAGAAGGAGGAGGAGGAGGTGGAGGAGGAGGAGGAGGAGGAGAATGAGGAGGAGAAAACATGAAGAAAGGGAAAGAGGACGCGGAAGGTGACGGGTGACTGGGACCGCGTGAGCATCACGGAGGGGGGATGAGAGGGAGGGGGAGGAGGTGGGGGAGGATGAGGGGGAGGAGGAGGAGGAGGAGGAGGAGGAGGAGGAGGAGGAGACCAGCGTAGGAGAGGTTCGTCCCGCCTGCCTATCGCCGCGGCTGGCGGCCATTGCCGCGCCCAGGCTGCAGCGTGGGCGCGTCCGCCGAGGACGCAGGCTGCGTGAGGGGAAGAGAGTCGGGAGAGACAGCAGCAGCAGCACCAGGGAGGCTCACCCGAGGACGAGGAGAGCGAGGAGGGTGAGGACTGCGGCCAAGAGGCTCCGTCATGGTGGGGACCATGGGGGCACTGCAAGCCCCAGGGGAGCCGAACACAAAGTGAGAGCGATCAGCGATCGAGGAGGTGGCGGTGGATGACGCGCAAGAGAGATGACAAGGCGAAGGACACGAAACGCACAGAGGAGCAGGGCGGTCACGGCCAGAAGAGAGCTGCGATGACGACGAGCTCGGCAAGGTGGAAATCGAGATCGAAGGGCTCCGTCTCTGGGTCTGGGAAGGATATTCCTGCTCACGAGACACAACGTCCTCAGGGTCGGTAGCGATCTCGGTAGGGGGCGTCGACGGCGAGGAGACAGCAGGAGTGAGGCCACCAGCAGACATCGGCGGATGTGGCGACGTAGATCGGCTTGACGAGACAGAGACAGGTGGGGTCAGCCTCGCCGAGGAGGAGGAGGAGGAGGAGGAGGAGGAGGAGGAGGAGGAGGAGGAGGAGGAGGAGGAGGGGGGGGGGAGGAGGAGGAGGAGAGGAGGAGAAGGAGGAGGAGGAGGAGGAAGATTGTAGACGAGGAGGAAGAGGAGAAACAGGTCCAGGAGCAGGAGCAGCAAACGGATGATGATGCTGCTGATGATGATGATGATGAGGAGGAGGAGGAGGAGGAGGAGGAGGAGGAGAGGGAGGAGGAGAAGGAGGAGGAGAGTGCAGGGAAGAGGTGAACGCACGGAGAGTGCAAGGACAGGGCGGCAGGAAGGGAGTGCTGTCGGTGAGTTCGTCCTGGTCCACGCCAGAGGGGCCCGACTCGGCCTCAGAAGCATCCCGACTTCCGATCGGGGCTGGGTCATGACCTGGTCCTGAGCCTCCTCCATCCTCATGCTCTGGCCCCTGCTCCTGCTCCTGCTTCTTCTCCTTTCCTCCTCCTCCTCCTCCTTCTCCTCCTCCTCCTCCTCCTCATCATCATCATCATCATGTTCCTGCCCCGAACTGGTCCACAGCGTGGACCTCCTCCTGCTTCTCCTTCTCCTCCTCCCTCTGATCCTCCTCCTCCTCCTCCTCCTCCTCCTCCTCCTCCTCCTCCTCCTCCTCCTCCTCCCCCATCTCATCTCCCTCCTCCCTCTAATCCCCCCTCCGTGATGCTCACGCGATCCAAGTCACCCGTCACCCTCCGCGTCCTTCTTCTTCTTCTTCTTCTTATCCTTGCACTCTCCTCCACGCACACTCGTTTGAAAAGTTGGCAGCAATAATTTCTCATATGGAGGGTGGTTATTTTTCAAAATGTCGAACTCGTCTATCGCCGCGCACACAAGTCTTAAACGTTTGCAACAGCGTCAACGATGGAGGGCAGCTCCCTCTCAAGACGAGGCTTTCGCCAGGACGCAACAATCACGCTGATCCGCGGCGTCAAAACCCCAGAAACATTGCCTTCGCACGATTGAAGATACTCGGACGGTTGTCTTCTAATTGGCCACTTCCCGCAATGAGCATGCACTCTTTCTGGGACCTGCGAAGAGGGAACTTGAAGGATGGGTTTATTGCGACATCGTTGGTGCGCCTTGGGTTTACACTGGTCCTACTCCCCCCCTCCTCCTCCTCCACCTCCTCCTCCTCCTCCTCCTCCTCCTCCTCCTCCTCCTCCTCCTGCTCGTCTTCCTCCTCCTGCTCCTCCTGCGCCCCCTCCTCCTCCTCCTCCTCCTCCTCCTCTTCCTCCTCCTTCTCCCCCTCTTCTTGGACCTCCTCCTCCTTCTCCTCCTCCTCCTCCTCCTCGACCTCCTCCTCCACCTCCTGCCTCCCCCCCTCCTCCCCCGCCTATATACGACACAAGACGGGTCTATCGCGCGATCCTCGTCCTGATCTGGCCGGCCCGGTCTCTACCCAGAGCGCGGAAAACACCCACAACCGATCTCGACCCCAACCCACCAGCATGACGGGCCTCTCGGCTGACTCGGCCTCGCGCAAGAGGTAGCCCTGGGCCAGGCGTCCAAGAGGGGGCGTCCAAAGAGGGGGCGTCCGAGAGGGAGGTTTCATGAGTCATGGCCCAAAGCTAGTGCGCGGCCTGGGTGGGTCGAGGGGGCAGAGGGCGAGCTCAAAGAAGAGGGGGGTATGAAATCCAGGAGATCTCATGGCCCCGGCCATGATACCCACCGCTCCCGGGGAAAACCAAACAATGCGGATACCGCTACTCCCCGGACCTCTCCCGGGGTGCGTTCCGACCAGAACTTCGAGGCGAACCCAGCGGCGGCGACGAGGGCCTCAGTGGAGGCCCACAACAGGGGAAAACGAGGCAAGGGTAGGGGCAGGGGCACCTCTTCCCTCCTCCGAGCTCCCCGAATCATCCCCCGCCCCTCTCTGGGGGTGCGTTCTGATCAGAACTTCGAGGCGCATCCGGCGGCGGCGCCGCGAGGGCCTCTGTGGAGACGGCCCACCACAGGGGAAAATAAGGCAGGGGCAGGGGCAGGGGCAGGGGCACCTCTTCCTCCTCCGAGCTCCAGGAGGAGGGAGGAGGAGGAGGAGGAGGAGGAGGAGGAGGAGGAGGAGGAGGAGGAGGAGGAGGAGGAGGAGGAGGAGGAGGAGGAGGAGGAGGAGGGGGAGGAGGGGGGAGGAGGGGGAGGAGGAGGAGGAGAGGAGGAGGAGGAGGAGGAGGAGGAGGAGGAGGAGGAGGAGGAGGAGGAGGAGGAGGAGGAGAGGAGGAGGAGGAGGAGAGAGGAGGAGGAGGGGAGGAGGAGGGAGGAGGAGGAGGAGGAGGAGGGAGAGGAGGAGGAGGAGGGAGAGGAGGAGGAGGAGGAGGAGGAGGAGGAGGAGAAGGAGCAGGTGGAGGAGGAGGAGGAGGAGGAGGAGGAGGAGGGGGCGCAGGAGGAGTGACCTCTGGCGCGCGGCGTGCCGATACCGCCGCCTGCGGTGCCGACGCCTGCTTCCTCTCCGTGCCTGGCCCTGGCTACCCCCCCCACCCGCAGGCCGCGCACCGGAGGGCCACGCCGGCGACGGGCCAGTTGAGCGCGCACAGATCAGTTTTTACTACATAGGAATTCTAAAACAATGATTTTTGATACATGATGAATTTATGAATAAATTTTATGCGTGAACCCACCGTTGTTTTTAATACTAAACCCTGCATTCTTAATGCATGATCCGCACGCGGAGCATGTATTAAAAACGGCACTGTAGGGGGCCTCACAGGAAAGCACCGGCACAGTTTTGCTCGGAGGCGGCCTTCCCAAAAGCAGGGCGAAAAAAAAGGGCGACCAAGATGGCTAGCAGCGAGAACGCACAACCGAGGAGAGGGGGGGGCCTCCTGCAAACCCTGCCTCATACCACTCTTGCGCGCGCAGGGGGCCCACCTGGGAGCCCTGCCCCCGGACCCCCGCGACTCCTGAGGGGGAGGGTGGGCTTCCCTCCTTTCTCTACCCCATACCCCCCAACGATCTCTGAGGGGGAGGGGGGGGGTCACTTCGCTCTACCCCATACCCCCCACGACTTCTGAGGGGGAGGGTGGGCTTCACCTCGCTCTACCCCATACCCCCCACGACTTCTGAGGGGGAGGGTGGGCTTCACTTCGTTCTATACCCCATACCCCCCCAACGACTTCTGAGAGGGGGAGGGTGGGGCTTCCCTTCGCTCGGGAGAGAGCTCCCGAGCGAAGCGAGCCCCGCCCTCCCACTCTCAGAAGCCGTTGGGGGGGCAGGGGCAGGGCTCGCAGGTGGCCCCCTGGGCGGCCGGCCAGCGGCCAGGCTCGAGGCCCGAGGCAGGCTCGAGGCTGGAGGCTCGGGGCTCGGGGCTCGGGGCTCCTCCCCCCCCCCCCAGCGAGGGCGCCGCCGCCACATCCGAGAGGGCCGTTGGCGATCGGCTTCGGGCGCTGGGGGTCCTCAGGAACGGGATCGTGAGTCGGCTGGCTGTGATCAAGCATCTTGAGCTGGTTCGAGCAGATGCGGCACTCAAATCCAGTGGACACACTGGGGAGGAGCTGCGTCGGGACACGCAGGAGCACAAGGCTTCGACAGTAGCATGGTGGATGCCACGACAATGGACGCCCAAACAGTCCTGTCATTGAACTTAAAATGGGTTTAAAATGTCGGAAGAATGTTCTAAACATGTTTTTTGCATGTTTAACACATGTTTTAGACATCTGCAGACTATTTGGCAACATGCTTCCTCTCCGTTGATCGTCCTCCACAACAGTCGCATCCATTGCAGGTTCTCTCTCCAGAAAGGAACGGGCCCCGAACGAGAGGCTGCTCCAAGGGGGGGAAAGGGGCCGAGATCTCCCCAGGCGCCGAGCCTCTCGGACAAAAACCAAGGCCGGGGGCTTCTCGCCGTTGTCGGCGCCGGGGGAGCCCTCGGCGTCGGGTTTTCGTCGCCGTTTCCGGCTTTCTTCGCCGCTTTCGGCGTTCTCGGCGCCCTGGGACAGACGCTCCCCAGGCGCGCCCACGGGCCTGGGACCACCAGCAACGAACCTGGGGCGAGACTCTGAGCAGGGGCCGATGGGGCACCCCTGGCAGGCTCCATCGGCATCGGAGTCGGGAAACATCGAAGCTCAGTCTGCGTTGGAGCGGGCTGCATGGGCACGGGGTCGAGACCGAATCTAATCGGCCGCGCCAGGGTGCGCAGCAGCACCGTGCAGACGCCCAGCCGCACCAGATCGTCGGCGTGTCGGGATCGCTTCGGCTCGGGCCGGCTGGGATCGGTACCGAACCAGATCGAAATGGAGCCTGTCACCCGGGCAAGCCGAACCAGCCCCACCACCACCAGGGGTTCCTCGGGCCCTCCGGCCGACATGCCCTCCCAGGTGGGGATGGGTGCCGTCTCCTCAAGGCCTCGCCGCACCCATCCCCACCTGGAAAGGGCACGGTGGAAGAGCGAGCTTACGCTGTCCTGGTGCGGTTGGGGATGGCTCCGGTGATGGTGATGATGATGATGATGATGGTTGATGGTGATGATGATGGTGATGATGATGAAGATAAAGATGAAGATGAAAACGAAGATGATGATGATGATGATGATGATGATGATGATGATGATGATGATGATGATGATGATGCGAATGATGATGCTGATGCTGGTACTAGCGCTGGTACT
The DNA here is from genome assembly GCA_963575745.1 of Prorocentrum cordatum. Classification (NCBI taxonomy): domain Eukaryota; class Dinophyceae; order Prorocentrales; family Prorocentraceae; genus Prorocentrum; species Prorocentrum cordatum. The sequence goes on from CAUYUJ010014914.1 coordinate 338,278, forward strand.
GATGATGATGGTGATGATGATGGTGATTGTGATGGTGATGGTGATGATGATGATGCTGATGATGATGATAGTGATGATGATGAGATGATGATGATGATGATGATGATGATGATGATGATGACGATAGGGATGATGATGATGATGATGATGCTGACGATGATGATGCTGATGAGGGTGATGATGATGACGATCATGATGGGGATGAGGATGAGGATGAGTATGATGATAATTATGATGCTGATGCTGATGCTGATGATGAGTATGATGATGATGAGTGTGATGATAATAATCATGAAGGTGATGATGATGATGATGATGATGATGATGATGATGGTGATGGTGATGGTGGTGCTGATGGTGGTGGTGGTAATGATCACGACGACGGCGACCAGGATGAAGACGACGAGGATGACGACGACGACGACGGTGGCGAAGACGAGGAGGATGATGATGATGACCATAATGATGGTGATGATGATGATGATGACAATGATGATGATAATGCTAATGGTGATGATGATGGTGATGATAATGACGATGACGATGACGATGATGATGATGCTGATGATGATGATGGTGATGATGATGGTGATGATGATGATGACGCTGATGATGGAGATGAGGATGCTGGTGAGGATGAGGCTGATGGTGTCATGATGATGATGATGACGACGATGACGATGACGTTAACGATGACGTGGAAGAGAGGAGCGGGGGTGGAAGTGGTGCGTTCGTAGAGGAACATGCAATGACATCTACATCGCCCCTGGCGCCCTTCGCGCGCCGGGGAGAGGGGTGCAGCGCCGATCCAAGAAATCAGGGCGGACCTCCGAGGATGATGGTGTGCTGATGATGATGATGATGACGAGTATGATGAGTGAGAGGATGATGATGATAATGATGATGATGAGAATGATGATGATGATCATGATGATGAGTGATGATGATGAGATGAAAGGATGAGTGAGAGGATGATGATGATGATGGTGATGATGATGATGATGATGATGATGAGCGAGAGGATGATGATGATGATGATGATGATGATGATGATGACGAGTATGATGAGTGAATGATGATGATGATGAGAATGATGATGATGATAATAATGATGTGAATGATGATGATGATGATCATGATGATGAGTGATGATGATGAGATGAAAGGATGAGTGAGAGGATGATGATGATGATGATGGTGATGATGATGATGATGATGAGCGAGAGGATGATGATGATGATGATGATGACGACGATGATGACGAGAATGATGATGATAAATCCGTCGGACACCAGGGGTCTTCTGAGGGCTCGGCCCCGCCGGGCTGCGCAAGGCTCATGCGGAGGGTGGCGCTCGTGATCGTGTCGTCGGCGGCGATCCGCTCCTCCAGGCAAGTTGCGGGGGAGAGGGAGCGGACAAGGAGGAGGAGGAGGAAGAGGGAAGGGAGAGGAGGGGGGCGAGTAGCAGTAGAAACACAGTAAGTAGCAGTAGAAACAGCACCAACAACAATTCAGAGGCAACAGACTCAGACAGGGACTGAAATCAGCAACAAGTACCACCGTGCAGTTTCGAGGCTGAGCGCACATCTCATCGCTAAGATGAGGCAGCGTTGTCATACCAGCAGTGGCAACATCGTCCATAATTCTCCCACATCCAACGTGAGGCTCTTGTTTTCTCTGGACACCCTGCGCAGGGACAGGAACACCCCTTCCCTTCTCACGCG
>CAUYUJ010014914.1:345000-350000 GCA_963575745.1 Prorocentrum cordatum
ACCAGACGCGCACCGCGGTCACCGCGAAGGGCCGCGAGGATCATGTCGCAGCCCGTGTACGCCGTGTCACCGAGCTCGCACGAGCTGGAGAGATGTCTCGGGCGGCAGCGGCAATGTGGCCGCAGGGGGACATGGCGGATGCAGCGGCGGTGGTGAGGAAGTTCAGCACCACCCAGCAGCCTGCGGCGCCTCGCCCAGGCGAATGGGGCCCTCTCCCTGGCACTGGGGCCGCCCCGCATGGGCCAGGGAGAGGGCCCGCAGCAGCGGGAGCCGGCGCGGCGATGCCGCCAGCTACGGCCCCCCACGAGCTCGACGGTGCAGCAGAGCTCCATCGCCGTGTGGCCAACCACCTCAAACGTGAGTTTGGCCGCTTCCCCCGCCGCGGAGGGGCGGGGCCTGGAGGAGGACGCTACGAGGCACTGGGCCCCGCTCAAGTACGACGAGGATGGGGCAGAGGCGGTGGCCAACACGCTGGCACGCCTGGCCATCGGCGACCTCCCTTCCGAGGCGCTAGCCGCCCTGACGGCGGCGCGCCTCACAGGCACCCCCAAGGCAACCCCTGGGGATGTGCGAGTTCTGGGCTGTGGAAACGTCACCCGCCGTATGGTGGGCCGCAGCGCTGCCAAGGTCCACCACAAAGACATGCGGACGGCGGTGGGGGACCAACAGTTCGGCCTCGCCAAGGACGGATGTGGTGCCCTCCATCGACGCCTATGCACGATGGCCAACTCGAGCCCAGGCAAGTGGGTGGTGGCGGCAAACCTCGGGGATGCGTTCAGTAACATCCCCCGCGACCTGGTGAAGGAGGCTGTGCGCGCCAAGGTGCCCGCTCTGGCCCCGCTGGCGGAAGCCTGGCCCCCTGCTCGCACACGCCACGTGGCGGGGGGCGGGTCGCAACCCGCCCAGCTGATCGACCAGATCCGTGGCCTCGACCAGGGCTGCCCGATGAGTCCAGGCTTTTTACGCGGTCGGCACCGCGGATGTTCTCAGCATCGGTCGCATGGCCATGCGTGCGGTGGACACGGAAGGGGGCTGCTTGGCCTTCCTGGACGACACGTACTTCGTGGGCACCGCGGCCGCTGTGTTCCGCGGCTTGGATGCCTGGCGAGCCCGCATCGAGGCCCACGGAATGAAGCTGAAGATGTCCAAGACCCAGATCTGGTCCCCAGATCCCCAAGCTGTCTTGCCGCCTGAGTTTGCGGAGTACGCCCAGTACCGCGTCCAGAAGCTCAAGGCGGCGGGGCCCACCCTGGCCTACACGAACCACGACGTGGACACCGACTGGAGGGGCGCCCCGCTCACGGACTTCGCCGTCCCAGAGGATCTCGACGAGGGGGCCTCGTGCAGGCTGGTGGCGCCGGGGTCGCCCCGAGCGCCGCCACGCCACTCCCCTGTGGCGAGGCCTTCCTCCAGAAGCAGGACCGCTACTTCCGAGAGCTCCTGACACTACGCAGGCATGGGCTTTCAGCCTTTGATGCGTTCCAGTTGATGCGGATCTGGTCGAGGGGCGCCTGCGTCCACATCCAGCGGGCGCTCCCGCTCACGGCGGCGTGGGGCCGCAGGGTGGATGGCGGAGTGGTCGCCTTCGTCAACGCCCTTCTGGGGGTCACGGCTGCCCCCCGTGAGCAGATCTTCACGGAGGTCAGCGACGGAGGCCTGGGCTGTGGCAGCGCCGAACAGCGCGGCCCCGCTGCCCTCCTGGCGTCCTGGGAAGCTGGGATCCACGCGGCTGCCCAGGAGCTCCGAGAGTCGACAACGATCGGCCTCTTTCGGAGGTGGCCAGGCCTTGGCCGTGCCCTCTCGGCAGCAGACGAGGAGCAGGGACGGCTGGCAGGAGGCCGTCGCCCCCAGAGTGACCGCTGGCAGGGCCTTCTGGAGGGGCGGAAGGGCAAGGACCAGAAGACGTACACCCAGCACGTGCGGGATCACGCCACCAAGACGTTCATGGCCGCGCTGCCAGTGACTGCGGCGGCGGCGGTGCACAGTGCCTCGGGCAGCTCAGCGGGCGCCTGGTTGGATAACTTCGAGGGGGTCTCGCCCCTCGCCGACCACGCGTTCTGCATTGCGGCCAAGAGGCGCATGCATCTGCCGCTGCTGCAGTCCGAGTGCACGTGCCTGAACCGACCAGCAGCGCCCGCCCGCGCGATGGCGCAGCACGACCCGACGCGCGGCCGCGCGGCGGACGTTCGTGCCGTTCATGCGCTCAACTGTCCCAGGGGAGGCGGCCCGACACGCCGCCGCAATGCCATCCGAGACGCCGTGGCGCTCTGGCTGCGCGGGGTGGGCCACCGCGCCCTGGTGGAGCAGGTCATCCCAGAGTGGTACACGGAAGAACAAGGCGCGGCCACACTGGACGTTGTCTACCATCGAGGCACCCATGGTCGAGTTTGCCTCGGCATCAGCTTGGCGGACGAGGTGGCCGTGGCCCAGACAGGGCGGCCGCGCCAGGCAGCCCTGCAGCGCAGAGAGAAAGTGAAGCACCGTAGGTATCCATTTTCTGGCCTGGTGCCCTTTGTTCTCGATGTCAATGGTCGCTGGGGCGCAGAGGCCGAGACGCGGCTGCGCCGTGCCGCGGGGGAATTGCCTGAGGCCGAACGGCCCGCGGCACGTTCATCCCTGCGCTCGGCAGTGGCCAACGCCCTGCAGGGCCAAATCGCGGAGCAGGTCGCCCTGGCGACGGAGGGCGCAGCGGGACTGGATGCAGGGGCCGCCCCGAGCGTTCGGTCTTGACTAGCTGTGGCCCCACCCCATTTGCGCGCGCCCCCTGACCCTCCCCTCCCCGCTCCCCTTCCTGATGCCCTGATCAGTCGTAAAAAATAATCACATCTGCAGTGTGCACGGTACTGTTCAGTTCCCTTGTGGCGCGCACAGTGCGCTCTTGCGTTGTCATGTTTGTTCTGCGCGCCACGTTGTGTAGCCCCCCTGCCTTGTGCATGTTGTGGTCTCGCCATGTCACCCTTGTGATGCTCTTAATCTCTGTCTTTGGCTGCTCCCGCAACCCACTTGGGCTGAGCCTTCATGCCACCAATAGCACCTGTTCGAGGCCGCTGGCTAAAGGGGCGTCGAGAAGCGTTAAAGATCGGGGCCGCCCCGCGGGTCCTGGGGCCGTCGGCGGCCCGCCGTCCGCTTTGTCGCCCGCTCGCGACGTGGTTTCCTCGCCCCCCTTTCCCTTCTCCTGCCCGTCCAGGGTCCCGAACGGGGGTCAGGCCGTTTTCCGCAAGCACAAGGATCGGGCCCCACGCACCTGGGGCCGTGGGTTTCAGCCTTTAGTCTTCCTGTTTTACCTGTGCCCCGCCTTGGCAGTCGGCCGCCCCATTTGGTTCGGTGTACGGCCTCTCCCCCTCCCCTCTCTTCCTCGGCAGCTGCTTGGCTCGTGAGGCCTTGTCTCGCACATTCTCCCGAGCTGCACCTCTCGTGCCACCCACCCGACCAGGTGATGGCGCCCAAGTTCTCGAAGCCTGCGCCGATGCCTTGGCCTGCCAAGACGTACGCCGCGGGAGAGGCACCAACTTCTAGAGCAAGGCCGAAGCGGCGCCCTGCCCAGCAGGTAGGCTTGTCGGAGAGCGAAGACGAGGAGTTCGACATGATGTCCGAGGCGGCGACCTCTCGGACGGCGCCGACATTGCAAACGGGATCAGCGACCCCCGCTGAGGACGCCGACGGAGGCGGCGGTACGGGGGCCGCCCCCAGCGCCGCCGCCTCTGATGGCGCCTCGGCGATGCCCGCATCGGCGGTGGTGCCAGTGACGTCGGCCGCCCTGGCAGCGGCAGCCACGTATGCCGACTTCGCAGCGGAGCAGCGCCGTGGGCTGGACGCGCTCACCCTCGCGCTCCACAACCTTCAGCTGAGGGGGCAGGCTGTGGGCGGCCGCGGCGGCCGAAGCGCGCGCAACGTCGCCGACGGCGGTCGCGCCGTGGACGACGGGACCGCCAGTGAGGCCCCGAGTGCTGCGACCACGGGCGCCCTCAGCGGTCATGGGGGGCAAACGCCACCGCCGACGCAGCAACGAAGCCGTCTACGGCCAGGCCCCCCAGTCGAGCGACGGCATACCTGCCGCGCTCGAAGACGCAGAGATGATGACGGAGGAGGACTACGCTGATGCGGGCTACGTCCACAGCATGGGCGCGTACTGGGCCCCGCCGCATCGCCTGGGCTGGTGTCGGAGGTGCGCGGGGCTGGACGACTGGAAGACCATGGCGGCGGAGTACGTGGACGAGCCCAGTTGTGGGGAGATGCGCCGCTATGCGGAGGCCAAAGAGTACAATCAGCAATACCCCGAGCTGAGGAAGGGCAAAGAGGGGCAGTACAAGCTGTACATGTGCTCGCGCTGCGTGGCGACGACGCAGAACATCTCCGAACACGGGGCCGTGACGCGCGCAGCGCGCGCGAACAAGGGCCCAGGCTCCATCGACCACGCTGCCAAGCGAGTGGCGAAGTTCCGTGCGAGCTTCGACTACATCGAGGAGGGCATGGACGTGCTGGTGGGGTTCGCGCTCTCAGAGGAAGGCTTGCTTGCCCTGCGGAGGTCAACGGAAGGCGCGGGGGTGGGCATCGACCCCGAGAGCACGGGCGCCCCCCCAGCCACGGAAGCAGTGGCGAAGGAGGTTGGCCGCCCGACGGCGAGGGAGGAGGGGGCGGTGCCAGGGCCGCCCCGTGCGCCACCCCCGCCCCTCGAGGAAGAACCTCCCAGTGACGAGGAGAACGACCCCCAGCCCGACATCGACGCTGAGGACCAGGAGCGCCAGCTGACCGACGTCAAGACCGTGAAGGAGGTCACGGACATCGAGCCCCTGCTGCGGCTCGGCCTCTCCCAGAAATCGCTGAAGCGTATGGCGCGGGCCTATGGCGTCCTCGAAGTCGAGACCACGCGCACCCACATGCTGGGCGGCCCGGGGCCCATCCTGGAGATGAAGGAGGACATGGTGAGGGGCGCAGAGGCGCAGGACGGAGTCCAGAAGTGGCTCGGCGCGCTGAATAAGGAGGCGGAGGAGGATGTGGGA
>CAUYUJ010014914.1:362500-367597 GCA_963575745.1 Prorocentrum cordatum
ACGTCGCATGTCTGGGGAGGTACCCCCATGCCTCCACCCTGGCCTCGCTTTCCCATCTGTTGGGCCTCCTGGGAGGCCCTCGTCGCCACCGCTGGATTCGCGGAGCAGCGGCGCACCCTCGGGGAGGTCCGCGGAGCAGCGGCGTAGGTGCCTTTTGGCTTCCCCTGCCTCGTCTCGTCTTCCAGCTGGCCGATGAGATCGGTGATGCGCCGCCGCTGCTCGTCCATCGCCTCGCACGGCGCCGGACCAATGGATATACAGCGAGCGCCCAGGAGGGGAAGTGAGGAGAGGCAGGCATTCTCGGGCGGCGGGGCTTTGCACAAGCCCTCCGGCCTTCTGAGACACAGTGGGGACCCATGCCAAGAAACACCCTGCTTGCCTCCAGGGTGCCCTGGGCTTCTTGGGTCTCGATGATTTTGCCATGGACAGCGCGACGTTCCCACGCCACAGATCAAGGGACGTCCTGGGGTCCCAGGGTTTCCTGTGGACTGGCCTCCACTGCAGCTTCTGTGCCGTCGGGGAGGCTTCAAGCACTCGCCGTCAGAAGGCCAAAGGCCTCCTGGGCCTTCTGAGCAGGCCCGCCCCTCCCCTCGGCTACACGCAAGAGCGACCCTGGGCAAGAGTGACCTTTGGTGCGCGACTCTTTGGGACCGCGGGGGGGCCAAAAGCGAATGCGCAAGCCGCGGCTACCGCTTCTCTTTCAGCCACCTGGGGGCGCGCCTGTGCCCGCACCAAAGGTCACTCCGGCGAAAGGTCACTCTTACGCCTGGTCGATCCTCGCTTCCCCCCCCCCTGGGCTCGCCGCCGAGCTCGAGGCACCAGGCGAGCGGTCCCCGAGGGGCGACGCGTTGCCCTGGGCCCCGGGGCCTCCCCGCAGGACCGGGGAGCCGCTCCTCGACGGCCCTCCTGGATAATCGAGGGCTCCTCCGGAGCTGTCTCGGGGGCCTCTTGGAAATCTCTTCGGCCGTCTTGGGGCGATGTTGTAGGCTCCTGGGGCCGTTTTCGACGACGCGGTCGACGCCGAAGATGTGAATATCTTGAAAAAGTACGTTTTACGAGGGGAATGGGGCCATTTTTGCTTCCGGAGGCGCTCTTGGCCTGGGGGGCCTGTGGAGGGTCCCCCCCCCAGTGGGCCCGAAGACGCCGAGCTCCGGCGCTGCGACAAAGAAGTGCCGCGTCTAGGGTCAAGTCGGGCGTGTCCCCCTACAGAGGGACTCTCGACGAAAAGTAAAACAGATGCAACAAATATTCCAAGATGGCCCAGAAATGCTCAAGAAATAGTCCCCCGATTCATTTTTCTACTATTTCTGGATACTCCCCCTGTAGAGGGACAGGCCCGACTTAAGTCTAGGGGGGACGAAGGATGACAGAAACATGAAAACTCGGTGGTCCGCGCGGCTTCCTCGGATCGGCGCTGGACCCCTCCCTGGCACGCGGAGCGCGCCAGGGGCGGCGCCGGAGGCGCCGCCAGGGGGGTCCAGCGCGGATCCGAGAAATCCGCGCGGACCTCCGAGTTTTCATGTTTCTGTCATCCATCGTCCTCTCTACGTGGACGTCGCGAGAACCTCGTTTTGTTCGCCCCCACAATACAGTGCGGGCGCGGCCGCAAGAAACCCTCGCAAGAAACCCACCCCTGAAAACCCGCGCGAGAGGTGCACCCGAGGGGAAGCCCGGAGCACCCTGAACGCAGCAGCTCCTTCGACGGCTGCGGGAAGCCACCGCACAGCGCGCGGAGCGAAGAAACCCAGGATACCCCGACGAAAAAGAATCTGGTCTGTGGAGGTCGACGGCTGCAGGAAGTCACCGCGCAGCGCGCGGAGCGAAGAAACCCAGGATACCCCGACGAAAAGCGGATGGTTTGAGAAGGAGGAGGAGCAGGAGGAGGAGGAGGAGGTGGAGGAGGAGGAGGAAGAGGATGAGGAGGAGAAGGAGGTGGAGGAGGAGGGGGAGAAGGAGGAGGAGGAGGAGGAGGGAGGAGGAGGAGGAGGAAGGGAGAGATGGAGGAGGAGGAGGAGAGGAGGAGGAGGAGGAGGAGGAGGAGGAGGAGGAGGAGGAGTTTATGGAGTAAGGAGGAGGAGGACGAGGAGGAGGACGAGGAGGAGGACCAGTGTAAACCCAAGAGTCATCAACGATATTTGAGTAAACCCTCCCTCCAAGCTCCCTCTTCATAGGCCCCCACAACGGCTCATTTCCATTGATGGAACAGACGCTCGTCTCAAGATCCAGAAGCATGCCCAAACATTGTTCTCGGGAGTCCAACGCCACGGATCAACCTGACTGTTGCGTCTTGACGATCCTGAATCGTGCCAGAACGCCATTCCCAGGACTTCAACTCAGACAATCAACGTACCTGTTGGGCCCGCATAATCCAGAATCCTTCCAAAACACAATTTCTGGTACGCTGATGATGGGAATCCGTAAAACCCTTGCAAATGTCTAAAACGAATGTGTTCGGCGCTAAGGAGAGAGCCGCATTCTAAAAAAGAACCACCCTCAATCCGTTAAACTCTTGCAGAATTTCTAAACGAATGTGCGCCGCGCTAAAGCGAGAACCACATGTTCAAAAGGACTCGCCCCCAATCCGTGAAACTCTTGCAATGTTACTAAACGAATGTGCGCCGCGTTTAAACGAGAGCCACATTGTGAAAACCACTCGCCCTCAATCCGTGAAACTCTTGCAATGTTTCTAAACGAATGTGCGCCGCGGTAATGCGAGAGCCACATTTTGAAAACCATCCGCCCTCAATCCGTGAAGCTCTTGCAATGTTTCTAAACGAATGTGCGCCGCGCTCAGGCGGGAGCCACATTTTGAAAACCACCCGCCCTCAATCCGTGAAGCTCTTGCACTTTGTTTAAAGAATGTGCGCCGCGCTACGGCGAGAGCCGCATTTTGAAAACGTCCCGCCCTCAATCCGTGAAACCCTTGCCACTTTTTAAGCTTCGGAATCAGAAGCGGTGAGGAGGTCTCAGGCGACATGCCTGGCCCGCCCTACAAACTTGCCTCGGGGTGCAACAGGGAAAAGTTATCCACAAGGAAAAGGAATGGAGGAGGATTGAGGAGGAGGAGGAGGAGGAGGAAGGAGGAGGAGGAGGAGGACAAGAAGCATATGGCGTCTTGATGCGCGCCCCCGGTCTGGAGGTCTGGGGGTCGGCGCCGCCCGGTCGCCGCGGTCTCGTCCGCCAGCCGCACCTCGGCGGCGCGCGCGCTCCTCTCGCGCTCGTCGGCCTGCGCCTCGCGCGCCTGCAGCTCCGCGTGCGCCCGCTCCTGGCGTGGGGGAGCGCATCGGCGGCGCGGGGGCAGGATGGAGGCAGGATGGAGGCAGGAGGAGCAGGAGGAGGAGGAGGAGGAGGAGCAGGAGGGGGAGGAGGAGGAGCAGGAGGAGGAGGAGGAGGAGCAGGAGGAGGAGGAGAAGGAGCAGGAAACGGAGGAGGAGATAGGAGGAGGAGGAGCAGCAGGAGGAGGAGGAGGAGGAGCAGGAGGAGGAGGACCCCCCTCGCGTCGCGGAAAACGCATTGACGCACCGTGTCTGGCGTGGGGGAGCGAGCCTGCGGCGCGCCCCAGGCCCTCTTGCTGGCTCTTGCGAGTCGACGCCAATCGATGCGAGTCGACGCCAAACCGGCGCTGAACGGCGCTGGCCGACGCGCATCGACGCTGAGTTGGCGCTGCCCCATCGGCTCCCCAACGCTCATCGACGCTAATCGACGCGAGAGGCGGGATCACGAGGGCACACAAGGCTCCCGTGCTCCAGTGATTTGCTACCGAAGGACCCCCCTCGCGTCGCGGCAAGAGCATGCCGCACCGTGCCTGCCCATCTGCGGCCTCTGGGGGCCCTCCCTCGCCAGGCCGCGGGACGGTCGAACAACGTCTCGGGGTGCCAGGACCGGCCTCCGGGAAGGGGTCGAAGCCCCTGGGGGTCCACGCATGGACAGCTCCAAGACAACGGAAGACACGGCAGCGCGCCCAGGGGGCCAACGCCCGGGAGGACCTGGAGCAGCACAACACGGCACGGACAGGCACGCGCTGCCGGAGCTCCGCGCAAGTTCCTCGGGCCGGCGCCGGACCTCCCTGGCGGCGCCCTCTGGCGCCGCCCCTGGGTGCGCTCCGCGCGCCAGGGGAGTGGGGCCCCGCTTCCCGCGGTCCGCATGCCGCCGCGGCGCAATGACATCGACAGGGCTTCCGCAGCTCGTCGTGCGACCCCCCAGAGTGTCGAAGCACGAGCGTGCGGAGCTACAGTGTCAATGCCGCGCTCTCTATTGTAGCTTTGCTGTGCTCCTGCACGCAACGTGCACCGCCAGGGGCGGCGGAGAGCTCGAGAGATCCACCTGCCAAGAGGGCCCAGCACCAATCCAAGAAATCCGCGCTGGCCACCGACAGCTTGCGCCGATGCTGCTCGTGTCACCCTCGAGGAGAGCGAGGGGGGCCCAGCGCCGACCCCAGGAAGCCGACCTCCGAGAACCTGTTGCAGCCGGACTCGGTTGGAGAGGGCACGCGAGAGGACACCGGGCCCCTCGGAGGGCCACGTTGCCATGGGACTGCGGAAGGCATGGGCAGCGAGACACAGGACACAAGGCTTACCCTTGACTCGGCAGGGTCGGCGTCGCTTGGTTGGCGCCTTCAGGTCAGAGCTGTGAAGGTACCCCGAGATCTGGACGGTGTATGTTTTTCGCACCGGGCATCCTCGCCTGGTTTCAGGCCCCAAGACCCTCACAAATCGATCCCGATCCCGCTCGAGAAATGCCACAAGAGGCTGGGGTCTGGGGCCCCAGCGCTACTTTTGCGATATTTTCGCAACGTCGGATCTCAGGGCACATTGGCACCCCTCCCTATGGCCGATGTCGTTGGCTGAGGGGCCGTATGGAGGGCCCGGGGAGACGGCTCGGGCTGACCGGCCTTCCGCGAAGCCGTCCGAGACCTTCTCCGAGGCACCGCCGCGTATCTGAGAACGCCTGCCGCCGCAAACCGCGCCGAGGAGGAGGATGATGATGATGATGATGATGAGGAGGAGGAGGAGGAGGAGGAGGAGGAGAAGGAGGAGGAGGAGAAGGAGGAAGAGGAGGGGGAGAATGTGAGGAGAACGAGGAGCAGGAGGAGGAGGA
>CAUYUJ010014915.1:0-2500 GCA_963575745.1 Prorocentrum cordatum
CCCCTCATGATTGCAGCGTTTCAGGAGGAGCGCGCCAGAGCGCCCAGCCGGGGCCAAAGTGAACTGGCAGTGGACGCGGGACGGCGTCACGGCCACACCCAGGGACCGAATCCAGGGCTGCACTAGCAGCGGAACACGCTGAGCACACGAGCTCGCGAGCGGCAAGTCGGAAGCTCATCTGCTGGGCACGACGGCACCGCAGCCAGACAGAGACGACGGCAGATGACGCATTCCACCTACAACAAATGAAGTGCAGGCCTTCTTCTGACAGAACGAAAGCGATTTCACGCCTTGACAGGATGATGTTACGAATGATTATCCAAGCACGCCCCACCGCCCAGAGAGACGACGGCAGCAGCAGCCCAGTGCGGCTGGGAGGGCCTCCGCTGGTTGCCCATGCTCTCCAGATCGTCGACGCTAGGGTCGTCGTCGTCCGGGGCCGAAGCCTGTCAGGGTTTCCTCCAAGTCTGGCTGCAGGGCGGTCCACGACCACCCTGACACCATCTCCTGATCTCGAGAAGTACATGGATACCTATACGACCACCCTGCGTTGATAAGGAGGTTGTGGGGGGGTGGGGGGAGGACTGTGATGAACGTGGTGCTGATGGGCGATGATGGTGTGGATGACGTGGCGGAATTTTGTTTGTTTTTTCGCTTGGGCGACTTGTGTCGTTCGGAACAACCGGCGGGCAACCGACGGGACAACGTGGGCTACCGGCGGGCAACCGGCGGGCAACCGACGGGACAACGTGGGCTACCGCTTGACAAGGCCGGGGGGGGGGGAACATTTGTGTTGGCGGACCCCTAGCGACAGCAGAGTGAATTCCTCTCGCTGGCCCACGCAGCTTCGCCTCGCCCGCACGCACGGCACGAACACGAACTCTAAACTCGATTTCCCGGTGGGGGGACTCCGTTACACTGCGATCTCACCCCCAAACCTCCGATACGGAGAACCGCACGGCAGTTGGACAAGTTGGAGAAGCACCTCCACCTCCCATGACTCATCCTCCTGCCTCCTCCCCGGGACCCCCTGGGACGGGAGGAGGGGAAAGGAAATGCAGAAGGACGGCGGCCAGTCGGGCACGGCAGTGCAGCAGTCTGCGCTCTGTCCTACGGATGGCTCTCACCCCGCGAGCCACGGGGGGCAGTCTTGCTTCGACCACCACCCTCCCCAGCGAAGGGAGGCCTGGCCCTGAGCCACAAGCGTTGTGGATGCCATGATAATGGACACCCTAACAATCCTATCATTGAATTAAACAGGTGTTTAAGATGTGAAGACATGTTCTAAAAACGTTTCAAACATGCTTTTAACATATTTGAAAACATGTCTGAAACATATTTTAGACATCTGGAAGTTATGTGGCAGCATGCTTCCTCTCCATTAATCGACTTCCACAACCCAAGCGGCCCAACGCACAGAAACGAGAGGCCGGCGGACGGCGCGAAGCGCTAGAGACGACGGTGCGGAGATCAAGGGACATAGGCAGACGGCCTGCAGAGGACGTGAAAGCGAGGTGCAACCACCAAAAATTGCATCGGGAGAGCCTCGGTCCAGACGGGGCAAGTCCGGACGGGGACCGAGCACTCCGTGTGGACGTACTCCGCACGGACTTGGCCTCCGCCGAATGCAGGCAGGAGGCGGAGGGAGGGAGGCAGGAGGAGGGGCACGAGGAGCGGGAGGACCACAACCTTTGACGGCCCGACTTGTCCGAGTTGCGGGTCGCTGGCCCCCTGCAGCTCTCGACCCCATTCCTGGGACAGCTGCTCATCGCTGGATAACGCCGATGTGAGGTGGAGGGGGAGGGGGAGGGGGAGAGGGGAGAATGGAGGAGAGGATAGAGGAGGAGGAGGAGAAGGAGAGGGAGGAGGAGGAGAAGGAGAGAAGGAGGAAGGAGGAGGAGGAGGATAAGGGGAAGGAGTGGGAGGTATTGTTAGGAGGAGAGTAGGAGGAGGAGGAGTGCAGGTCAGCGAGGCGGGAAGGAGGACGAAGGATGAGGTAGTCAGGAGGAGGGAGAACGAAGGAGGAGAAGGAGTGAGGAAGAGGAGGAGAAGGACGAGGAGGAAAAAGAGGATGAGAGAAGGAGAGACGAGGACGGGACGAGGAGGATAGTAGTATATGAATAGGAGGAAGAGGATGAGGAGTAGAAGGAGGAGGAACAGATGGGGAGGAGTATGGGAGGAGGCGGAGTAGAGTCTTACAGATTCTTCTCGTAGTATTATAGATTCGGAGTGATACAGAGATGAGTCTTCCGAATAGTCTTCCTAGTTGATGTCATCTTAGTAAGCTTGAAATGAATTATGAGTGAGCGGAAAGGAGCAGTAGACTAGGAGGGGGGAGAGGAGGAGGAAGAGGAGGGGGAAGGAGGAGGAGGAAGAGGAGGAGGAGGAGGAGGAGGAGGAGGACTGGCCTGTGAGGGCCCGATGTGATGTGTCGAAGGCTGGGTGTGTGGTCCTTGGGATCCAGAGCCGGTGGCTCGGTGGCCCGTGGTGTCTCTCGCGT
>CAUYUJ010014915.1:7500-10000 GCA_963575745.1 Prorocentrum cordatum
GAAATATCGGTCCGAAGTCGGGCAAAGCAGCAACAACATCATCATTAATACACACAACAGTCTCAACTTCAATAAAATAATGAAAGACTATAGTGAGGTAATATTGATATTGCTTGCACTGGGCAATAGTTCAAATAAAGTCTGAAACAACTTCGAAACGAAAAGTTTGTGATTATGTTCGCAAGGTATGTCTCAGCTTCCAAACTCCTGATGCACTCATATGTTGGTTTTGCTTATAAGCCAAATTCACCCAATCATTTACCTCACTTACACATGTATGTCCATGGTTTCTCAAAATTGTGAAACTGTAGCAATAAGTTATAGCTTGTAATGGAATAATTGTTTGATATATGTTTTAGTTGTGTGGAAGGTTCTAAACTCATGGTGAAGAGTATTTTGAAACAGAGGTTTCATGCTCGAGCTCAATTTATGATAACTTAACATTACACTTTGCTGAAGACGGCCGTATTGGGGCGTCTTGGAAGATCCCTGGTGCCTCTTGGGCCGTCTTGGGGCCCTCTCGGGCCGTCTCGGGGCACTCTTGGGGACATCTTGGGCCTTATCGAGGGCCCTCTCGGGGACCTAGTTATCGGGCCATCTTGGACGCTGTCTGAATAAAAACATGGAATTTGCTAGAAATGCGAGTTTTCCGAAAGGAATGAAAAGGTGTTTGCCTCTTCGGGACCTCTTGAGAATCCTCTTGGAGCCGTCGTGCGGCGTCTCAGGGGCCACTTGGGTCGTCTTGACGCCGTCTGGGGCCGTCCTGAAGCCACGTTGGCCCGTCTGGGACCGATGTCGAAACTACACGGAAGCTCCGGAGGGAGCCGGGCGAGCTCTGGGGAGGCTCGGGGGAATCCCCAGAGAGGCCCCCAGTGGCGGAGTGGGGACTCACGGCGGGGGCGTTGGACAGGGAACCATTAGAGAAGGAATACAGGGCCTGGAAGCCGAAGAATTCCGATCGTGGATTGGCCATGGACGTCACCGCCGCCCTCATCCGTCAAGGAACTCCTCCTCCCCCTCCTACCATTACTCCGCGACCAGCACACCGCGTCCTCCTCCTCCTCCTCCAACTCCCCCTCCCCCTCCTCCTCCTATACTTACTTCCTCGCGATTCCAGGGTCTGCCGCCTCCGCGGCACTGTCCTGAACGAGCACCCCCCCGTGGTGCACATCAACGGCCCCTGGTGGTGCTGCCGCATGTGGCCCTAGACGTCGGTTTTTTTCGGCACATGAGAGATGATCATTAGTAGTGCGACTGGCCTTCGTACAAAAATAAACCATATTAGTCAGATTCGTCTGCTTGTCATTGATGCGCTTCTTCCTGATGCGATCATGCTGATTACGCTCTGCTTCTACGCCATGATGTGGAAGTGACAAGCCTGAAGCCACAGACTCCTCCTCCTCATCATCCTCCTCCTCTTTCTCCTTCTCCTGCTCATGTTCCTCCCCACCCTCCCTCCTTCCCTCCCTCCCTCCCTCCCACCCCTCCGCAGCACAGGCCCACACGTCGAGCGGCTTGCGACGTTTGGGCAGACGCGCAGCTGCCATCATGCGCGCCCCGATGGAAGCGCGGGAGCTGCGCACGGAGGTCGCCCGCTTCAGCGCAGAGGTGCCCGAGCTGCGCGGGCTGATGCGAGGTGGTCGCGAGGCGACGCGGCTCGACAAAAGGCTACAACTGCAGCTGCTGGCTCTGCTGTGCGGGCCGCCACACCTGCGGGCCCCGGCAAGGGCACCCACGCGTGCGCCAGGGTTCGTCCTCGAGGTCCTGCTGTGGGAGCGGGCTGGCAGCAAGGCGCCGACATGCAGGTCGGCGATGCCCTGACCCGTGAACGCACTGCTTGGTCTCGAACCGCTTGTGCAACTGCTGGCGCAAGGGCGCGCAGAAGGGCAGGCGCGCGGACAGGTGGATCAGCAACGGGAACAATACTTGGGATTACTGTCGCGATGGTCAGCCCAGTGAACACTGGATTCGGGGAGTGAGGCGGCCCACCGGGTAGCTGAAGCGCAAGCGCAATGCGCCGGCTCTCCCCTCCATCCCCTCTTGCGCTAGATGTCGGATTGACTGCCCTCTCCCTCCGTGTAGCTCCTTACGCGTGTCGTGGCCGGCGCGTCTACGACTGCCTGGGACCAGTCAGGGGAGGCTGGAAGAAGGAATCGGTTTGCATTCCAAAGGTGCGTGGCGGCTGCACTTTTCACTCATGATCCTGGCGCGTCGGATTGTTTCATTCACAACTGTTGCCTTGCTTGAAAGTTCTATCTGATTCTCCTCCTCCTCCTCCTCCTCCTCCTCCTCTTCCTCCTGCTCCCAGCCCCACCACGACGACGACCCTCCTCCTCCTCTTCCTCCTCCTCGTCCTCCTCCTCCTCCTGCTCCTCCTGCTCCCATTCCTCTTTCTGATCATCCTCATCCCTCTCCTCCTCCCTCCACCTCATGCCCCTCCTGCTCATCCTGCTGCTTATCATCCCTCCCTCCTCCCTCCACTGTTCCGCCTGCTCTTCAT
>CAUYUJ010014915.1:12500-37261 GCA_963575745.1 Prorocentrum cordatum
AGATTCCCCATATGTTCTGGTATTTTGGGGGATTTGGTCTTCCCCCCCACTTCTCCTATTTTCCCATATTATCTGGGGAATCGACGATGAATTGTGTCAGTGTATTTTTTCCCTCCTGATATACATGTTAAGGTTGGGACTAGACAGTGGCAGACAGGCGAGGGAGGAGAGA
Source organism: Prorocentrum cordatum (assembly GCA_963575745.1). Taxonomy (NCBI): domain Eukaryota; class Dinophyceae; order Prorocentrales; family Prorocentraceae; genus Prorocentrum; species Prorocentrum cordatum. The sequence goes on from CAUYUJ010014915.1 coordinate 12,673, forward strand.
GAAAGAGAGACGAGGAGGAACAAAATAAGCATCATCCTCCTTCTCCTCCGCCTAGGTCCGTGCCCGAGGCGAGGCTTTGACGCGTCGCTCGGACCCCGTTGACGGGGAGTCGGATGACGACACGCCCGATTTCGGCCGATCATGAATCGCACGGCGTCGGGCCCGTTCCCAACAAAACCTCATCATGATCCTGCTCCTCCTTCCTCGCCCTCCTCATCCTCCTCCTCCTCCTCCTCCTCCTCCTCCTCCTCCTCCTCCTCCTCCTCCCCCCCCTCCTCCCCCTCCTCCTCCTCTTCGTCCTCCCCCTTTCACTTCCCTCATAAAATTAGCCTGACGAAGGACCCAACCATACGCAGCTGCGAGTGCCGCACAGGATATGAGACGAAGGAGGGGGGGCACGCAAACTAGTTCCCTCTTCTCATAGGCACCGCGCCACTGCAGGCGGAGGAGGAGGGCTCAGCGGGGCGAGCCACCACATCAGCATCAGCGCATCTTGAGACCTGCGACTGGACACGCAAGAAGAGGTTACGGAGACACCGCGCAGATATCATGGGCAAGTCAGCAGCGGCAGAAACGAGACCAGGGGGCGCGCGGTCAAGAAGCGAAAGGAAGCAAGGGGAGCGAGAAACGAGGGGTGACATTTTTGCCTCCAGGCAGATAGCGAGCCACGCAGAGTGCACCGCGCAGTCGGCGCCGCGCGAAAGTGGCTGGGGAGTCCCCACCGACGCGGTCTGGTCATCCCGAGGGAACCCCATCGACGCGCGGGGGTCGTCCACTGTGACTCAGAGTTCACGGATAGCGCCCCGCACTGCGCGGAGAGGCGAGGCGAACAGGGCGCGATCTGGGCGGAATCCCCCCCGACAGGCGCCGGTCATTCTCTGGCGAGAAATTCCTACGACGGGCTGGGGTCACCCAACTGACCGCGACAGCCAGCGCGCGCCGCCGGCTCGCGCGCGGCCAGCCGCGGCGGCGGCCCCTCAGATCAGGCCTCGCGGATGAACTCGCTGAAGCCGAGCTCCCTGGCGAGGGCCGTCGCCTCCCTCCTGCACCGCTTCGCGCGCGCAGCGAACTGCTCCAGCTGCTTCCGCAAGCCCGCAGGCGGTCCTGCCAGGAAGAACTCGACGCGCGGCGCCCGCATCAGTAGGAGGCCCTCGTGGCGCGGGGCGCGCGAGAGCAGCACGTAGAGCTCCAGCCACCAGTCGTCGTCGTCGTCCTTCTTGCCGTTCCCGACCTCGTGGCGGCCGCAGTCCAGGATCACGCCTGGGCGGCGTCGGCCGGGGGAGCAGCGCGCCGGGCAGCCGGCGGCCCAGGGCGAACGCCCACAGGACCGAGAGAGGGTCCGGCTGCGGACCGCTCGCGCCCGAAGGGTTCGGCAGTAGACCGCCCGGCGGCGCCGTTCCCCCGCCCCGTCGCCTTCCCGCGCGGCGCGCCCCTGGCACGCCGCCGCGGCGATGACCCTGCCGCGCGAGAACGGGAAGCCAGTTCGGGCGACCTTGGACGCGCGGAAAGCGAACGGCCCCGACGCGCGGGGCTCGATGAACACCAGCGGGCCCGCGAGGTCCCCCGCGAGGCTGTCGTCGTGGCGCCTCGGGTCGTCCACGAAGGGCGCGCTCGCGTACTTCTCCATGCGCACTCAGAACCCCAGCGGCAAGCGCTTCAGATAGAACCTCTTCCCCCCGTCTCTCTCGGCATTGTCGACTGCGCCCCGATCTCGAGGGCCCACGACGATGTGCACGATCTGCCCCTCGGCGTCCTTGACGAGGCCGTTCTTGAAGTCGAGCGCCTCCAGGAGCCGGATCCGCACGCCCACATGCACTGGGAGCAGTCCGTGCATGCCACTGGAGTTCTTCGGGTCGGCACAGTTCATCATCTTGGCGGCGCCCTTGACATTCATCGTCGGGGCAGACCTGCCGGCGGCCTGCACGGAGAAGAGGGGCTTCTTCAGGACGCCCGCGCCCCGTTGTGCACGCATGTTCATCCACCGCGCCGCAGTGTCCCAGTAGGACCCAATCACGTGGCCGTTCTGGAACCTTTCCTCCCAGAGCCTACGATCATCGGGTTTCAGCTGCATGGCCTTCCACGCGGCCCGGATGGCCGGAGGGATCTGCTTCCCCGGTTTGCGCAGGAACGCCATGAGATCCTTGAGTTTCGTGTCCTTGACGCGGTTGGACACCTGGAGCTCGAAGCACAGCGGCGTGTTGCAGAACATCTTCATCACGGCCTGGCACTCTGGAGCGAGGTTGATGCCCGCCGCCGCAAGTTCCTCGAAGCTGGAGATGAGCGACACTTTGCTTCCTGTCGGCTTCAGCTGCAGGAAGTCTCCCAGGTGGATCACAATGGGCATCCGGCCGAAGGCGCCGCCGACCTGGTCGTACTCCCGCTCCTCCGCGCCCCACTCGGCTTTGCGTCCCAGGTAGGACCGGAACACCAGCATGTTGTACAGGTTGGTCGAGATCATGCTGACCTCCTCCAGGATCAAGCACTTGACCGCCTCCCACGCGTCCTGTAGCGCTTTCAGCTTGCCACCCGCGGGCATGTCCTTGTTCCTGAAGGACTGCACTCCTATGAGCCCCGCCCGGTGGCAACTGACGGCCTTGTGAGCGTCCGTGGAGATGTTCGCGGCCTGAGACCACTTCGCGCACACAATCTGCGGCAAGGTGCAGATGCCCCCGCAGGAGACCCGATGCGGGAAACCTGCGCCACTGGGACCTTCGGTGGAGCACCCTATGGGGCCACGAAACGCTGTCCTGGGTGGGAGGGACGCATGCAACCTGCGCCTCTGGGATCTTCGGTGGAGCTCCCTGTGGGGCCACGAAATGCTGTCCTGGGTGGGGGGGACGCATGCAACCTGCGCCAGTGGGACCTTCGGTGGAGCTCCCTGTGGGGCCACGAGACGCTGTCCTGGGTGGGGGGGGGACGCATGCACCTGCGCCCACTGGGACCTTCGGTGGAGCTCCCTATGGGGCCAAGAAGCGCTGTCGTGGGTGGGGGGGACGCATCAACCTGCGCCACTGGGACCTTCGGTGGAGCTCCATGTAAGGCCACGAAAACGCTGTCCTGGGCGGGGGACGCATGCAACCTGCGCCACTGGGACCTTCGGTGGAGCTCCCTATGGGCTACGAAACGCTGTCCCGGGTGGGGGGGACGCATGCAACCTGCCCCACTGGGACCTTCGGTGGAGCTCCCTATGGGGCCACGAAACGCTGTCCTGGGTTAGGGGGACGCATGCAACCTGCGCCAGTGGGACCTTCGGTGGAGCTCCCTGTGGGGCCACGAAACGCTGTCCTGGATGGGGGGACGCATGCAACCCACGCCATTGGGATCTTCGGTGGAGCTCCCTATGGGGCCACGAAACGCCGTCCTGGGCGGGGGGGACGCATGCAACCTGCGCCACTGGGTCCTTCGGTGGAGCTCCCTGTGAGGCCACGAAACGCTGTCGTGGGTGGGGGGACGCATGCAACCTGCCCCACTGGGACCTTCGGTGGAGCTCCCTATGGGGCCACGAAACGCTGTCCTGGATGGGGGGACGCATGCAACCTGCGCCACTGGGACCTTCGGTGGAGCTCCCTGTGGAGCCACGAAACGCTGTCCTGGGTGGGGGACGCATGCAACCTGCGCCAGTGGGACCTTCGGTGGGTGGAGCTCCATGTGGGGCCACGAAGCGCTGTCCTTGGTGGGGGGGACGCATGCAACCTGCGCCACTGGGACCTTCGTGATGGCATGGAGGGGGAGGAGGGCGGGGGCAGCGGGAGGAGAAGGAGATGCGGGGCACCGTCTCTTTAAAACGAGGACCCAATACCACAGGACGGTTGGGAAAAACTCCCCCCTGTCGCACCCTGGTCGATAGGGCGGGCTGGGCGTTTTTTTCCGGAGATTCCCTCACCACTGATGACCCTGAAGCTTCAAAATTGAAAACAGTTTCACACATGAAGGGCGGGTGGTTTTCAAAATGTGGTTTTCGCACTAGCGCCGCGCAAATTCATTCTAAAAACTTGCAATCATTTCACGGGTTGAGGGCGGGCGGCTTTCAAGATTTGGCTCTCGCCGTAGCGCCGCGCACATTCGTTCTGGAAACGTAAAGACAGCTTCACATATTGAGGGCGGGTGGTTTTCAAATCGTGGCTCTCGCCTTAGCACCGCGCACATTCGTTGTAAAAACAACCAGAGTTTGACGGATTAAGGGCGGTTCCTTTTCGAAATGTGGCTCTCGCCTTAGCGCCGCGCACATTCGCTCTACAAAATGCAGGAGTTTCGTAGGTTCTCATTGCCAACGCACCAGAAACGGTGCTCCAAACGCGTCAAGATTGTTAGGGCGCAACAGTTACACTGATGTGTGGCGTTGAAGTCCCAGAAATGGTGTGCTGGCACTGTTCAAGATCGCCAAGACGCAACAGTCAAGTTAACTCGTAGCGTTGAAGTCCTGAGAACGGTGTTTTGGCACGCTTCAGGATTTTCACACGGTTGTCCCTCAACGGGGCAATTCCATCAGTGGAGATACACAGTTGTATGGGGTCTACAATATCGTTGATGAGTCTTGGGTTTACACTGGTCCTCCTCATCCTCCTCCTCCCCCTCCTCCCCCTCCCCCTCCTCCTCTTCCTCTGGAGCCCCTGGAGCCTTTGGAGCCTGTGGAGCCCCTGACGAGTCCATCCCTCGAATGAAGACAGCCCGATACTCAGAAGAGGACCGCGCCGAAGTCCTCTGCGCGCACCTCCACGTGCAGTAAGTCACGCGCCAGCCGACCAGATGGAAGAAAACACGACCTCGTGAAATCTACCCGCCCCAGCTCACACATGCCAGGATACCTGCCCGTACCACTCCCCAGCCTCTTTTTTACGCTGACCAGACTCTACGCCACGGAGCCTGCAGCGTTCTGCGTCCAGCATTTTCTCCCCCTCTTCCCCCTCCTCCTCCCCCTCCTCTTCGCCTGCGGTCCGACGTCGCGAAAGAAATGCAACATCGTCAAAGATCACGACTGGAGCCCCAAACCCCATCTTCCTGCTGCATCCGTCCAGCTGGATCGATATGCGATGGTCCCGGGGCCAGAAACCTGGCGAAGACGCACGATGTTAAAATTAGCCTGGCGAAAGACCCAACCATATGCAGCTGAGAATCACGCAGAGTATGACCCGCTCCTCGTACGCAGCGCGCCACGGGAAAGATGGAGCCCAGGACGTGCAGATGGGGGCAACGAAACGATGCGGACCCTGCCACAGGAACCATCGCTGAAGTTACCTATGGGGCCACGAAGCGTTGGAGGGGTGCGCCGAATTGGGATGGGGGACGCATGTGGGCCCTGCCCTGGGAGCCCTCGGTGGAGCTCCCTTATGGGGCCACGAAGCTCGGGGGGGGCGCCGACATGTGCTGGGGGTCGCTTGCGGACCTCGCCATAGGAACAATTGGTGGAGCCCATATATGGGGCCACGAAGCGTGGGAAGGGTGCGCCGAATTGGCCTGGGGGACGCATGCGGACCCTGCCGTAGGAGGCCTTGCTGGAGCCCACTACGAGGCCACGAAGCGCGGGAGGGGCGCGCCGAATTGGGATGGGGGACGCATGCGGACCCTGCCATAGGAGCCCTCGGTGGAGCTCCCTATGGGGCCACGAAGCGTGGGAGGGGTGCGCCGAGATGGGCGCATGCGGACCCTGCCATAGAAGCCCTCGGTGGAGCAACCACCTGGGGCCACGAAGCATGGGACGGGTGCGCCGAGATGGCCTGGGGAACGCATGCGGACCCTGCCATAGGAGCCTTCGCTGGAGCCCCCCTATGAGGCCACGAAGCGTGGGAGGGGTGCGCCAAGATGGCCTGGGGGACGCATGCGGACCCTGCCATGGAAGCCATCGCTGGAGACCCTGCCACGGAAGCCATCGCTGGAGCTCCCTATGGGGCCAGGAAGCGTGTGAGGGGTGCGCCGACGTGTGCTGGGGGACGCATGCGGACCCTGCGACAGGAGGCTTCGGTGGAGCAAACTCATGGGGCCATGAAGCGGGGGAAGGGTGCGCCGAGATGGCCTGGGGGACGCAGGCGGGCCCTGCCACGGAAGCCATCGCTGGAGCTCCCTGTGGGGCCACGAAGCGTCTGAGGGGTGCGCCCACATGTGCTGGGGGACGCATGCGGACCCTGCCACGGAAACCCTCGGTGAAGCTCCATATAGGGCCACGAAGCGTGTGAGAGGGGGCATGCAGATGGCACAGGCAGGAATGGGAGGAGGGAGGGGGAGGAAGGGGAGGAGGAGTGAGGAGTGAGTGGACGCGGGGCGCTGTCTCTTCAAAACGAGGACCCAACACCATAGGATGGTTGGGGAAAAATGCAACGCCCAGATCTCAGGGCCCTCCACCGCCCCCCACCACGTCCTCCCCCTCCTCCGCCCCCTCGTCTTCCTCCCTCCTCCTCCACCTCCTCCTCCCCCTCCTCCTCCCCCTCTTCCTCCCCCTCCTCCTCCTCCTCCTCCTCATCTTCCTCCTCCTCCATCCTCCCCCCTCCTCCTCTCCTCCTCCTCCTCCTCCCTCCTCCTCCTCCTCCTCCTCCTCCTCCTCCTCCTCCTCCTCCTCCTCCTCCTCCTCCTCCTCCTCCTCCTCCTCCCCCCTCCCTCCCTCCTCCCCTCCTCCTCCCCTCCTCCTCCTCCCTCCTTCCTCCTCCCCTCCTCCTCCTCCCTCCTCTCCTCCTCATCCCCCCCTCCCTCCTCCCCCCCCTCCTCCTCGTCCTTTCCTCCTCTTCCTCCTCCTCTCCTCCTCCTCCTCCTCCTCCTCCTCCTCCTCCTCCTCCTCCTCCTCCTCCTCCCCCTCCTCCTTCTCCTCCTCCTCCTTCCTCCTCCTCTCAGGCCGCCGCGCGGGAGGTGCGTGGCCGCCTCCGCCCGTCCCCAGCGGCTGAGGGGCGGGGGGAGGAGGGGGGGGAGGAGGAGGAAGAGGAGGAGGAGGAGGAGGAGGAGGAGGAGGAGGAGGAGGAGGAGGAGGAGTGAGAGGAGGAGGAGGAGGACCAGCGTAAACCCAAGAGTCATCAACGATGTTGGAATAAACCTTCCCTCCAAGTTCCCTCTTCATAGGCCCCTACACCGGATCAGCTACGTTGAGGGAACTGCCTCGTTGGAAGACAACCATTTGATGACCCTGAATCATGCCGAACATTCTTATCGGGATTCCAACGCCACGGATCAACCTGACTGTTGCGTATTGACGACCCTGAATCGCGCCAGAACGCCATTCCTGGGACTGCAACACCGCGAACCAACGTAAGTGTGCACCGCGAAATCCTGAATCCTTCCAAAACACAATTTATGGTACGTTGAGTCCGCGAAACTCTTGCAAAAATGGTGAAGGAAGGTGCGCGGCGCTGAGGCGAGAGCCACATCTTGAAACGGAACCGCCCTCAATCCGTGAAACTCCTGCAATGATTTTAAAGGGAATGTGCGCGGCGCAGGCGAGAGCCACACTTTGAGAACGACCCGCACTCCATCTGTGAAACGCTTGCACATGTTTATAACGAATGTGCGCGGCGCTACGGCGTGACCCACATGTTGAAAACCACTCGCCGTCAATCCGCGAAACTCTTGCACATGCTTAAAACGAATGTGCGCGGCGCTAGAGTGGGAGCCACAACTTGAAAACCACTCGCTCTCAATACGTGAAACTCTTGAAATTTGTAAAAACGAATGTGCGCGGCGCTAAAGCGAGAACCACGCTTTGAAAACGGTCCGCCCTCTATCTGTGAAACGGTTGCCAGCTTCAGATTCCTAAATGGTGGTCTCAGGCGAAACGCCCAGCCCGCCCTAAAAACTGGCCTCGGGGTGCGACAAGGAGAAGTTATGTATAAGGAAAATGAATTGAGGGGGATGGGGAGGGGGAGGAGGAGGAGGAGGAGGAGGAGGAGGAGGAGGAGGAGGAGGCGGTGGATTGAGAGGAGGGGGCGGAGTAGAGGTCGCCGAGCATGTGTATACTTGGCGTCAGCCTAGGAGGGGCGTGTCTTCTGGAGGGTTTCGATCCCATCGAGGTCCGAGGGTCGAGGATCGGGCTCCGTGGTGCTGGCTGGTTGCTGCCGAGGCCCACGCGGTCTTGGGGCACCAGGCGGCCTTAGCGTTGAACGCTGTGGTCCACCCTGTCGGGTCCCACCTGTTTACACGACCCCGAATCGGCCCCAGGAGGGGAAGGAGGAGGAGGAGGAGGAGGAGGAGGAGGAGGAGGAGGAGGGGGAGGAGGAGGGGGGAAGGGGGGGAGGAGTCGGGACCCAGGACCTGAATCCCTGTGCCCAGGGCCCGCGGCAGAGGGAGGAGGGAGGGAGAAGAGAGGGGCCCAGATATCCGACGATGTGCTTTGCGCAGCGTGGGCGTTATGTGCGATTGTATTGTTTCGTATGTTTCTTGCTTGAATGTGTATGTGGTGTTTCTTATGTGGTTTGTATCGTTTCGTATGTGTGTTTGTGTTGTTTTGTATGTGGCTCGCAATGGGTTCCGTATGGTTTGTTTCGTATGTGTTGTTTCGTATATGTATGTGTGTTTGTATTGTTTCGTGTATGTGTGCTTTATACGTCCGAACGTGTCTGGACGATTTACCCTCTCTCGAGATGAGGCCCTCAAGGGCCGTCGGCGGGCCCCCGGGCCATCGAACCCGGGCCGGGGACAAAGGCGCACCCCCAGGGAAGCCGTCAGGACCTGCCGCGGATTGAAAATTATCCTGGCGAAGGACCCAACCATATGCAAACGTGAATACCGCAGGGCAGGTGGGACGAAGTAAGAGGAATTCTCTATGGGGCCACGATCCTCGTGAGGGGTGTGCCGAAATGGGGCGGGGCCGCCATGCGAACGCTGCCACTGGGGCCTTCGGTGGGGCCAACGATCCTCCCCGAAATGGCCCAAGGCCGCCATGCGAACCCTGCCACTCCCTATGATCCTCGAGGGGTGTGCCGAAATGGCCGAGGCCGCCATGCGAACGCTGCCGACTGGGGCCTTCGGTGGAGCCCTATGGGGCCGATCCTCGTGAGGGGTGCGAACCCTGCCACTGGGGCCTTCGGTGGAGCTCCCTATGGGGCCAGGAGGGGTGTGCCGAAATGGCCCGAGGCCGCCATGCGATGGCCACTGGGCCTTCGGTGGAGCTCCCTATGGGGCCACGATCCTCGTGAGGGGTGTGCCGAAATGGGGCCCGGGCCGCCATGCGAACGCTGCCACTGGGGCCTTCGGTGGAGCTCCCTATGGGGCCACGATCCTCGTGAGGGGTGTGCCGAAATGGGGCGGGGCCGCCATGCGAACGCTGCCACTGGGGCCTTCGGTGGAGCTCCCTATGGGGCCACGAACCTCGTGAGGGGTGTGCCGAAATGGGGCGGGGCCGCCATGCGAGCTGCCACTGGGGCCTTCGTCCCTATGGGGCCACGAACCTCGTGAGGGGTGTGCCGAAATGGCCCGAGGCCGCCATGCGAACGCTGCCACTGGGGCCTTCGGTGGAGCTCCCTATGGGGCCACGATCCTCGTGAGGGGTGTGCCGAAATGGGGCGGGGCCGCCATGCGAACGCTGCCACTGGGGCCTTCGGTGGAGCTCCCTATGGGGCCACGATCCTCGTGAGGGGTGTGCCGAAATGGGGCGGGGCCGCCATGCGAACGCTGCCACTGGGGCCTTCGGTGGAGCTCCCTATGGGCCACGATCCTCGTGAGGGGTGTGGAAATGGGGGGCCGCCATGCGAACGCTGCCACTGGGGCCTTCGGTGGAGCTCCCTATGGGGCCACGATCCTCGTGAGGGGTGTGCCGAAATGGGGCGGGGCCGCCATGCGAACGCTGCCACTGGGGCCTTCGGTGGAGCTCCCTATGGGGCCACGATCCTCGTGAGGGGTGTGCCGAAATGGGGCGGGGCCGCCATGCGAACGCAGCCACTGGAGCCTTCAGTGGAGCTCCCTATGGGGCCACGAAGCGCTGTACTGGGTGCGTGAAACGCAGGGAGTAGGGGGGAGGAGGGGGAGGAGAGGAGAGGAGGAGGAGGAGGAGGAGGAGGAGGAGGAGGGCAGCGGGAGGTGAGACGCGGGGCGCTGTCTCTTCAAAACGAGGACCCAACACCACAGGATGGTTGGGAAAAACGGATCGGCGGATTGAAGAAGTCACCACGGGCGGGGGGAGGGGAGCATGGCGGCGCCCACGGGCCGGTTGCGCAGGGAGGGCGGCCTTCTAGGAAGGCCCGGGGGGCTTCTTGACGGCAAGGCCTTCCCTAGAATGCCCAGGAGGCCTCCTCGGAAGGCTGCTCGGCGGCTGGGCGGGCTTACGAAATGGCCCCCCCCCGGCCTTCTGAGAGGTCCCGTCTCCCTCTGAGAAGCTCACCCCCCTCGCGCCACCCCCGCGTGGGCGCCACCAAAGAGAGGAGTCCAGACCTCCGACGTTCTACGTGTTGCGAGCGGCGGCTTCCTCGACATCTGGCCCTCGGGGTCCGTCGGCGGGCGGACCCTGGGGCCGCCGCGGCTTGAGACTTGTCCTGGCGAGTCACCCAACCGCATGCAGCTGCGAGTGCCGTCGTTGTGGGCATCGCCTTCGGTGGAGCACCCCGTGGGGTCACAAAGCGTGCGAGGGGTGTGCCGAATCGGGCACGGGTACGCCATGCACACTGTGCCGCTGGGGCCTTCGGTGGAGCTCCCTATGGGGCCACAAATCGTGTGAAGGGTGTGCCGAATCGGGTGCGGGTATGCAATGCACACTGTGCCGCGATGACCTTTGGTGGAGCTCCCTGTGGGACCACGAAGCGTGTCAGGAGTGTGGCCTTCGGTGGAGCTCCCTGAGGGGGAAGCACGAAACGTATGAGGGGTGTGCCGAATCGGGCGCGGGCACGCTGTACGGAGTGTGCTGCTGGGGCCTGCGGTGGAGCTCCCGATGGGACCACAAAACGTGTGAGGCGTGCCGAAGCGGGCACGGGTACAGTCGGACCTAGGCCAGAAGAACATCCCTCAAGAACATGAGACCCTCCGCCAGCCAAAACAAGCAGAACATCCAAGGGTCACCCCCCCAGGATGCACAGAAAGTCCAACAAACACGAAGAACATTAGGGCACCCTCCCCGAAACGACCTAAATCTTATACCTCGGTCCGACCACACCACATGCGGACTGTGCAGCTGGGTCCTTCGGTGGAGACCTATGGGGCCACAAAACGGGTAAGACGTGTGCCGAATCGGGCGCGGGTGCGCCATGCGGACTGTGCCGCGGTGGCCTTTGGTGGAGCTCCTATGGGGCCATGAAGCGTGCCAGGGGTGTGCCGAATCGGGTGCAGGCACGCCGTGCGGAGTGTGCCGCTGGGACCTTCGGTGGAGCTCCATGCGGGACCAAAAAAGACGTGAGGGGTGTGCCGAACCGGGTGCGAGCACGCCATGCGGACTGTGCCGATGGGGCCCTCGGTGGAGCTCCCTAAGGGGGGAGCACGAATCGTGTGAGGGGTGTGCCGAATCGGGTGCGGGTGCGCCATACTGTGTCGCTGGGGCCTCCGTGGAGCTCCCGAACGGGCCACGAGACGTGTCAGGGGTGTGCCAAAATCGGGTGCGGGTACGCCATGCGGAGTGTGCCACTGAGGCCTTCGGTGGAGCTCCGATTGAGCCACGAGACGTGTGAGAGGTGTGCCACAACGTTACTGATGGTGGTGGTGATGGTGATGCTGATGTTGATGCTGATGTTGATGCTCGCTGATGCCGATGATGATGAAGATGGCGGTGATGAGAAGGATGAGGATGAGGATGTGGATGAGGATGTGGATGAGGATGAGGATGAGGTTGAGGTTGAGGATGAGGATGAGGATGAGGATGAGGATGAGGATGAGGATGAGGATGAGGATGAGGATGAAGATGAGGATGAGGATGAGGATGAGGATGAGGATGAGGACGAGGATGAGGATGAGGATGAGGATTATGGCGAGGATAAAGAGAATAATGAGGATGCGGATGAGGATAAGGATAAGGATGAGGAACAAGATGGAGATGAAGAGGGGATGAGGATGAGGATGAGGATGAGGATGCTGAGAAGGATGAGGATGATAATGAGGATGAGCACGAGGATGAGGATAAGCATAAGGATGAGGATGAAAATGGGGATGGGGATTGGGATGAGGATGAGGACGAGGATGAGGATGAAGATGAGGATGAGGATGACGATAAATTCGCGGATGAAGATGAACATGAGGATGAGGATCAGGATGAAGACGATGCTGACGATGATGACGATGATGATGACGATGATGATGATGATGACGACGATGCTAACGATGATGACGATGATGATGATGACGATGATGATGATGATGCCGATGATGATGATGATACTGATGATGATGAGGATGATAATGATGATGATTATGATGATGATGATGGTGATGATGATGATGGTGGTGATGACGGGAGGAGGGCGGAGAAAAACATGCCGGGCACTGTCTCTTCAAAATGAGGGCTGCGGGCGGCAGGGACAAGGATGAGAGAAGGGAGGAGGGGAGGAGGGGAGGATAGGGACGCGGTGCGCTCTTTTCGAAACGAGGACCCAGATACGAACAAAGATGGATTGGGAAAACACATCGGCAAGGATCACAGAGGCGGGGGGGGGCCCCCCCGCCCCCTCAACCGGGGGGGGAGGGAAAGAGAGCGAGAGAGGGAGATGAGGACGGAGAGGGGGGGTGAGAGGGAGAGGAGGGAGAGGGGGGAGAGGGAGGGAGAGAGGGAGGGGGAGAGGGAGAGGGAGAGCGAGAGGGAGAGGGGAGAGCGAGAGCTCCCCTATCTCCCTCCCCCTCTCCCAGGGAGTGCGGGAGCGAGAGGGAGAGGGGAGAGGGGAGAGAGAGAGAGAGGGCGAGGGAGATCGCAACACTTCGGGCGGAGGGTCCGCCCGGGCGCGCGGACCACCAGCGCCCACCGCGCCCACCTCGCGTCGCGGGGGGGAGCCGCTTGCTCGCGCAGGGGCGGGGGACTGCCCTCCCCCCCCCCTGGCGCGGTCTCCGGGGACCCCGACTGGAGACCAGAGGCGGGAGGCGGCAATGAGGGCGAGGCTCGCCCCACCTGCACGCCCGCGGACCGAGAGACGCGGGCTGCACACACTCTCTGGCATGCGCGACACGGCGCCCAGGCAGTGGCGGTGCCGCCTTGGAGCATCCCCCGCGGCAGCCCAGAGGGAGGGCAGCGGAACAGGAGCCAAGAGTTCGCGGAGCCCACTGGGAAAGGAAGGGCGCTCGAACTGGTGAGCCGCACGTCGAACAGCGAGGAGGGCCTGGAGGCCGTCCTGGAGGGGCGCCCCGAGGGAAGCGGCAGGTCGGAAGGCCTGCGGGAGGCCGTCCCCAACGAGTGTTCGGTGGAACCTGTCTAGTAAAGGGGTGAACTGTCCCTGGATATGCCGGAGAGATTGGGCAAGGTGGTTGGCCCGCTGATGCAGCGCGCTGATGCTGGCGACGAGGACCGTTTCACGGTCACCCTCTGGCTACCGACTGGCCGCTGAGAGGTGCTGCGTGAAGGATTGCCTACGGTCGGCACCGAGCCTCGTTCCGACGGCAGGCCCTAGCCTTTCGCTGCTCCCCGCACCCTGGTGGGAGGAGGAGCTGGCCTGGTGGTGAGGGGACAGTTGGTGACGGCCTGATCATGTCGACCGTGGGTGGCTTGCTCATGGTCGTTGGAAGGTCTTGGCTGGTTCACGCCGTGGTAATCACCGTGGTGACTTTGGCCGTCACTGCTCTGACTTTGGGACGGGGGGTCGTCCGTACCTTCACCTGCGCTCAGCGAGGCGCCGAATCCTAGCGGGTCCTGCTCTTCGCTCGTCGAGGTCATCGAAATCATCAGGCCCTGGAGAACCGTCGAGGCACGTGGGGCCGCCTTGCGAGCCTGGTGGCTCGTGGCCGCCTTGGCCAGGCCAGGGGCTTCGTCTTGCGCAGCTCAGCCCTGGAATAGCCCGCTCGTCTGTAGCAGGGAAGCGTCGGGTGACGCCGAGCATACATGGCGGCAGCAATCGGCGTGATACGCCCCTCGCTGATGCCATGCTCACCGAAACGACTTTCAACACTCTGGATTTTGACCATGTCCGGTTTGGCCTGAAGGACACGGTGGGTCTTCATCCGGAGGTCGGCCTGGGCACTCACGCACTGCTGCCGTGGTTTACCTCTGAGGAGGCCCTCGAATCCGTCAAAGACAGTGGCTGTCGACGAGAATGTGAGCGGGCCGTTCAGCCTTGGCGACGAGACGAAGCATGGCCAATGTCTCAGCTCTCTACGCGGACTGCACCAGACCGTGCACTTGAGCAGAGTGGTTGCGCCGGTGGTCTGGCCCGTCGTATAACTCCGAAACCAGCCCTGGCGAGAAGCGGGTGGGCTTGGTGGGAGCAGGCCCCATCGGTGGCAGCGTACACCAACCAGGCTCCGGTGTTGTCGGTGTATTCCTCGTAGGTGTCATCGTCAGGGCCTCTGGTGTCGGCCGCGGGATAGGCTGCGAGAGCTGGTCCTCGGCAAGGGCAACTTGGAGATCAAGGAGCTGGGGATCTTCCCCCAGAAGGCCGCAGAGTCTAGAGGGAGAAGGGAGAGCGAAAGTGAGCAGGAGAGGGAGAGGGAGAAGGGAGGGAGGCAACGATTGCCTGTCGCCCGTCGCCAGCAGACTCTGAGGAGGAAGAGGTAGGGGGTAGCGCAGCACCTGTGTGATTCAAAGCGGCTGGCCAAGCCAGGGGCAATGGGAGCGTGGGAGACGCGACCGGGTGAAAGATGGAGGATGAAATACAACGGCCATCGATACTTGCAGCCAAAGTAGTGGGTCTGACGCGGATAGGTCCAACAGGGAGAAGTGCCATAGTCCTGGATGCAGAAGTTTGCGAGCTGGATGCAGTAGCTGCGCGTGGATGCAGTTGCGCATCTGTTGCCGCACGCACTTGTTGTCGCCCGTGCAGTCGCTCGCGCGTCCCCGCGATAGTTGCGCAGTGTTGTACGCAATACTGCACCATTCGTGAACGATGGCACTTCTTGCCGCCGATCCATCTGCGCCAGATCCACCACTCCAGCTTAGAGAGACAGGCCCATGCAAGCCACTGCTGCAGAGGTGCTGAAAGGGGCCCGGTCCTCGGGAGGCACGCAAGCTGGCACCACAATCGGCCAACATGTTACTCTTGATCCCAGCACTTCGGTGCACTTTGTCCTGTGGAGTCACAGGGTGCACTTGTGGATGGGGAGGGCACGAACACTACAGAGGACACAAGTGAGCCCTCGAAAGCATCAGTGAGCCCTCCCCCTCTGTCTACCCCCCTCCTCCCTCTCTCCCTAGCTCCCTCCCCATCTCTACCTCTCTCTGTCTCTTTCCCTCCCTCCCTCCCTTACCCCCTCCCTCTCCCTCGCCCGCTCTACTCACCCTGCACCTTCTCAACATGCTTCTCGTTACCCTGCACCACAACATGACAATATGTGAGCGTTTCCCTCTATTCGGCGTTTCGACATTGGGCGGAAGGTGGGGAGGGGGGGGTCTGGCTCTGGACCTCTGCTCAATGTGACTATTTGGAACTGTGCGTCTTCCGCTCCAGGGAGACTCCACCTGCAATGGCCAAAAACAGCCACGATCTACTCCATGGGGGGGGGGAGGGGGGAGGGTGCGAGGGCCCGCGCCGACCAGCAAAGCAATGGATAAGAAAACGATCACCATATTCCTGCTTTCGACCCCCCCCCCTTCTGATCCGCATCCCTGGCCAGCCCCTCCCTGGCTGCAGTTGAGGCCGCGTCACGAAGGAGGCAGTGGCTCACCGAACGGGCCAGGTCTCCGTAGCGTGGGACCACGTACTGCCCCCTCGGAGAAGAGGGGGGGGGGGGGCAGCCGAGGAGGAGAGGGAGGAGGAACAGTGAAACGAGGGAGAGAAAGAAGGAGAGAGGGAGAGGGAGAGAGAGCACACAGAGGGAGAGGGGGGGAAGATGTGGGGTGCAACGGGGAGGAGAGCGCCAGGGAAGCGAGGGGACGGTGGAAACAAGAATGGGGAAAGGAAAACGAAATCATATATATATATATATATATCAAAGAACAAAACATACAGACAGACAGACAGACAGACAGACAGACAGACAGACAGACAGACAGACAGACAGACAGACAGACAGACAGACAGACAGACAGACAAAGACAGAGACCGAGAACGAGACAGAGACAGAGACAGAGACAGAGACAGAGACAGAGACAGAGACAGAGAAAAACAGAGACAGAGACAGAGACGGGCAGACAGACAGACAGACAGACCGACTGAAAGGCTGACAGGCAGAGGCAGAGGCGGGGGCAGTGATGGAGAGACAGAGACAGAGGCAGAAGCAGTGAGAGAGAGGGATGGAGAGAGAGACTGGGCGGAAAAGGAGGGGTGAGGAGAAAAAGTGAATGGAAAACGCAGGATCGGTCTCAGAGTGATTCCACGCCGCGCGGTCCGTCGACGAACCGAAGGGGTCGCACGAGTCGGGCAGGGCAGAGGAACGTCCAGTCTCTCAAAAGTTGTCAGATCGTACAAAAAATATCCTCCTCCTCCTCCCCCTCCGACCGCCCCACCTCCCCCTCCACCTCCTCCTCCACCTCTTCTTTTCTTTTTCTCTTCTGATATTCATTTCTTATTCATTCTTTCTTATTTTTTCTTTTTCTTTCTTCTTCTTCTGCTCCATCTTCTGCTCCTCTCCGCTCTTCTTCCTGCTCCTCTCTGCTGCCTCCTGCTACCAGCTCCTAGCTACCTAGCTCCTGCTCCTGCTCCTGCCTCTGCACCTGCACCTGCTCCTGCTTCCTGCTCCTCCTCCCCTCCTCCTCCTCCTCCTAACCTCCTCCCTCCTCCCTCCTCCCTCCTCCCCCTCCCGAACCGCCCTCCTCCCTCCTCCCTCCTCCCTCCTCCCTCCTCCCTCCTCCCTCCTCCCTCCTGCGGGAGGGGTTGCCGCGCCCCGTGCGCGGCTCAAGGCCCCCCCAAAAGGGCCGCCGCGCGCTCCCGCAGGTTATGAGCCCGGCGCGATGGCCTTAGATCTGCTTTCGGGATCTAGGTTCGATGGCAATCGATCCTAGGGACATTCCGATTCCAGACTTCGACGACCCAGATCTCGATGACGATTTTCGTCCGGCCGATCGTGACCGTGTCGTTCCCGTTCCACACTTGTTTCACACACCTTTTACACAGACTACTTTCACTGTGACGGACAGTCGCGACGCTGCGCCACGTCCGACTGGAAGCACAGTTCGCGGTGGGTGCCCGGCCACACCACCACCACGACAACAACCTAAACACACTTTGCGTGCCGACACGGACAGTCGCGATGCTGCGCCACGTCCGACTGGAAGTGTTGAGCACCGGCCACAACAGGAACAGCACTCAGGAACAACACCACACCCACAGGACACCGCGCAAGCCTTCCTCATGGCACAAATGGGGGAGAGCTTAGCCGAAGTGGCTCGCGAGCTCTCTGCTGCCCGCTCCGGCGGCGACGGTGGCAAGCACCCGTTGCCCGCCTTGCCGGGCGGCGCAAAAGGCCGCGCGTTGCCGAGCGTTTCCGCTTGGCGCGCTTGGACCCAGACAAAGCTGGCTGGGTGGTGTGGGCTGCAGTCGCAGGGGTTCGCGGAGGCCGTCCTTGCGTCCCTCGGCGGCCCTACTTCGGACGTGTCCTGTGTGCACAGCGAGCCCCGGTTCGCCAAGGCCAACAGAAACCTTGCGTTTGAATTGTGCGCGCACGCCAGCGACGACACAAGCCTCTACTGGACAGGTGTTGCTCGCACGGACGGGGTGTCCATGCTAGCCTCACTCCACGACGCCATAATGGCTTCGGCCACGGCGCACACTGCAACCTTGCACGACAAGTTTGCGTCACCAGTGCCGGTCTCAGACCACAGCAAGCTCCAACACGCTCTGAAAGTGTGGCAGGCGGAGCTCTCCGAGCTTCGTGCCGCCGACTCTGAGCCGTCAAAGCACACGGTGCTTCGGTCTCTGCGACAGCTGTTGGGCAAGTTAGACGTCCTGCGAGTCCCCCTTGAGATCGTGGAGATGTCCTCCCCGGACAACCCGGACGCCATCTTCAAAATGGCGGAAGCCAAAGCAGGGCACTGGGCTGGAGAGGCGACCTCATCGCAACAGGTGAGGGTACCGGCGAACGCAGTGCGCGCCGACAGAAACGACAAAGGAAAGGACAAAAAACAAATATCAA
The DNA here is from genome assembly GCA_963575745.1 of Prorocentrum cordatum. Classification (NCBI taxonomy): domain Eukaryota; class Dinophyceae; order Prorocentrales; family Prorocentraceae; genus Prorocentrum; species Prorocentrum cordatum. Next base: position 30,769 of record CAUYUJ010014915.1, read on the forward strand.
AACCCAAGAACATACAACATGGACCAAGAGGCAAAGGAACGCCAGCTGGGCCGGAAACCGCCCGATGAATTCTTCATCTATCATCAAGCGGCTGTACTAAGCGCTGGGCAAAACTGCAAAGTTCCTATACACCTCTAGGCAACGACGCGCAGCAAGTCCTTACAAGGTATTGTGACGCCGCATCTGCACCATGCCCAAGAACAACTAGGGCACTCCCAACGAATCCCCCGAACACGAGAGACTTCCCTGGGTGTTGTGGCTCACGGGGCGGGAAAGACAAACTACGGGGTCGGGCCCGGTCATAGCAAAAAACTGACGACCCAAACCAAGCTCGGAAAGGCTGTAGCGTAAAGGACAGGGTAGCAAACGACGCGCCACGCGTCCGCAATTAGCTCCTGTGACTTTGAGACCTTGAAGGATGAAGCCGGAAAGCCGCAGCCAAGGTCAATTCGGAGGCCACAATGCAGCGCTGTCCGGCGAAGCAGCTGGATCGGAACCGGTGCCAACAACACAACAGTCCGCGGCAAACATGGCAGCTTTCACCCAGATGGCACAGCAGCTGATGAACGAGCAGAAAACCAACTACAAAGCAGTGAAGGATATTCTGGAGCGCGTTTCAGGGAACATGCTCCGAATCTCCACTCCCAACCTCACCCTCGGGGTCAACAGCGTCACTGCGGATTCGCCCCTGGCGATGGCGGCGGATTCGGGTGCCGAAAGACACGTGCTGGCAGGCAAGGATTCCTGGCACGCCAGGAACACCGCCGTCAATAAGGCGCACGCGCCCTCATTGCCTCAAGACACTGGCGAACGGCTGGGCACCGTTCGTCAACGCACCACGTGCGACGTCGTTGGCAGGACTGGGTTCTCCTTCAAAGGGCGTCCTGATGTGCTAGAACCTCCCCACAAAACCTCCCGCCCCCAAAAAAAAAAACCCCCCTCCACCCCACCGCTCACCTACAAAAGATACCAACCAAAACCCGCACGGCCCCCCCCCAAAACCCACGCACTCCCCCCACCTCAAACGCTCCCCCACCCCCCAAAAAAGCTCCACCCCACCACCCCACCCATCGCCCCTCCTCCTACTCCCCCTCCCCCAAAAAAACCACCCTCGACACACACCCACACCCGCACGCCACCCAAACACCCGACAACCCACCAAACCCCCTACTCCTACTCCCCGACGCAACATCGTCCCTTCTAGCAATCGTCCCCCTGACAGACGACGAATGGCAGCACCGCCAGGCTCGAGCCGGCGATGTCTTGACGGACCCCGCCGGGACACCTTTCTTTCTACACAGGTCTGGCAACTTGTTCATCCTCGTGGCTACTAGTACTACACCTACCCCTTCACCATTACCATCTTCGTCACCATCATCATGGGGAAGGGGAGAGGGAGGAGGAAGAGGAGAGACGGGAGTAGATCGCAATGAGGGTTTTGCTGGGTCGGCGTTTCGCAACCAGGGTTCTGCGGAGGAGGATGACAGTCGCGCCGCTGCGCCACGGCCGACTGGATTCCGGGAGCCCGGCGGCGTGGCGGACAGTCGTGCTGCTGAGCCACGGCCGACTGGAAGCCCGTCGCCGGCCGCGAGTTCGCCAGAGGGTCGCGGCGGGTCGTGGGCACCAAGCACGTTCGAAATGTATGCTGCCAGCGTGCGGGAGGAGCCCGTCCTGGTGGTGAACTCCCCGGAGGCGTTCCAGCAGTACTCTGAACGTGGTGACCCTTCGAAAATGATGTTGTACCTCCCAGAGCGTAAAAGCCCGCCGAGTGAGATGGACCCTGCGTTCCTTATCCATTGTAGGAAGGGCCACGCGGAGCACGACCCGAATTGCGACGTCTGCGTGCAGGCGAGGCTTCGTGCTCGCCCGGCCCGGCGGGTGCACCAGGAGTCTCCTGGAGGAGAGGTTTCTTCAGACCTCTCCGGCCCCCTGCCCGTCAGCCTAAACGGTAACAAGTACGCCCTCGCAACTGTAATCCGGCTTTCCAGGCATGGCTTTGCGAACCCGTTGCCAAACAAAGAGTCAAACATTGCGAGACGCGATGATCGATTGCAAGCTCGATCAGCGACGGTTGTGGCGATTCCATTCGGACGGCGGCTGAGAGTTTAAGGGGGAAGTGGACAGGTGGCTCCGGGAATGCGGTCTCGTTCACACCGACACTGGCGGATATAGGTCACAGGCCAACGGGATTGCCGAACGACGCATCCAAGAGTTGTTCGAGATCGTTCGGGCGCTCCTTCTGCAATCGGCCGCACCCAAAGAACTCTGGGACGAAGCACTCGTGCACGCAAACGCCTTGTTCAACAACACCCCCAGAACCGTGCCAGGACACGACGGTAAGGTAGTTCCTCAAGTACTCGAAACTAGTAGTAGCGAGGACGTAAGCAAATGGCCACCTTGGGGGTGCAAGTGTTTCTACCTGATCCCCAAACCGGTGCGGACGGACAAACTAGACGGCGTTGCTCGACTAGGCGTGTTCGTCGGTTTCGACTCGAAAACGGTCAATGGGGTGAGGGTTGCGCCGATTATGTGTTGTGGGGGCGAGTAGGTTGTCGAAAAACCGATCGCCTCGACCACCGTCCGCACTGTCGACGCCGAGTTCCCCCTGAAGACTCGCGGTGGTAAGCTCGACCCCCTCGACGGCGTTTTCGACTTCCCGGACTCGGATACACCCCGCTCCTGGAAGGACTCCGCGGCTGCGGAGACCGGCGCGGCGGCGCCGGCGGCGGGCCCACAGGCGGCGGCAGGGGACAGTCGAGGTGTTGCGCCACGCCCGACTGGAACCGCCGCCCCTGACGGCCCCGCAGCACAGGCCACAGCACAACCACGACGTCCCAACAACCGTTTCGCCACGGTTGAGGAGCAGCGCGCCTACTGGCGCGAGCGTAAACGAGAGCAGGTTCGCAAACGCGTCCGGCCCAACCTCCTGGCCACGTCCGTAGAGAGCCACGGTGGCGATGAGTCCGATTGGGACAGCGTCAGTGCGTGTAGCACTCCTTCGTCTTTCGCGTCCAATGCGTCCGACAGCGATGACGTCCAGCCGGATTTGTCTCGAGATGAGGTGGCTGTGTTGGCGACTGCGGCTCGCTCGCTCCAGCCATTGCGTTCCGTAGGCGCCGCTGCCGTTACGACGGGGCCTGGCGATGATGTTTTCCGCGTTTCCGCGAGTGTCATTACTGCCCAGGACCCCGTCGCCGAGACGTTGTACGTCTTAGGCCGTCAGGCGGCGCATGTCACGCAGCTGATGGACACGAAACTGTATCTCCAACGCCCAGATGGCCGCGGAGCTCAGGCGGCGGCCAAGGAGTTCGATCGCATGGCCGAGCACCCCGTGTGGCTTGCGCCACAAGAGCTGTCGTCGATTCCGGAGGGCGCCCGAGTTGTCAAAGGGAAACTCCTGATCTCTGAGAAGAACTGGGAGCAACCAGAAGCACTTCACGAGTGCAAGGCCCGTTTCGTAGCCATGGGTAACGTCTTGTTCGACAAGCGTATGAAGGTAGTACGTTCGCCCTCCGAGTCGTTATGGGCGCCCGTAGCTAGCCTCACCGGCGCCTGTTTCGCCCAGGCACGCTCTCTCGCGATGGGTCACGAGACGGAGACCATCGATCTTCTAAGTGCGTATCTTCAGGTACATCTAGGAGGAGAGGAGGAGTATTACATCATCATCCCCGCTGAAGTCATCGACATTCTGCCGCCGCACGTCCAACAGCAGTTCCGCTCGTTGAAGATGCCTGTGTGTAGATTGGTCCGTGCGCTGCATGGTCTTCAGCGTTCTGGTTCGGATTTCATAACCGCTTTCACCCAGTGGCTCCTTTGGAACAGGTGGCAGTTCATGGAAGAGGAGCCGGCTGTATTCTATTTGTGGCACGGGGACTCCGACCGTGAAGCCATGCAGCACGCTGCAAAACTGAAGGTGTGGGTTGATGCCGAACACGCTGCCGGCAGGAACCCTTTCTCTTCCGGTTCACAGTCCAGCCACACGTCGTGGCGTGACGTCTCCCTGTCCTTGGCCTCGTCGCAACACCGTGTACGAAGGAGTTCCAAACAGTGCAGCACAATGGCAACTTACGTCGACGATTGCGAACTTGACGCTGGCAAACGCCACCGAACCCACATTTGGGATGTCATCAGAGTAGGCTTCAGCAGCAAGGCCCCGGAGGTTGTCCGCAAGTTCCTTGGCTGCTCGTGCAGCGTCCCTCGCCAGATGACTCTTGCAGATGGTCGGGCAGGAGTCGCCGTCGTCTTGTCCCAGTCGGAGTACTGCCAGAGGATCGTCCGAGACTACGAGGCGGTTGTCGGCTACAGCGTAAGACCCGTCACAACACCAGCGCAACAAACGACCCCCCCTCGACCAGAGGATCTGGCGCCAGCAGAGGCTGGAACCGGTCGCCGTAGGATTATCGGTGAGGCCTTTTACGCAGCTCGTTGGACGAGGCCGGACTTCTCGTTTGCAGTTGGCCGTCTCGCTCGGTATGTCGACAAATGGTGCCCTTGGGCAGAGGCAGAGCTTGGCCACTTCGTCGGTTACGTCCTCTTCAGCTCGGAGCTTGGCCTCGTGATGCTAAATTTTGGGGATTCTTGGGACGACTTGGAGCTCCATGCCTGGAGCGACGCAGATTTTTCTGCGCCCAAGAGCACCACGGGCTTCTACCTGGAGCTGACCGGCCCGAAGGGTTCCCAGTACCCGCTGTCGTGGGGAGCTGCCAGACAGGATGTTACGACCACTAGCTCTGGAGAGTCGGAGGCTCTCGCTTGGAGCAAAACGGCGAAACAAAGTATAAGGGTAGCCGCCATGATCGAGTACACCCGTGCTGCTCCGGTTGTCGTCCGGGGCCACCTCGACAACCAAGCCGTGCAGCTCGCAATCCAGAAGGGGTATAGCCCAAAACTCGGGCACCTCAAAAAGCACGCGGAGGTGAGCTTGCTCTTCCTTAACCAGTGCGGGGTACTGCCAGAACACACGCCAGGGACCGAAAACATCGGCGATGCATTCACGAAAGCACTAGGACACAACAAGTTGATGTACCTCGTCGGTAGGTTGTTCGGTATTCCTGTTACCCAGTTTCCCAATGGTTCGGTTAAGGTTGGGATGCTAAGGTTGGCTACACCGGGTGCCTCTTCATCATCATCGTCAGCAGCATCTGGAGAGCACGTGGAGATGTTCCCGGGGCAGAGGATGGTGGAGCGCACCGCCAGGGCCGTAATGTTGGACAACGCACAGTACTTGGGGCAGCTCGCTGGGAAGTGCGACGCGAACCAGCCACTCCAGGCCGAGCGGCGCGAAGAGCTGTTGGATCTGCAGGGCCAGCAGCTCTGGAAGGCTGACCGCCTTCAGGAGCGCATCCGGGCAGACGCGGCCGGCGCGGCCGCCAGGAGGGAAGGTGACAGTCGCGCTGCTGCGCCACGGCCGACTGGATCCGCCCGGTGGCGCGCCGACGTGGCCGCGAAGGTGCCGAAGTGGGTCGCAAGCCACAAGGGGCATGAGCGGAATCGTGCCAGGGCAGACCCTCGCCCGGAGCTCGTCCCGGACGCGCCGCAGGACACTGGCCCCGAGCAGCAGGCGCGGGTCGTGCAGGTCGTGATCGACAAGCACCCGCGCGACGACATGTTCACGGCGCTGGTGAACAACCCGCTGACCGGGGCAGAGGAGACGCAGTTCGGCATCCAGCGCGAGGCCCGTTTCTGCCATTTGTGGGCGGAGATCGGTCGCAGGGTCCCGGGTGCAATCGCATTGGTGTCGGAGAAGAACGTTCCGCTGCGGACCCTCCGCGGCGACTACCTGGTGAAAGACATCCCAGACCTGGACAACGACCTCTTGGAGATGAACCTCTCCACCCCCGAGACCTGGGAGCTGCCTTACTTGCGGGGCCCCCGCAACCTCACCCGCAAGCCTCCCAACGAGGCACAGAAGGCCCGGATGCGGAGCAACCGGACAGCGAACAAGCGGGTGCTGAAGGGCGCGCTCAAGCACGCCACGCCGAAGAGTAAGGCGGCCCCCAAGAGGTTTCCTGGTGCAACCTCCAAGGCTGCCGGCGCTCCTCCGGCGACCTGGTCTACTGAGCCGGGAACTTCTGAGTGAACGCATCTAGGCAAGGATGTGAAAATCCACGGAGTGAGTAGACAATATTTGGCGCAAGTTAGTTCTGTAGTCTGTAGCTGGCCCGTTTTGTAATCTACCGCACTGTACTGACATCATTTGCAAATGTAATCTTCTTAGCCCGGTGCATTTTTTCTCTGCGGGTGCACATCAGATCCCCTCTCTCGTCGTCCTCCCCCTCTATCTGTTGTGCCACCCGGCCCAGAGAAGACTTTCAGAACCGAGCCCTCCTGCGCGGTCGCCACAGGCCCGCGGCGCGGCAAGGCGGCGTGCGGGAGGGGTTGCCGCGCCCCGTGCGCGGCTCAAGGCCCACCCAAAAGGGCCGCCGCGCGCTCCCGCACCTCCTCCCTCCTCCCTCCTCCCTCCTCCCTCCTCCCTCCTCCCTCCTCCCTCCTC
>CAUYUJ010014915.1:37361-39861 GCA_963575745.1 Prorocentrum cordatum
TCCCGGACTCGGATACACCCCGCTCCTGGAAGGACTCCGCGGCTGCGGAGACCGGCGCGGCGGCGCCGGCGGCGGGTCCACAGGCGGCGGCAGGGGACAGTCGAGGTGTTGCGCCACGCCCGACTGGAACCGCCGCCCCTGACGGCCCCGCAGCACAGGCCACAGCACAACCACGACGTCCCAACAACCGTTTCGCCACGGTTGAGGAGCAGCGCGCCTACTGGCGCGAGCGTAAACGAGAGCAGGTTCGCAAACGCGTCCGGCCCAACCTCCTGGCCACGTCCGTAGAGAGCCACGGTGGCGATGAGTCCGATTGGGACAGCGTCAGTGCGTGTAGCACTCCTTCGTCTTTCGCGTCCAATGCGTCCGACAGCGATGACGTCCAGCCGGATTTGTCTCGAGATGAGGTGGCTGTGTTGGCGACTGCGGCTCGCTCGCTCCAGCCATTGCGTTCCGTAGGCGCCGCTGCCGTTACGACGGGGCCTGGCGATGATGTTTTCCGCGTTTCCGCGAGTGTCATTACTGCCCAGGACCCCGTCGCCGAGACGTTGTACGTCTTAGGCCGTCAGGCGGCGCATGTCACGCAGCTGATGGACACGAAACTGTATCTCCAACGCCCAGATGGCCGCGGAGCTCAGGCGGCGGCCAAGGAGTTCGATCGCATGGCCGAGCACCCCGTGTGGCTTGCGCCACAAGAGCTGTCGTCGATTCCGGAGGGCGCCCGAGTTGTCAAAGGGAAACTCCTGATCTCTGAGAAGAACTGGGAGCAACCAGAAGCACTTCACGAGTGCAAGGCCCGTTTCGTAGCCATGGGTAACGTCTTGTTCGACAAGCGTATGAAGGTAGTACGTTCGCCCTCCGAGTCGTTATGGGCGCCCGTAGCTAGCCTCACCGGCGCCTGTTTCGCCCAGGCACGCTCTCTCGCGATGGGTCACGAGACGGAGACCATCGATCTTCTAAGTGCGTATCTTCAGGTACATCTAGGAGGAGAGGAGGAGTATTACATCATCATCCCCGCTGAAGTCATCGACATTCTGCCGCCGCACGTCCAACAGCAGTTCCGCTCGTTGAAGATGCCTGTGTGTAGATTGGTCCGTGCGCTGCATGGTCTTCAGCGTTCTGGTTCGGATTTCATAACCGCTTTCACCCAGTGGCTCCTTTGGAACAGGTGGCAGTTCATGGAAGAGGAGCCGGCTGTATTCTATTTGTGGCACGGGGACTCCGACCGTGAAGCCATGCAGCACGCTGCAAAACTGAAGGTGTGGGTTGATGCCGAACACGCTGCCGGCAGGAACCCTTTCTCTTCCGGTTCACAGTCCAGCCACACGTCGTGGCGTGACGTCTCCCTGTCCTTGGCCTCGTCGCAACACCGTGTACGAAGGAGTTCCAAACAGTGCAGCACAATGGCAACTTACGTCGACGATTGCGAACTTGACGCTGGCAAACGCCACCGAACCCACATTTGGGATGTCATCAGAGTAGGCTTCAGCAGCAAGGCCCCGGAGGTTGTCCGCAAGTTCCTTGGCTGCTCGTGCAGCGTCCCTCGCCAGATGACTCTTGCAGATGGTCGGGCAGGAGTCGCCGTCGTCTTGTCCCAGTCGGAGTACTGCCAGAGGATCGTCCGAGACTACGAGGCGGTTGTCGGCTACAGCGTAAGACCCGTCACAACACCAGCGCAACAAACGACCCCCCCTCGACCAGAGGATCTGGCGCCAGCAGAGGCTGGAACCGGTCGCCGTAGGATTATCGGTGAGGCCTTTTACGCAGCTCGTTGGACGAGGCCGGACTTCTCGTTTGCAGTTGGCCGTCTCGCTCGGTATGTCGACAAATGGTGCCCTTGGGCAGAGGCAGAGCTTGGCCACTTCGTCGGTTACGTCCTCTTCAGCTCGGAGCTTGGCCTCGTGATGCTAAATTTTGGGGATTCTTGGGACGACTTGGAGCTCCATGCCTGGAGCGACGCAGATTTTTCTGCGCCCAAGAGCACCACGGGCTTCTACCTGGAGCTGACCGGCCCGAAGGGTTCCCAGTACCCGCTGTCGTGGGGAGCTGCCAGACAGGATGTTACGACCACTAGCTCTGGAGAGTCGGAGGCTCTCGCTTGGAGCAAAACGGCGAAACAAAGTATAAGGGTAGCCGCCATGATCGAGTACACCCGTGCTGCTCCGGTTGTCGTCCGGGGCCACCTCGACAACCAAGCCGTGCAGCTCGCAATCCAGAAGGGGTATAGCCCAAAACTCGGGCACCTCAAAAAGCACGCGGAGGTGAGCTTGCTCTTCCTTAACCAGTGCGGGGTACTGCCAGAACACACGCCAGGGACCGAAAACATCGGCGATGCATTCACGAAAGCACTAGGACACAACAAGTTGATGTACCTCGTCGGTAGGTTGTTCGGTACTCCTGTTACCCAGTTTCCCAATGGTTCGGTTAAGGTTGGGATGCTAAGGTTGGCTACACCGGGTGCCTCTTCATCATCATCGCCAGCAGCATCTGGAGAGCACGT
>CAUYUJ010014915.1:44861-61438 GCA_963575745.1 Prorocentrum cordatum
GCCTTGGAAGCTTTGCCACCATGCGGCATGATGGGCAGGTCTGGCGCGCGGGAGAGCGGAAGCGGGACCGCGAGCTGATCGCCGAATTGAGCCAAAGGTGCTACGGACAGAGCAGCAGTGCGGCAACCACGTGCGCGGCATCTGCAGATGCGCGACGCCTCAAGTATGATCACGGCCAGAAAGCGCTGATCTTTCTCTCATGCGGGACCTCGTTCTTGCAACGCCCCGCCCCGTTCACGGGCGCTGCCCCTCTCCGACGTGCACAAATTCTGGCTCGCGCGCGCCCCATGCTGGCGCCTGCACGCGTGCGCCTCGCTTGGGGGGGGGGGGGCGAGCGTCGGAAGGGCCTTTCCCCGCACCACTGCGCGCGCGGGGGGGGAGGAGGGCGAGTGCGCGGCGCTGGCGTCGCCGAGTTAGGCGCCCAGAACCTGCCACCAGTCGCATGCCTCGGCACGCACGCCGCCTGGCATGCAATGCCACGACACGTGGCCCGCGTAGCAGGCGCGGGCGTCACCGTCGAATACTATGAATCCCTCTCGGAAGATCAGGACCGCCACGGCGTGCCCGACCACTCCAGGCGCTGAGCCGTAGGTGGCGATGTAGCGACCAGGCGGCGCGCCGCGGGCCCCGCGGATGAATGCGGGGGAGATCGTGTGCGGCGAACTCCTCCTCCTCTCCTCCTCCTCGTCCTACTCAGTGCCATTCGCAGCTGGAGGCTGGAACACCAGAGACCATTGAGAAAACCTAAACAACCTAAAAAAACATATAAAAACAACACAAAAAAAAAAACTAGTTTCAGACAAGTCTGCCTGACCCGAGGCCACTTCCTGAAGTTCGCCCGGAATCTTGTTTTTTGTAGTTTTTTTAAAAGTTTTCCTACGGCTCCCGCTTGAGGACTGCTGGAGGCGCTCTCCGACGCCCAAGTCGGAAACTCCTCCTCCTCTCCTCCTCCTCGTCCTACTCAGTGCCATTCGCAGCTGGAGGCTGGAACACCAGAGACCATTGAGAAAACCTAAAAAAATAAAAAAGAAAGTTTATATATATATATATATATATATAAACCGTTGCTTAAACAAATAAAAAATATTGTCCAGACAAATCTGCCTGACCCGAGGCCACTTCCTGAAGTTCGCCCGAAAAAATGGTTTTTTAGGTGTTTTAGGTTTTTTAAGTTTTCCTGCGACTCCCGCTTGAGGACTGCTGGGGGCGCTCTCCGACGCCCAAGTCGGAAAACGCTGAAAACGCCCAGGCCTGCATCGGGCCTGGCGCCCCCTCCTCCTCCTCCTCCTCCTCCTCCTCCTCCTCCTCCTCCTACTCCTACTCCTTCCTCCTCCTCCTCACTCCTCCGCCTCCTCCGCCTCCTTCCCCTTCCTCCTCCGCCTCAGCCTCTTCCTCCTCCTCCTCCTCCTCCTCCTCCTCTCCTCCTCCTCTCCTCCTCCTCATCCTCCTCCTCCTCCTCCTCCTCCTCCTCCTCCTCCTCCTACCCTCCTCCTCCTCCTCCTCCTCCTCCTCCTCCTCCTCCTCCTCTCCTCTCCTCCTCCTCCTCCTCCTCCTCCTCCTCCTCCTCCTCCTCCCTCCTCACCTCCTCCTCTCATCCTCCTCCTCCTCCTCCTCCTCTCCCTCCTCCTCCTCCTCCTCCTCCTCCCTTCCCTCCTCCTCCTCTCCCCTCCTCTCTCCTCCTCCTCCTCCTCCTCTCCTTCTCCTCCTCCTCCTCCTCTCCTCCTCCTCCTCCTCCTCTCCTCCTCCTCCTCCTCCTCCTCCTCCTCCTCCTCCTCCTCCTCCTCCTCCTCCTCCTCCTCCCCTCCTCCTCCTCCTCCTTCCTCCTCCTCCTCCCGCACCTGTCCTCGTCCTCTCCTCCTCCTCCGCCTGCTCCTCCTCCTCCTCCTCCTCCCTCCCTCCCTCCCTCCCTCCCTCCCTCCGTCATCCGTAGCCATGTTGGCTCAAGTGGGGCACCTCCCCGCTGGGCCAAAATGGTGTCCGCGCTCCTCGAGGCCGGTCCAGCCAAGCTGTGGGGCAAAAAAAAAGCCTGCCGACGACGCGCCGCCGCGCGCTCCGGCCAGCGGGCGGTGCACCTTCGCGTGCAGGGTTGTCGCGCGCCTGCCACGAGCAGGGAATCGACTACAGAGTAGATTTACATCAAAATAGATTGGTTCGTCGGATCTACGAAAAAAACACGTAGACTGCTCCGTAGATCTACGGAACCTTCTGCGCAATTTTCGCTGATTCTGCGAAGAAGCAACTTTTGGGAAAATTGCGCAAAGAAGCGGCCGCGGCGCCTGCGGCTCAGGCAGCTGGGCCGTGCCGGGCAGCAGCGGGAGGGCAGCCCTACGAGCCACGAGAGCCCGCACTGACTTTGGGCATCCTTATACGATTGCCTCGGGCTCAACGCCCAGCCCCAGGTCTACACCCAAGGGAAAGGGCGGGTGGGGAAATCGAGGGATGAAACTCCGAATCCCGTCTGGGCTGTGGGAGCCCTTGGGGCTCGACAGCTGCGCGCGGGCGCGCACGTGAGGCAATCGACTCCCATCGAAAATCAAGATTCGTATTCAAGCCATCCCAACCGCCCGATCGGCCAGAGTAGGACAACAAAGAAAGAAAGCTGCAATCGACCGGATCATGAACCACGCGACACTCGCCAACGAATTTTCCGAGTCACTAAACGAAATTACGTCTGCAGTAAATCAATTATGTAATCGATCCGCTGCTCGACTACTCGAGGTTATGGGCAGCACCGACGCGACGATTCCTTCGCGAAGGCTCTGACGGAGAAGCCCATCTCCCTGGACATCCAGGCCCTGATGGGCTATTCACATGGGCTGGTGGCATTCGGCGGCCGTATGTAGGCTATGGCGCGTGCTTCGCGAGGATGCTGACGCTGAAGTCCTGCACCCTAGGTGTCTTCAAATGGCTGGCGGCCGCAGGTGGCCGTAGGCAAGGATGGGAGGTTCGACAAGACGCTGAATGGAAGACCACCAACTGGGGCATCGCCCAGCTGTGGCTGGAATTCCGGCGGCGATAATCGTGAAGATGCTGACGGAGAAGACCATCACCCTGGACATCGAGGCCCTGGTTGGGTTCAATGGCTGGCGGCGTTCTGAGGCCATAGGCAGAGACGACGTCGTCGTCAAGAGACTGACGGCAAGGCCATCATTCTAGAGTCCTTCCTCCAGCGCCTAATGGTTTTCAGTGCTGGCGGCGTTCGGCGGCCAGAGGCAACCAGACCTTCGTAAAGACGCTGGCGGCAAGCCCATCACCCTGGGCAAGCTCCAGTTCGTGCTGGGCTGACTCAGCAACGGCATTCTGACACCGCAATGCCAGCCGTTGGCGCCGCAGCTTGATGCGCTCAACCGGCACTCCTGGTACAGCAGGGGCCCGACCACAAAAAACCTTCCAAAAGAAACCCAACCTGAAACCCAAGAAACCCAGGGCACCCAGGAGGCGAGCAGGGTGTTTCTTGGAATGAGTCTCCACTGTACTTCCTCCCTCCCTCCCTCAGTATTCTCCCCGTCAGAACTACACCCAAGAGTGCCCCTGGGCAAGAGCGACATCTGATGCGCGACGCCCGGGAGCCGAGGGGAGGCCAAATCCGAGCGCAAGCCTCTACTATCTCGTCGCGCTCAGCAATCTGGAGGCCCTGGTGTGCCCGAACCAGATGCAACTTCGTCGAGAGGTCACTCACGCATGGCCGACCATCGCCATCATCACCCCTCGCCTCCACCCCCGGCTCATCGCTCTTGCTGCCCGCCCTGCTCCCCCCCCCTGGACATCCGACGGCGTATTTTATTCACAGCGTGGCTCCCCAGAGGTCCAGACCTCTTCCCCAGGACTGGCTTTTCATCCTGAGTCGCTTTCCGACGGCCCTGGGGCCTGGCAAGAGCCCCCGAAGGCCGAAAATGAACGAGAACCGCTCGTCGTGATTTCTGCCACGACGCGAGGATGTCAACGTCCCTTCGCCCTCTCCTCCGACGGTTGCAGACTTCTGCCGTGCCGTCGGCCCGCGGGGATGTCGCCCACCCCCCCAGGGCCAGACGTCTGCCCTGAGTAATGATGTTGGCCGCCCTGGGCTCAGGAAACTGGGGGGCCACATGCGAACCCTACCCCTACCCCCCACGATTTCTGAGGGGGAGGGTGGGGTTCACTTCATTCGGGAGCTCCCGAGCGAAGCGAACCCCACCCTCCCCCTCAGAAATCGTGGGGGGTAGGGGTAGGGTTCGCATGTGGCTCCATAGAAACGGCCTCCCGAGGCCGAACACTACGAAGAAGCTGCCGTCGCTGCTTCTTGTTGCGCCGTCCGGAGCAGAAGGCCGCCCCCCCTCCCCTGCCCCGGGAGGCAGCTTTTCCTCGGGCCCCGGCAAGTGTACTTGCACGGAGGGGGGAAAGCGGCGAGTCCCGAACGGAAATCCGGATTTCGCGCCAGTCGGGACTGACCTGCACGCCTTTTCGGCCATGCGCTGCTTGCAGCGGCTGGGGGGGAGCGAATCGCCAGGAGAGTCCAAACCTCCCAGACATGCGACGTCCTGATGTTTTCGATACGGATCCCTGGATGTCCAGACCCTGTCTCCGGGACTGGCTTCTCTGAAGGGACCCTGGGACACACAAATAACTAGACACAAAGAACAGGATTCCCCAGATCTCCCCATATTTTCGGGGCGTTTGTCTTCCCCCCCCTTCCCACATTTTCCGATATAATTTCTGGGGGATCGATGATCAATTGTGGCTGTGTTTTCGTTCCCTCCTGCTACTCGCCCTGCGTCGCTGTTTTGGGGGCCCTGGGGGACTGGTGAGCGCCGCCGGACGCCGAAGAGACGGCGAGGAGCCTCCCGTCTGGATGTTTTCACGGCGCGAGCGCGTCTGGGTTTTCAGAATCGAAACGGAGGAGGAGGAGGCGGAGGAGGAGGAGGGAGGAGGACGAGGAGGCGGAGGAGGAGGAGGAGGAGGAGGAGGAGGAGGAGGAGGGAGGAGGAGGCGGAGGAGGAGGAGAAACACAGCCAGCAGGGCGGCGGCCGGTCCTGGGGTCCATCCAGGAGGGGCCACTGGCACAGGGGGGAGAGCATCGACCTGCCACCGGCGACACGTCGTCGGTGCATCGGCGATAGGCCCACGATGGCAGATCCGCACGCTGCTGGGCAGAGTGGGGCTATCAGACCCTTCTCGGCGATCGATGGGCGATTTGGGGTCGACGCGTCCCCCCCTGAGCTCTTGCTCCACCCCAACCCAAAAAGATCCTCGTCGCCTGGCTCTCGGGTCATGACTCGGGTCTCCGGCGGCCGTTCGGGACGATGTGCGGGCCCCCCTGGGACTCTCGCGGCGAGGCGCAGCTGCTGGGCACCATCCCGAGGCTGGAAAACCGCCGACAACCAACGAAAACGCCCCCACCCCATAACTCCAACGTCGTTGCCCCTGAGCTTTAAGTCGGGCCTGTCCTCCTACAGGGGGATTTTGGATGCAAAATAACAAATATGCAAAAAATGCCCCCCAAACGGTCAAAAAATACTTTAAAAAATAGCCCCCGCACTATATTTGTACTATTTTCGACTATTCCCCCTGTAGAGGGACACGCCCGACTTAACCTGAGCTCCCAACGGGGCGGCGGCTGGTCCTGGGGTCCGTCCTGGAGGGGGGGCGCGTCCGCCACGAGCCAGATGAGCAGCCTGACGGCCGCGCTCGCGCAGTGCCACCCTCTGGGGCCTTCTGGGGCGCCCCTGGGGCGAGTGGGAGGAGGAGGAGGAGGAGGAGGAGGAGGAGGAGGAGGAGGAGGAGGAGGAGGAGGAGAGGAGGGAGGAGGAGGAGGAGGAGGAGGAGGAGGAGAGGAGGAGGAGGAGGGGGAGAGGAGGAGAAGGGGAGGAGGAGGAGGAGGAGGAGGAGGAGGAGGAGGAGGAGGAAGGAGGAGGAGGGGGGGAATCCTGAGACCTTGGGCGTCTTAACTTTTTCAGGCCAGGCGTTTTCGCCCGGTTTCGAGCCCTGGGCCATCACCCATCGATCCGGCTCGACAAACGGCGCAGACAGGAGGGGTCTAGGGTTCCAGCGGTGATTTTCTACGGTGATATTTTTCCGTCGGACCTCAGGAGAGGAGGAGGAGGAAGGGAGGGAGGGAGGGAGGAAGGGGAAACAGGAGGGGGGGTCCACTGGAAGCAGGGAGGAAAAGGAGGAGGAGGAGGAGGAGAAGAGAAGAGAAGAGAAGAGAAGAGAAGAGAAGAGAAGAGAAGAGAAGAGAAGAGAAGAGAAGAGAAGAGAAGAGAAGAGAAGAGAAGAGAAGAGAAGAGAAGATAAGAGAAGAGAAGAGAAGAGAAGAGAAGAGAAGAGAAGAGAAGAGAAGAGAAGAGAAGAGAAGAGAAGAGAAGAGAAGAGAAGAGAAGAGAAGAGAAGAGAAGAGAAGAGAAGAGAAGAGAAGAGAAGAGAAGAGAAGAGAAGAGAAGAGAAGAGAAGAGAAGAGAAGAGAAGAGAAGAGAAGAGAAGAGAAGAGAAGAGAAGAGAAGAGAAGAGAAGAGAAGAGAAGAGAAGAGAAGAGAAGAGAAGAGAAGAGAAGAGAAGAGAGGAGAAGAGAAGAGAAGAGAAGAGAAGAGAAGAGAAGAGAAGAGAAGAGAAGAGAAGAGGAGAGAAGAGAAGAGGAGAGAATAGCAGTTAGGAGAGCATAAGAGAAGAGAAGAGAAGAGAAGAGAAGAGAAGAGAAGAGAAGAGAAGAGAAGAGAAGAGAAGAGAAGAGAAGAGAAGAGAAGAGAAGAGAAGAGACGAGACGAGACGAGACGAAAAGAGAAGAGAAGAAACGATAAGAGAAGAGACGAGAAGAGAAGAGAAGAGACGAGACGAGACGAGACGAGACGGGACGAGAAGAGAAGAGAAGAGAAGAGAAGAGAAGAGAAGAGAAGAGAAGAGAAGAGAAGAAAAGAGAAGAAAAGAGAAGAGAAGAGAAGAGAAGAGAAGAGAAGCTAAGAGAAGAGAAGAGAAGAGAAGAGAAGAGAAGAGAAGAGAAGAGAAGAGAAGGAGGAGGAGGAGGTGGACGAGGAAGGCTCGGAGGAGGCGGAGGCCGGAGGCGGAGGAGGGTGAGGAGGAGGAGGGGGGGGAGGAGGAGGAGGAGGAGAGGAGGAGGAGGAGGAGGAGGAGGAGGAAGAGGAGGAGGAGGTGCAGGAGGAGGAGGAGGAGGAGGAGGAGGGGGAGGAGGAGGAGGAGGAGGAGCAAGAAGAGAAAGAGGAGGAACGGGATCGGGATCGGGCCCGCCGGCATTTCTATTGTTGCCTCGTCACACCTGCAAGCTGCTGCCTACCGTGATCTTTGCAAAAGAAGTCTGGGGGGCGAAGCATGAGATCGCCAAACCGTCAAGCGCGGGCCTGTGGCTCACGACGGACGCCGCACCCGCCCTGCGAGCACCCCCCTTAAACGGCACGCAACCTCTGGAGGGCACACGGTTGGGAAAGAGTGCGTTCTGTGGGCGCTTGGGGGGGAAGGAGGGGGATTGGAACTGGACCCCCCCCCTGGATCGAAGGGGGGGGTTCGACCCCCCCCCCCCTCCCGTGACGGAGGGCGGGAGTCAACCCCCCCCTCCCCTATTTCTCCTCTCTCTCTGTCCTCGGGCCAGCGGTGGCGGCGGCGGCGGCGGGGAGCGTCAATGAAGACGACGACTTCCTTTTCTTGGCCGGCGCCGGCGCTTGCGGCGGCTGGCGGCGGCGGCGGGGAACGTCGACGAGGACGGCGGCGACAACGACGACGACGACGACGACGACGACGACGACGTTCTGCCACCGCGCCTTGGTTTTGGGTCAGAGTCCTAATGGATGCCTCTTGGGGTATCGTCGGAAGGCATTCGGGGGCCTCTGAAGGGCATTTGTGAAGCCTCCTGGGCGCCTCTTGGACGTCACTTGGGGCCTCTCTGAAATGGTGGTGGTGGTGGTGGGCTGTGATGGTGTGGTGGGTTGTGGGTGGTGGTGGTGGTGGTGATGGCGGTGGTGGTGGTGGTGTTGGGTTGTGGTGGGTTGTGGTGGTGGTGATGGTGGTGGCAATGGTGTGGTGGGTTGTGGGGGTGATGGTGATCGTGGTGGGTTGTGGTGGGTTGTGGTGGGTTGTGATGGATTGTGGTGGTGGTGGTGGCATTTTTGGTGGTGGTGGTGGTGGTGGTGGTGACGGTGGTGGTTGTGGTGGTCGTGGTATGGTGGCTTGTGGTGGTGATGGGTGGTGGTCGTGATTGTGGTGGTGGTGGTGGTGGTGGTAGTGGTGTGGTGGTTTGTGGTGGTGGTGGTGGTGGTCGTGTTTGGTTGGGTGGGTTTGGTGGGTTGTGGCGGTGGTGGTGTGTTTTTGGTGTGGCGTCCGTAGTGATTTGTAGTGAAGGTGGAGGTTTGTTGGTGGTGGTGGGTTGTACTGGTTGCGGTGGTGGTGGCAGGTGGTGATTGTGTGGTGGGTTTGTGGTGATGAATTGTGGTGGTTGAGGCTTTCGGTGTCTTCCCGCTACCGGGTTTTGGCTGGGTCAAGTGGTGGTGGTGGTGGTGGTGGGCTTGGTGGTGGGTGGTGTTGTGGTTGTGGCGGTGGTGGTGGTGGTTGTGGTGGTTGGTGGTGCCCGAACGTTTTTCACTCAATGTCTAAATGTGTTTTATCGTCGTGCGCAACAAGCGTTTCCGCCGTCGATGCTGCTGGCCGCCGCCAGCGCTGGCGCCGGCGCCGGCGCCGAAGGGGGGGGGGCGGGGGTTTGGAACCCTCCCCTGGGCCCTCTCTGGTCATCGTCGCTGCGTCTGCCGTCGCACTGCTGGCCGACGCCAGCGCTGGCGCCGGCGCCGGCGCCTGAGGGGGGGGAAGCCCCCCCCCCCTGGGAGGGGGGCGGGGGTAGAAGGGGGTTGGGGAAGGGGGGTTGGAGGGAGGGAGGGGAGTCCCCATGGTTGGTTCTGATCGGTGGCGCCGAATGTTGGGGGGGGGCCCACCCCCCAGTTCGAAACACACCGCCGAATGTTCCCAAGGCGAGCGCCCGTGAAACGCGCTCACCACGGTTTGGGACCAATGGAATTACTACCGGCCCTTGCCCTTCTTACCCTTTCCCGTGTCCCTGCGCCTGGGAGACGTTCCCTCTCTTTGGATCGTCGGGGTAGTGAGCACTTCGGGGCCGTAGGCAATGGTTATAGGGTGGCGAAGGTCTAAAACATCTGCTGGAACGAAACCCCTTCGGATTAAAGCTGCCAGCCTCGAGCTCATCTGCGAGTGATGCTGGTCCCCGAGACAGCGTTGGAAGAAAAACAACAACAACAACAACAACAACAACAACAACAACAACAACAACAACAACAACGACAACAACCACGACGACGACGACGACGACAACAACAACAACAACAACAGCAACAGCAACAGCAACAACAACAACAACAAAACGTCGGCAACCGAAGGCCTACTATGGCTACTCACTCCTGTCACTTGCCCGTCAGCTCCGTGAAGAGCTTGCTCCCGTCCCTCTCCAGAGGGCCCCTCGGGACGGGGCCAATGCGCCTCACGCCCTGCACCAGCGGCGACTTCAGCATGTCCTCGACGACATGGCTGAGCGGGGGGCCGATCGGGTGGGTGTGGTCGATCGCGTAGATGAGGCGACCACGTGGGGGCTAGTCGTCCGCCTTGCCTTTGTTCCGCATCCACGCGAAGCACCAGCGATCCCACCTCCACCATGGTCATGTTGGAGTTCCGCTCGACCCACAGCTCCTTCAGTGTCGTCATCCACTTCTCCTGCTTCGTGTCTTTCTTGACCTGCAACGCCGCGCCCATTGCATCACCGTCATGAAGATGGCCACGAACGGTGGTCCCAGGCTGGCGAAGTCGACGGTATCCCCGCTATTCCGCTCCTTCTTGAACTCCTGCGACTCGCCATGGTACTCCTGGCCCGCCGTCTCGCTGGTCGCCGCGAAGTCGCCCTCGGCGCCGACGCCACCCGCACGCGAGACCGCGCTGCACAGGCCCGCGAGAGCGCGGCCGTCGGCGGGGACGCCATGCTGGACCCTCCTGCCGCCTGGAGTGCGCTGGACCCTCCTGCCGCTTGCCGAGCCTCGCCGCGAGCGCCCACCGCGCCTGGACTTTTCTTCTTCCGGGCGGACGACGGGGCCGTCATCTGGGCCGGCCTTGGAAGAGCCTCCCCTTCCAACTCCATCGAGGCCCTCCGCGGTCCCCCAAGCATATGTAAGCCGTAAAGAGATGGACACACCACAATCGGCAAGTGGCCTGCGGCCGAATGGCTGCAGAGATCACCCGCGTCACTGGCGCGGCGACCGCAAATTCGACAATCCAAAGACACCGGCGGCCTGATTCCGGAAAACGTCAACGCTCGCGCTGGGCAGCCTCCACTCACAATGGCCATCTGGGGATCTTGCAGGCGTTAAACTGGCATGCGAACACTCTGCGACAAACTCTACAAGCACCTGTAGGTGCAGTGGTCGAGCATGGCTTGCGCACCTGATGGATACGACGCACGTGGCTCATGAGATCCCCCTCGTCTGGAATGCCCCCCACATGGGCCTCGGCCTCCCCCCTCCTTCATCCAGTCGCACTTCCACGGGGAACTCCAGGGGCCCATCGCGGCCCCGCGGAAGCTCGAGAACCTGAGCGTGTCTCGAGGGGGAACACTGACCACCAGCTCGCGTGCCCTGATTTCCGCGAAATCTGCTCGGACCCAGAGTTCGCGATACTTTTCATCCACCAGGTCGCCTGGACGGCGAGACAGACGAACGCAAACTTCGCCTTCGCCCAAGCGTTCAGACGTTCGGCGAAAATCATCCTGCAACCAGCGAAGCCACGGAAACGCCAGCGACGGTAACACCAAATGAGGAGGATCTCCTAGGAGCGGCGCACCCCCCACATCCAAGCCCATGGCGTCTGACCAACATCTCGGTCTCTGACCCAGCTAGACGCCACTGCTGCATCGAGCGCTTGCTTGACCACGAGCAAAGTTGATCCCCCACCTGATTCGACGCCCCCCCTCTGAGGGACACTCCCCCCATGCAGAGCGACTAACGAGTCGAGCTCCTAATAATGTCGCGCCGTGGGCAGCATTGGTTCGAATCCCGTCAGCGCACCATCCTTAACGAAACTGAAAAACTAAGTTAGCTTCCAGCGGGGCGCGGGGCGCCAAGGACCAGATCTGGCCCGAGGCGTAGTAAGATTAACTTTCGGCCCCTTCCCCGAGCCCACTGTCTGCGCTGCAAAGCCCCACGCCCCTGAAAATGATCCAGGCGAAGGACCGAACCATATGCAGCTGTGAGCACCGTCGTCACGGGTATCGCCTTTGGTGGATCTCCTCATGAGGCCACGGAGCGCGAGGAGGGCGTGCCGAAATGGGGCGGGCCGCCATATGGGGCCGAGAAACGTGTGAGGGGCGCGCCAAAGCTGGTGGCGATGATGCTGATGATGACAGCGATGTCGACGACGATGATGATGACGACGACGGCGATGATGACGATGACAGGGAGCAGGAGGAGGAGGAGGAGGAGGAGGACGGGGAGGAGGAGGAGGAAGAGGAGAGGAAGAAGAGGAGAGTGCAGCGGGAGGAAGGTGGGGAGGGGGGGCGAGGAGGATGAGAAGGAACGCGGGGCGGTGTCTCTTCAAAACGAGGACCCACCGCCACAGGATGCTCGGGGACAAAACTGAACCTTCTGCTCTGAAATAGTTTGGCCGTAGCCTATCTCCTCCAACTCCTCGGGCGACACCACATCAATTTGTTTCAGAACCTGAAACGGCCCCATTGCGTGGCGAGGCGAAGCCAGGGGCACACGGAAGATGTCGCCGGTGTAGAGGCGATCCCGAAGTCCGCTTGAAATTCCCTCCACTTGGCCGCAAGTCCTGCTGCAGAAAAAAACGATATCCCGCAACCTGTGGAGCCACTGCATGATGGGCTGCGAGAAGGTGCCTTGAAAAAGTTCGACGACGCAGAGATCTCCCACTGTTCCGCCCCCCGCCCCCCCGTATCAAACCATATAGCACGGTTACGGAATCGCTGTATACAGACATCGACGTCCTGGGGGCCAGCGCGGAGTTCAACTGTCTGTCCTAGCTCATCCCAAGATCCGCTCGCGAATGCATTCGTCACATCATTATACGCGCAGGCGAATGCGCGGCCTGCGCGTCGCTGGGGCCAACAAAAAAAGCTGAACTGCAAGAGCGGCGCCCGCACGACGCCGCCCAGGACAAAAAGCGCGTTCGATGGCAACGGGAGGAACCCGAAGGAGGCCAGGATAATATGCTTTCACGGTGGTCGGCAGCACGCGCACCGCCCTTCGGCCCGTATGGCCTAGCATTACGCTTTTTTCCTAAACTGAGCCCTAGAAATAATATGCCATCGCATCGGAGTCCGATTTGTAACCCAACTCACGCGACTTCCCCCCTCCAAGATCTTCTCAAACAGAGTAATGCGACACCGGGCCGCGAGGCGCGAAGTTGCATTTTCTCTGGGCTCTCCTGTGTCCTCTGTTCGCTGTACTCAGGACTCTGGGGTTATGATATTCTAAAGGCCGGGGGGCCAACTCTCAAATTTCCCCGGCGCTCCCGCGCTCTGAGAGAGCGCGTTTTACGGGCGCTTGCCCTGGGAACATTCGGCGGCGCACTTCGAACCGGAGGGTGCCCCCCCCCCACAACACTCGGCGCTGTCGATCAAAACCAGGGGGACTCCCCTCCCTCCCAAACCGCCCCCTCCCGAACACCCCCCCCCTTCCAAGGGCGGTGGGGGGTTCAAGCCCCCCCCCCTGCGGCGCCGGCTCCAGCGCCGGCGCTGGCACCGCGGGCAGCGCCGACGGCGGGAACGCAGCGACGATGACCAGAGGCAGCCCAAAGGGTGGGGGGAGGCTTCAAAACCCCCCCACCACCCAGCGCTGGCGCCGGCGACAACGGGGACGCAGCGACGATTGCCACCACTACCACCACCACCACTACCACCACCACCACCACCAACCCACCACACAATCACCACCACCACAGCCACCACCACCACCACTACCACCACCACCACCACCACAAAAACCCTCCACCACCACCACCACCACCACAATCTACCACACCACCACCACCACCACCACCACCGCCACAACCACCACCACTACCAGCAGCACAACCACCACCACCACCACAAACCACCACACCACCACCACCACCACCACCGCCACCGCCGCCACCACAACCACCACCACCACAAACCACCACCATACCACCACAACCCACCACCACCACCACAAACCACCACCACACTACAACAAACCACCACCAACATCACCACAACCACCACCACCACCACCACCACAACAAACCACCACACCACCACCACCACCACCACCACCACCACAACAAACCACCACACCACCACCACAACCACCACAACCACCACCACCACAACCCACCACCACCACCGTCGTCCTCGTCGACGCTCCCCGCCGCCGCCGCCCGCCGCCGCAGGCGCCAGCGCCGGCCCAGAAAAGGAAATCGTCGTCCCCACCACCGCCGCCAGCCGCCGCCGACGCAGGCGCCGGCCCGAGGAGAGGGAGAGAGGAGAAGTAGGGAGGAAAGTGGGGGGGGGTTCGAACCCCCCCACCCTCCGTCACGGGAAGGGGGGGGGGGCTCGAAACCCCCCACCCCCTCCATCCAGGGGGGGAGGGCATGTGCGGTTCCAAACCCCCCCCCCCTCCAAGCGACCACAGAACGCGCTCTTTCCGCGCTCTTGGGCTGCATCGCATGACTTTCTCAAAAGCCAGAGGGTCCCATGACGGGCCAAGGGGGCCCCAGAAATCGCCCAAAAGGGTCCAAGAGGCCTTCACGGCAGCCCAAGAGCTACGGTCAGGAAATGCCCCTTGGCGTGCCGCGGCGGCGGCCCAGGCGCCACGCTGTGCCCTGCGAGCTGATAGCATGCCGCGCTCCACTCCGCGGGGCTGGGGGAAGGCTGAGAAGCGGTCGAAACGCGGTCGCCGAGGCGCGGCGGGCCAGAACCGGCGGCGCGACACGCTGAACAGACGGTCCTGACCGCATCCGGACGGCCCGACGCCTCCCCGGCGGCCCCCGAGGCCTCCAGGAGGCCCAAGATGGCTTCGCGGGCGGTCCCCGAACACTCCGAGGCTGCCCAGCCCGGCCCCGAAGACGACCGCCGAGGCCTCGGCATGGCCCGCGCTGAGGCCCCAAGAGGTCCCAAGGCAGGGCTCTGACAGCCGAGCTCAGCGGCCAGACGGCCGCGCGGCCGGCCCGGGAAATGTACGGCCAGCGTGCTGCCACGAGGAGCAGCAAGCGAAGGGGCGCTGCTGGCCCCGGCGAGCCTTGGCCACGAATGGGTCCCCCGGCCCAGCCGGGAAACCAGGGCCCCTCCTGAACCCAAACTGGTCCTCATTTCGGCGTCTTGACCGCAGATGGAACCCCAAAAAATGCGCAGCGGCGCAGATCGTGGACAAGCGTCGCGCACTACACGTACGCGTGGTCCCACGAGCCCCAACGGCACCATCGACAACGGAGGCCACAGCCAGATAACCGCGCGGGCCTGAGCCGCCCCACGTGGAGTGGCTCGTGCTGACCCTCATGGCCATGGACTCCGACTCCAGGAGGGCCGCCTTGCGGGAACCGCCGCTTTAACAGGTCCTCGTCGTGTGTATGCTTTCTTCCTCCCTCTATTATCAATCCACCATCATCATGATCACCATCATCATCATCATCATCATCATCATCATCATCATCATCATCATCATCATCAGCAGCAGCAGCAGCAGCAACAGCAGCAGCAGCACCATCAGCAGCATCATCAGCAGCATCCGCATCAGCATCAGCATCAGCTTCATCATCAGCAGCAGCATCATCAGCAGCATCAGCATCAGCATCATCACCACAATCATCAGCGACATCGGCAGCAGCGTCATCATCACCAAACATTACCATAATCATTAGCATATGCATCAGCATCAGCATCAGCATCATCATCATCACCATCAGCATCAGCATCAGTATCAGCATAGTCCTCATCATCATCATCATCATCATCATCATCATCATCATCATCATCATCATCATCATCATCATCATCATCATCATCATAATCATCCTTATCCGAATATTCGTCCTCATCATCATCCTCATCCTCATCCTCATCCTCATCATCATCATCAGCAGCATCACCAGCATCATTATCATCAGCAGCAGCATCATCAGCATCATCACCACAATCATCAGCGACATCGGCAGCAGCGTCATCATCACCAAACATTACCATAAGAATTAGCTGCTGCATCAGCATCAGCATCATCATCACCATCAGCATCAGCATCAGCATAATCCTCATCATCATCATCCTCATCCGAACAGTCGTCCTCTTCATGATCCTCATCCTCATCCTCATCATCATCATCATCATCAGCAGCAGCATCATCATCATTATCAGCAGCAGCAGCATCATTGGGACCCTCGTCTGGGACCCCCTGGCACTGGATTGTCTGAGGAATCCTGCCGATTCCTGTAGCAGGGCCGTATGGAGAAACAAAAAAAAACACCCCCACCCCCACCGGGCCTCCCTTCTGAGAGGGGGCGGGGGGGGGCAGGTGAGGTATACATGTGTCCTTCTTGTGGGATGCCCTTCCAATCGGGAGTCACAACTACTTGGCACAGCCCCAGAGGGGGGGGGGAAGCGGGCCAGGTGGGTGGAGTTGCGCTTTCTTTCCCGAACCAGAGGGTTCTGCCTCTGCACCAAGCCTCTGACTGGGCCACATGATCAGCACCAGTATGGCCTTCCCAAGTCCTGAACCTATGCCAGACACACAGGGCCCTCACATTCCTTCGCCGCAGCCGAGATTACTACTTACCTGGACTGGCGTGTGAGGAGGGGGCCCAGCACGAGAAGATGCACTGCGGCATCACGGAGTGTGGCAAGTTCACCCTACTCATCCTCATCCTCCTCACCGCCCCGCTCCTCGTCCTCACCATCATCATCGCCCTGCGGCGAGACCTCGGCAGATTGCTTTGATCATCATAAGAATACAAATATGAATGCTACGTTAATACGAATACGAATGATAATAACGATGATGATAGTGATAGTAGTATATATTGATCATGCAAGTAAGAGCATGAGTCAGAAAGAAATAAGAATATTAACAATCTAGTAGGCAGGATCATAATCGCCATCATCTAGTAAGCAGGATCATAATCGCCATCATCATCATCATCATCATCATCATCATCATCATCATCATCATCATCCTCATCCTCATCATCAGCAGCATCATCATCATCCTCATCATCAGCAGCATCATCATCATCATCCTCATCATCATCATCATCATCATCATCATCACAACCATCACCATCATCACCACGACCACCACCATCATACTTCCGAAACGCATGCTTATGTGCCTGGGCCCTCGACCCTCGATGCCAGGCGACAACAGACGACAGCGGCGCGAGCGAGGAGAGGGAGGAAGGGGGAGGAGAAGGAGGAGGAGGAGGAGGAGGAGGAGGAGGAAAGGAGGAGCAGCAGAAACTGAAGGAGGAGGAGGAGGCAGAGGAGGAGGAGGTGGAGGAGGAAAAGAAGGAGAAGGAGAAGGAGGAGCAGGGAGGGGGAAAGAGGGAAGAAGGGGGCAGGAGGGAGGAGGAAGGAGGGAGGA
>CAUYUJ010014915.1:61538-148483 GCA_963575745.1 Prorocentrum cordatum
CCTCATCCCCAACTCCTCCTCCGCCCTCCTCCTCCTACTCCTCATCCCTCCTCCTCCTCCTCCTCCTCGCTCGCTCGCAACCGAAGAACTATCTAAATAAACGAATCCCATTTCCGAGAAAAAGAAAGCGAATGCCATGCAAGCACAGGGCCGAAAAGGCCTACGACCCAAGAGGCTCAGGGAGGGGGTGATGGCCAGCGTTGTCGGAGCCCACAGCCCGTAGATCGTACGGGCCAACGGGGACGTAGAACGCCCGAGTGGGAGGAGTGGGCAGGGGGTCAACACTACACTCACTCCCAAGCTCAAAATACCTATAACCCAGTCTCCCTCATGAACGCATCCGCGAGAACTCTTAGCGTACGCCGTGCGCCACTCTCCCTCTGCCTCCTCCTCCTCCTGTGCCTTTCTCTCCTCATCCGCCTCCTGCTCAACCTCCCCCTCTTCTGTTGGCAGCAAAGCCTCATGCCCCTGAGAGAGTGCCTCAGCTACGGCCAGGAGCAAGCTGCAGCAGAGTAAATGATCAGCTGAGCTCACGACAGCGGGATGAACTCATCAAAATCAACTGGCATCCCAACTTTATAACCACCTCCTCCTCCTCCTCCTCCTCCTCCTCCTCCTCCGCCTTTTCCTCCTCCTCATGGACAATCTCACTCGGCCGAGAGGTCGCACGGAACACACCATCACACCACCATCCATCCGCCTCCCCCCTTTGGCTCTCCCCGCACACGCACGATTCCTCCAGCGATATGCAGCACGGTCGCGTCGCACGCCAGGGGGAGACGCAATCATACACTGCGTCGGCACGCATGGCGAGACTGATGAAACCCAGCCGTGAGGTCCTGGACTGGGGGGCGGGCAGCACTGCGTCATGACCCTACCAGCACACACACACACACACACACACACACACACTTATTCCTCGACCTCGCGGCTGAGCCCAAGCCGCGGAAGCGACGCAACGGGCCACGTTCGAGGCTCGCCGCGCGCGTAGCCGCATCGGATATCAAAAACCAGACGGTGCGAGAGGAGCCTCCCCGCACACGCACCTGTACCTCCTCCAGCGAGGCGACGGCACCCTCGCGAGTGATAGAAACGAGCGCGAGCCACCAAGCGGTGCAGGTGGGGCACAGCACAGGAGGCGAGCCGGCCGCCCCGCCCGTTCTTTTGTCCAGCGGCCGAGGGACGCCGCCACTGGGAGAGCTGCGGTGGGCCGCAGGCCAGCCGAGCTCCGCCCGGCGTAGCGAGCGGGTGGCTGCACGAGGCGAGCGCGCGCAGGCGCAAGCATCCGAGGCGGGCGGGCGGGCGGACCGCGCGTGCTCACGGCGCCGCTCGAGCGGCGCGGGAGGGCCTCGGCCGCCCCGGCACGCCACGCCCGGCAGGCCACCGCCGGGCTCAGCGGGGCACCCCGGAGAGACGTGAGGGGCCGAAGCTGGAGAGGGGGATGGGCGCGGGCCCCTCACGGGGCAGTGGCAGACAAGCGCGTTCCACCACGCGCAGAGGAGCCACACGTCGTCCATTCCTGATCGCGCTCATTCCCGATTGTGCTCGTTTCTGCCTGTTCCTGGCCCTCTTAGTGGCTAGGAAGAGGCCCGGGATAGAACAAATAGAAATGACAGGATCTGGCCCCCCCCAACAAAAATCAAAGAGCTTTCGAAGAATTAGAAACGAACAATGTGTACTCGCAAATGTCTCCTGGACCCGCCGCGGGGGACTCACGCTGTGCCACGCCGAGGCAAAGCATATGTTCTCTTTTTCGGACGCCTGCGCGCAGGGATTCTGCGAGCAGCGGAACGCGCTCGGTGCAGAGGCAGGGCGGGGCCGCGCGACAGGGAGGCAGCAGAGCGCCAGAGGGGCCGGCGGGCGGGGAGGCGGCGGCGGGGAGGCGGCGGCGGGCGCCGCCCAGCGGGCGATGCCAGGGAGTGGGGCCACACGCACGCACGCAGCGCACACAACGCACACGCGCACTTTTAGGTCGGCGGCGCAGAGGGTCCTCCAGCGCGGGCAGCAGACGGAAGCACGAATTGCGATCGAGCATCGTCGAGAAGCACAGTGCACGGGACGTCGCACACCGTGAAGTGCGAACAAAGGGTGGTGTGCAAGAGGGACTGTCGCACGCACGCACACACACACACACACACACACGCACACACACACGCACACACACACACACACACACACACACACACACACACGCGCACACACACACACACACACACACACACACACACACACACACACGCACGCACACATGCGCGCTTCCACAAAGGCCGATTGGGCGTCGCTTGGGGGGGGGGGAGAAAGGTGCATTGTTCGGGCCCTTGGTGCCCCCTCTGGGACCCTCCAGGGCCCCCTTTCTGCAGCCCTCGCTGCCCCCCCGTTTATCGGCTACACGCCAGAGTGACCCTGGGTTTATGTTGCTCCCATCGTACTCAAGGACCACATCCCAGACATAATTTCGAGCACCCGGAAAAGTGTCGAAAGAGTGTCGAAACAGGGTCGGACGAGTGTCTCCCAGGGCCCGACACATGAAAACTCTCGAGTTTCGGTACCTGTTTGGTGCTCGAAATCCCACCAGCCCTCTGGGCGTGAGTGGTTTAGCGCGCTCTCTCTGTCCTGAACCCCCCATCTTCCCCTTCGGGGAGGGGTTTACCCCTCCCCCTACCCCCTCCCCCTGGGCCTGGAGAGGGGCTCCCGCGGGTCGCCAGGGGGGTCTTTTTCGACTCCTGGGAGGGTCAAAAAACGACGACCCTCACGAGGATTGTGGCCCCGACGGGGGGGCCGAGTTTGGCCCCTCTCCTCTTCTTTGAAACCAAAATCATTGATTTTACTACGGTTTTGGCCCCATATTGGCCTCCTGAGGGGGCCGCGCTCATCTTCCTTCATAGCAAGATCATTTGCTCAGGCTTCCGTTCGAGGCCAGACGACGATGTGTTTTTACATACAGTGGCGCCACCGACCGGAGCGAGTGGGCAGGCAAGCAACGAGTCACAATACCTTCCACACCCGAGTGTGGCTTCGGCCACACGCACTGCTCAAGGCGAAAAATGGGCGGGCGTGGTGGGCGCCTTGAGCCCATACAGTTAAGGCGGCCCGACCCACTCATGCTCCGCAAAACGCGTTAGTATAACTGCAATTGCTCAGGCTTCCGTTCGAGGCCAGACGACGATGTGTTTTTACATACAGTGGCGCCACCGACCGGAGCGAGTGGGCAGGCAAGCAACGAGTCACAATACCTTCCACACCCGAGTGTGGCTTCGGCCACACGCACTGCCAAGACAGCACCGCCAAGCTAGAAAATGCCATACTTGCACGAGTGCCAACTGGCTCCGCCGGGACTTAAGCAACAGACAGGAACCTGTCAAATTTCTGAGCGGTTCGCGCAGCAATTATGTCCCAGAACCGTTCGGCGATGAAACTGCAAAGCGGGGCTGGATATGGTTCGGCAACTTTAATCCAAAACACACCGTCCTGACGCTTGCCGACCAACTGATGGTGCGGCTCGCCAGTGCGGGCACACATTCTGCGGCTACCGAGGCACCTGCGAGTGGCGAGCCCAGAGAGATCGACGAGGTACGATACAAACGTGGTGGACTTCTTAAAAGGTCCAGCCCACATGCAGAAATCAGTGTACACGCTGCTGACATTCTTCCGTTTCGTAAGGGCAACGATTGAGTTACACAGCCACAGGCGCGAGGTTCGCGGATTCTCCAAAGACCAGGGGATCCGTCGAAGGATGGCCTCACGACACAAGCGGCATGCGAAGCGAGTGAGATTATTGGCAAGCGCCACTTTGTGCTGCAGGGCGGCTGAGAGGTTCGGGAGCCCCCACGGCCACGCGTCACTCCTCAGCGGCGGCGGCCCGCCTCCACGATCGCGGATGCGGGAGTAGGTCTGGCACGGCAGCGCGACGCGAAACCCGATGATGAGGCCTCCAGCGAGCCAGCCCAACAGCAAGTTCTGATTCTTGCCAAGCGTCAGGTCATAGGCGTCACCGAACGAGATGTCCCACCAGAGCACCTGCAGCCCTTCATGTGCAGCAGCACGCCCCAGCCTGCCCGAGCCGGAGAAGATCTCCACGAAGACGGGGACCCTCAGGGGCACGCGCAAGGCTGGCGTCGCCCGGCCGCAACGTCGGCGAGCAAGTCGGCGCAGCGCAGCGCGTGGGCACGGAGCGGGGCGGTCAGGCGCTCGAGCACCTCGCCGAGCCTCGCCCCCTTCTCGTAGCGGCGGAGGCTGCTGTGGGCGCGCCAGCGGCCGCGATGGCGGATCTGATCCAGCGTCCTCGTGCCGGTCGCCGCGTCGCGGCTTGCGCCGCCGCGGCGCAGCTGGTAGCGGCAGACCACGCCCGCACGCCGAAGCCCCAGCGCCTGCACCGCCCTGTCGAACGCCTGCCCCGCCTGGGTGCTGCTGATCGTGAAGAGGGGCGGGGCCGCAGCAGCCCCCGCAGGCCGCTTCAGCACCGCCTGGCGCCACTGCGGCCCGAAGCGCGCCTCCAGCACGGCGCCGAGCGCTGGGCCGAGAGCCGCCTGCCGGTCCAGGTCCAGGAGCTGCGCCTGGTCGAACTCCTGGGTCTTTGAGGCCACCCCGCGCTCGCGGGCGTGCAGCGTCAGCGACCAGCTGCCGCCGGCCCGCGAGCCCGCCACCGGCGGCGCGAGGTCCCGCGCGCGGAGGGTGAACGGCTCGTTCGGGCGGTAGTACATCTCGAACGTCAGCCAGGTCACCAGCCCCTCCTCCCACAGGCCGTGCGCCCACATCCACATCACGACCACGCACATCACCTCGTACGGCACCCCGAGCCTGGAGCCTGCAGGCGCCAGCCGCTACCAGCCCTTGAGCGCGCGGCGGCTCCGCGCCATCCGCGCGCCGCCCGCCTTGCTCAGCGCCGACTGGTGGAACAGCACCGAGGCGAGCATCCGCTGCCCCAAGCTCACGTGCGCGCCGTCGAGGTACATCTCGTCCAAGTACTGGGAGAGGGTCTGGTCGGTGTCCAGCTCGCCCTCGGGCATCAGGCGGCCATGGCGATTCAGCCAGCGCTTGAACGAGGCAAAGTCGTCTTGGTACAGCCGCAACGTAGCGGGGCGAACCGAGTGAGTCTGGCAAACGGTCAACCCCTCGGCCGCGGTCGCGGCCGCCCGCCGCCTCGCCGCCTCCTTCACGCGGGCCTGCCCGGCGCGCGGCGCAGCTGCTCGCGCCGGCGCCCGCGGCGCCCGACGGGACACAGCCGCCGGCGCGCTGCTGGGAGCGGCCCGCGAAGGAAACGCCGCCGATGAAGATGGGGTCGAAGCGGCTGGCGTCCGCGTCTGGCTGCTCCTCCCCGAGGGCCGCGAAGCCGACCCAGTCGGCGGGGAGCCGGTCGACGGCGACGCTCGCAGCAGCATCGCCTCCTGCCGCGGGGCGCGGCCGCTGGGCAGGCGCGGGCTGCCCAGCCGAGCGAAGCCACTCCAGCTCGTGAGGCTTCGAGAGAGACAGCGGCTGCGGCACTGACGGCACTGCCAGCCCTCTCGAGGGCCCGTCAGCCACGTTCCACTCTGAGGGGAGCCACCGGCAGTGCAACGCGCACCCAGTGGCCAGACAGAGAGCAGCAACGGACTGGGTGACCTTGAGCATCGCCCTCGAATCAGACCGCCCCTTCGAGACAGCGCAGGCAGCGACGAGGGCGTCCCCCAGGACCGCGATCCGCCGCCCGAAGTTCTGAACATTCCTCAGGGCGTGTCGGAGCGCATATAGGATAGCCCGGCCCTCGAGGATAGGCATCGGCTCCTCAACGTTCCACTTGTACCTCCCGACGATCTTCCAGTCACGTCTTAAGAGCTTCAGGGGTACCTCACGAAACACGGCGTCACGAGAATCGCCGAGCCCGGAACCTAGGACGGCGGCGGTACTGCCAGCAGGCGGCGGCCCCCCATCAACATCCCAGAGACCTCCGCACCCGTTGTCGTGCACTCCAGACAGCCACTGCGCCTCGGGGTCGTCGGACACGGCGGCAGCGGCGGCAGCCTGAAGTCGCGGAGGAAGACGCGCACCCCGAGAGAAACGCCACCGCCCGCAATGTCTCCCAAGCGCCCGGGCCTCCTCAACAGAGATCGGCGACGAGCAGACTCCCAAACCAGTTGGGGAAGCGTCGACGGCGTACAGCGACGGCCCCCACGAGGCCTTCAGGTTGCGCCACAGCAGCGGCGCGATCCCCTCCCAGATCGCGAGCTCGTTGATGACACTGGGCCACAGCGGGGCCTCCTCGGAGTAGAAGCGGCGGATGAACGCGAACAGCGTGTCGAAGACCGAGAGGCTTTCCCGTCGGACCAGGCTGATAAACCCCATGTGCCCCACAAGCCTCTCGAGGATATTCCCAGAGATGCGGCCACGACGAAGCACGGCACGGACGCACAAGCGGGCCCTCCAGACACGGGCCCGGGTAGGCCTCAGGACAGCGGCACGACAACTGATATCCCATCCCAAGACGGTGCGGTCCCCAGCGAGATCCTCTCCGGGCGAGTCGACATCGGCGGTCACGACCAACCCCGCCTCCCTGAAACCCTCCACGACGGCGGACGCGAGGCGATGCACCTTGGAGGCGACGGTCGAAATAGCCACGAAGTTGTCGACATACTCGAGATGGCAGGCCCCCGTAAGAGAGGGGATGACACGACGATCCTGTAACCTCTCCTCGGGTTGTCCTCCACACCGCTCGACCAATCTCTCATGCACACGTTGACACCGCCACAATGCCCAAGTCCACCCCATGGGGCACACGCGAAGTCTTGGGTTTACCCACGCCCCGTCGCGCACCGGCATCCCGTCGATCTCAGTCAAGCCGATATCCCGAGCACGGACGCGCCTAAGGGCGAACAGATCCCGCAACTCGACAGGCAGCTGCAAATGGTAGAATGCATTGGACAGGTCAGCTTCCGAAATATAAAGCGTCTCGTCTTCACCGACTTCGAGGTTCCCAAGGGTCTCACCAGTACAAAGGGTCACATTATCAGGCTCACGAAACCAAACGTTGCTGTGACGACAATCGCAAACGAGTCTCAATCGCTGATCCTTTTTCGGAACACAGAAGAATTCCACGGACTCTCTGCCGCGGTCGTAGGCAAAATCTAGCAGGCCGCTGCGATGAAGCCGCGAAACAAAATCGCTCCACACACGCGGTTGGCGAAGAGCTGGGTCGGAATAGGGCGCCCTCACGCCGCGCATCTTCCTCCTCTCCAGCGCCGGTCCCGCAGGTAGCACACTATCGCGGACGAACTCCGCGACGCGCCTGCGCCCGCCTGCGCCCCACAAGTCCGCGAGCGGAACCGCATGGCTCCCCACGGACGGCAGCGAGAGCAGATCGGGATTGTAGTTCCCCAGCTTCACGTCCTCGTCGGAGCCGTAGAAGCCAGGCGCTCGAAGCCTCCGCAGAGCTTCCGAGGTGTCGACGCCTGCCGGTGGAGCCCCCAGCGCTCCAACTGAGTCGCGCACGTGCTCCATGATGCGCTGCTGCATCAGCGACAGAGGCCCACCACTGAGTTGACCCTCTCCGCCCGGCACAACGTCAGGAGAGTGATGCAGTGAATTTAGGGCGACAGCCGCCCTCCGAACGTCGAGATCGCGAGCGTGACGCTGCTGAACCCGCTGGCGGCATCCTCGCGACAAAAAATCCACCACGGTCAGCACATACAGATGAGACTGGCGGTACTGGCAGAGGAAGAGGATTGCGAGCAACCAGACGTGCGGGCTCGTCACGACCCAGAAAAGATCGTTTGAATTGACCATGCGAGGGCGCCCCCCGGTCGCCTGGCGACCGGGGGCCACAAAGGGGGCGCTCCATGCCCCCTCAACCTTGTCCGTCCTTCTTGCCCTTCTTGAGAGCCTCCTTCTCTTCACGAGCCTTACGGAGGTTCTTTGCCAGGGCAGCTTCACGCTCTCCTTCCTTGCGCACAAACTCCAACAAGTCAGGGCACACCATCAAGCTGGAAGAAATCCGAGTCGAGCCCGCGAAGTGCGTCTGCTCCTTGATCGATAGCTTCCCGCTCTGATTGGCCCCTTCACGCTCCCTCACCTTCTCCGGGTACGAATACTCGATCGTCTGCATGCGACCGAAGATGGCCTCGCAAGCCTGCAAGTTCGTGCCGTCGCACTGGTCAGAGAGCAACCACAGGCGGATGTACTGCGTGCACTGGAAATGCTCCTGCACGCACCACTGGGTCGGCTCGAGCTTCGCCACCGCCCGAAACCGATCGTGATGCCCGTCGATGCCCATCCCCTCAGTGTTGATGAACTCGATGCACCAGAACGTCGTCCGCGGGCCTGTCACCGGCCAGCCGCGCCCGAAGTCCTCCTCACGAATGCGTGCAGCCATGACCGCCCACGTCACCTCGCGGCGGGCGCCCGTACGCATCACGGGCATCATGCGAGCGTCTGCGGCCACCGTGCGCCCCATGAAGTCCTCCAGCTCGGCCGCCGGCACCTCCTCAACGAACAGGGCACCCCCGTCGGCGAGGATGTGGAGGTCGCGCCCGCGCACCGCAGCTGCCGTCGCCACGTGCCCCGGCACTTCGTCACCGTACCGCACGTCCCCGAGAGACTGCGCCGCCCGCTCAGGCTCCGCCGGCTGCTCGCAAGCAGCGCAGGCAGAGCAGGAGCGCGGCGCCTCCGCACGCCCCTCAGGAGCGGCGCGCGGCGCCTCGGCCGCCACCGCGGGGCAGACCAGCGCGGGGCACGCTGAGCCGCTGACTGCGGCTGGCGGAGGGCACGTGAAAGAAGAACAGGCAGGACAGGTCGGCGAGCAGCCTGGGCACTCCGGCGCAGCAGGGCACTGGTGGAGGTACGCGATGGTCGCGCCGACCGCCCCTCCCAGCACCAGCCGCAACATCCACGCCCTGCGCGGACCGCTCCCTCCGTTGCACCTCGAGCCCATACAGTTAAGGCGGCCCGACCCACTCATTCTCCGCAAAACGCGTTAGTATATCTGCAATGAGTTTACGAAGGTTTTGGGCTTATTTTGTCCTTTTCAGGGGGCAGCGCTCCTTTGCGCTTCAGAGGAGGTCGCAAGAGGCCCCAAGATGGCCCCAAGAGGCCCCCAGGAGCCTCCCAAGAGGCCTCCAAGAGGCCCCCAAGAGGCCCCCAAGAGGCCCCAAGAGGCCTCCAAGAGGTCCCCACGAGGCCGCCAGGAGGCCCCGAGAGGCCCCAAGAAGCCCCCAAGAGGCTCCCAAGAGGCCCCCAAGAGGCCCCCAAGAGGCCCCAAGAGGCTCCAAGAGGCCCCCAAGAGGCCCCACGAGGAGCCCGAACGACTCACACCAGGACGAGGGGCCCGAACGACTCACACCACGAAGAGCCCGAACGACTCACACCACAAGGAGGGGCCCGAACGACTCACACCAGGACGAGGCGCCCGAACGACTCACACCACGAGGAGCCCGAACGACTCACACCACGACGCGGGCCCCGAACGACTCACACCACGAGGAGCCCGAACGAGTCACACCAGGAGGAGGGGCCCGAACGACTCACACCAGGATGAGGGGCCCGAACAACTCACACCACGAGAAGCCCGAACGACTCACACCAGGACGAAGAGCCCGAACGACTCACACCACGAAGAGCCCGAACGACTCACAGCAGGAAGAAGGGCCCGAACGACTCACACCAGGACGGGAAACCCCAAACGACTCAAATCACGAGGAGCGTTTCCTCCCCCTCCTCCTCCGCCTCGTCCGTTTCCCGCTCCCCCCACAAGGGGGATGTACAAGGAGGCCGTTCTCGGCTCCCAAGAAGCCTCCAAGAAACTCCCCAGAGGCCTTCAAGCGGTCCAAGAGGCGCCAAAGAAGCCCCCAAGAGGCCCCCAAGAAGCGTCAAGAGGGCCCACGAGGCCCTCAAGAGGCTCCCCAGAGGCCCCAAAGAGGCCCCCAAGAGGCCCCAAGAGGCTCCAAGAGGCTCCCAAGAGGCCCCACGAGGAGCCCGAACGACTCACACCAGGACGAGGGGCCCCAACGACTCACACCACGAAGAGCCCGAACGACTGCTACTGCGTACGAGTACTACTACTGGTACTGTTACTGTTCACACGACGATTCCTACTTCTACTATATCTAGAGCTACTACTACTTCACCTCGGACTACTCATGTCATCACTCCATCTACTACACCTATACCTGCTAGTCATACTATGACTACGACTCTGACTACTACTACTACTGCTACTCCTCCTACTACGACACATACTAATACTATTTCTACTAGAACTCATACTACTACTATTACTACTCCTACTACTATCATTATGACTCCTACTACAATACCTACCATTACTACTACCACCACTACTACTCGAGCGAAGCATGCCGACCGTGGTGTGCTTCAGGCGTGTCTCCGCGTGCCCTCGCACATATCCCCTGTGTTTTCTTCATCCTGCTTCTTCTTCCTCGAAGTACTCATGTCATCACTCCACCTACTACACCTATACCTGCTACTACAACTATGGCTACGACGATGACTACTACTACTACTACTACTACTACTACTACTACTACTACTACTGATACTCCTCCTACTACGACACATACTAATACTATCTCTACTAGAACTCATACTACTACTCGTACTATTCCTACTTCTACTACTATTCTGACTACTACTACAATACAACTACCACCACTACTACCACCACTACTACTCTAGCGAAGCATGCCGACCGTGGTGTGCTGCAGACGTGTCTCCGCGTGCCCTCGCACATATCCCCTGCGCGTTCTTCCTCCTGCCTCTTCTTCTATCGTTCTACATCTATTTTGTGGGGGGGGGCCCACGAGGGGGAACAGGAGGAGGGAAAGAAGGCGATGGGAGCCAAGACAGAAGACGGTCCTCCTCGAGTCCTACACGTAACCGACTCAGACGACTCACGCGACGGCGACCTCTCAGACGATGATGGCGGCGACGACGCCGACGACGACGACGACCATGCTTACGATGACAGCGCCGACTTCGACGACGACGATTGAATGGACGACGGCGTCGACGATCCAGCGATCTTACCTGTACAGTTCTGCAGTGCGCACGCGGCACAAGTGACTACCCTGCTCAGGCTCGCAGCTCTGACCTGCACCTGCAAGGCAGGTTCGCCCATCAAGTCGGGCGCGGGCAGCAGGCGGCAGCTTCGGAGGGAAAGGTGAAAGAGGAGCAGAGCTAAGGAATCACGGAACTCAGAGTGTGCACGTCCTGGACCAGAATGCAGGTGGCGTGAGTACTTGGGGCCCCTCGCCCTGGTGTGAGTCGTTCGGGCCCCTCCTTGTGTGAGTCGTTCGGGCCCCTCGCCGAACGACTCACACATCGAGGAGGGGCCCGAGCGACTCTGACCAGGAGGGGGGGCCCGAACGGCTCATACCAGGAGGAGAGCACCGAACGAATCCACTGCACCGAGGTAGCAGCCACACCCACGCAGATAACTGCCTGATCTCCCAGTGTGGCACAGTAGCGATACCACCCATTCCTGTTGCAGTGATGTATCACAAGGTACTCCCAGTACTGGACGTGAGACCATAAACCATCTCAGCCCACTGTCGGACACCCGAAGGCACCCAGCAATCACCAAGACTCAGAGGCAATAGGGGCGAGTACAGAAACCAGCACCATCACCTCAGCAGAATAACCAGCACCATTACAAACTATGGACCAGCACCAGAGAACCCACGAACGACAGCTCAGTTGAGGCAACCTCCCGTGTCTCGACTCGCGCTACCCAGAGTCATAGTGGTAAGTAGTGCACTCGACAGTCGTGCCATACAGAGCATACACCATCTGAGCCAAATGCCGAACGTGTTGCCCCATCCCAGCTATTCGGGCGTCCAGACACGCGTGGCTCTCTTGCCTAGTAGGTGCAGGACTGACCCATCACTGAGTACAGAAACCCGCACTCTCACCAGAACAGAGTAACCAGCACCATCACAAGAGTACACTAATCAGCACCAGAGAACCCAAGTAAGGGGTTCAGCCGAGTGGAGTATAAGTCCCACTAGCAAGCTGCTTCCTATAGTACAATCCACCTCAAGCGCCGGTCGCAGAGCAGGCTGCGGTGCTCAAGCGCTCAGGCAGCGCCGCAGCGAGAAATCTTGGTGATCGATGCCACAATGGCTACGGAAAACCGTGAGGGAATCGCAATGTCATCGGAGCCATACTCATTGACCTTACTACGATTCGGGCCACACTTTCGCATTCTGAGGGGGCAGCGCTCATGAAGACCCCCCTCGTCCTTCAAGGCAACATCATTCATTTCACGAAGCTGTTGGGCTCCATGCAGAGGCTCCACGACGTTTTCACGAGGCCCCCCGGAGGCTCCCAAGAGGCCTCCACGAGGCTCCCAAGATGCCCCGAAGAGCTCTCCAAGAGTCCCCGAGAGGCTCCCCCGAGGCACCCAAGACGCTCCTGGAAGCCCCTGGGGCGGCCAAGAGGCCCCCAAGACGCCCCAAACGCCCTCCACGACGCTCCCATGAGGCCTGAACGACTCACACCAGAATAAAGGCACTCATTACCATAGCCGACATCGGAGGCACCACCGAACCCAAGCCAACAGGAACCCGCTGAGGAACCAGGACCCCAGAAGAGCGAGATCCCAGGGACACGACTGAAACGAATCAAACGAAGCAGAGGCGGAGGAGGAGCACTGTGAAGAGGACACACATGTTTTCGCATCGAGCGCTGTGTCACAAGGTACTGCCACCAATGAACCAACACTGAGTCGAGTCACCAGCACCATCACTTGCCAGGGTAACACACACCCGCACACAGTATAGCATCCACAAATCATGGTAACCAGCACGAGAAAACACAAGTACGGGCCCTGCCAGGTTGCCATACACATTCCACCAGCGAGATGTTTCCTATAGTATAACTCATTTGCAGCTCCACGGAAGCAGAGTAGCAGCACATCCACCATTGGATACATAGCGAAGTTCCAACCATGTATACAGAAACCACGGACTCCATTGAGGCAACATCCAGTGTCCAGCCTCACTGTATCCAGAGATATATTCTCATAGCAGCGTGAGATCCATAGTGGTAAGTATGGGCCTCACCAGTACTGGAGGACAGACTATAAACTAAACGTAATCTTCGCACCATTGACACATCAGTGAGTACAATATCCAGCACTTTTATCAGAACAGGATCATCAGCACCATTACAGAGTGCACTAACCAGCACCCGAGAACCAACATACGAGCTTCAGCCGACTACAATACAAGTCCACCAGCAAGCTGTTGCCTATAGTAGAACACACCTGAAGCGTACGGGGTTCAGCTGAGTGGAGTACACGTCCCACCAGCAAGCTGTTTCCTATAATACAGGCCACCTGAGGCGCACGGAAAATGAGTAGTGGCACATCCACCATTGGATAGATACCGACGCTGTAGCCATGTATACAGGAACCCCCGAACCCATTGAGGAAACATCCCATTTCAGCTTCACTATACCAAGAGATAGTGTCGCCAGTACCACGTCTGGGCCGACGGCCTCCGCGCCGTACCTCATCGTCCCCAGGCTTTGCTCCCCCATTCGGGAATCGGTTGCAACTCGTCCAAGAACTTCCGGTCGTCGGCGGATATCGCTCCGTCGCTGCCCGGCCAGCGTTTCTCTCCAAAATAGACGGGGGTCAGCGGGCATTGGGCTTGGTGAATGCGGCAATGACACTTGCACTTGCGCTTGCTCTTCTGCAGCGCTTTGCGCAGGTTGCGCACTCGTTCGTTCATGTCAGCGACGCACTCATTGCACTGTAGCTTCTGGCGATTGTGCTGCTTGTGGCGGCGCAGTAGCGTTGGGTTGAATTTACGGGCGCCGAAGCTGCAAGAGCACCTCTGGCACATATACGTCGCGAGGTCCGACGGGTCGAATCCTTGCGCACGACATGTCTTGCAAACCAAAGTTGTGCCCCGAGAAGACGCGTGATGCCTGCGTTCAGACTTCGACCAGTACTTCAGCTCATACGCCGTTGTACACTTTCCGCACCGCAGCTTCGTCTGACAGTTCAGGTACACCAAACGGGCCTTCTCCCGCCTCTTCGCATGGTACAGCACGTTCTTGTCGAACGCGAGACTGCCCAAGTGTTCCAAACAATCTTCGCACTGGCGCTCGTCGATGTTGCCGGGCGCGAACCCTCGCTCTGCGCAGCCCGGGCACACGAGGTCTCTATCGGAATACCGATGATGCCTCATAATATTCGCGCCCCACACGCCTTCGTCAAAAACATCTCTGCAAGCAGCACACCCGTGGCTCTGCGGGGTCAGGCTCCTTTTCCAGTCATCACGTTCCACACACCGCTTGCATATTGAATGATATGGCGGGATTCTCCTTGGAGCGTTTCCATCGGCCATCCCTTGGGAAGCCTCGGCCGCCCGCGCAGACCGACAAGGCATTGGGCCGATCTCGCGCGCGCAGTCCATGCATCTCGCCCACCTCCCTTGCGACACGTACTTCTCGTAGAAGTCGGCGGCTGCTTTCATGCCGAAGTCGCGAGCGTCGAGCATGTACTCCTGCTTCCCTTTGAGGTAGCAGCAGGCGCACAGGTGCTGCCTCGCCATGGGGTCCATCTTCTCAGCTTCAGCGGCCTCGTCATCAAGCGCACTCCATTCATGGATCGCCTCGTCTGCTGTGATCTGGCCAGACAGCTTCCGCATCAGTCGTTCGGGCCCCACTGGGTTGCCGAGGCCGAACAGAAAGGTCGAGAACGGCTGCATGACGCAGATGTTTGGCAATCGCTTCACTCTGGACAAGCATACGTAGGCAGCAATCTGAGCTGTCATGGACGCCCTGCTGGACCAATGCTGCAGGTCCGCGAATGCCGCTTCCAACGTCGCCCCCTGGATCATGTGAGCGGTGGACGCGAAGTCGGGGAGAATCCAGAAGCCTGTGCGTCGAGCTTCGATGCCCGTGTGCTTGTTGACTTTCCAGGTCCTGGATCTTCGCTTCAACGGGTATACGCCCGTCGGCAGCTTGCCTATGCCCCATTGTGCTTCTGGGAAATGGATATAGATAACCAAGGGCAACCTATCCAATATGAGCTCGCCCTCGATCTCCTGGGGACTGCAATCAGGCGCCAGAGTCCATCCGTAAATCACTCCCTCTCGGTGTCTGCACAGTTGTCTGCTTCGATCGACGTTGTCCGTCAACCGAATGGGCATGCCTTTGGCCAATGGGTAGATGCTGGGAATGTTGCCCGTCTCCTGGTCGCGCCTCTTCAGCCAGGAGAACAACTTCTCGTCCAATTTCTCATTCGGCAGATCGCGATCTCCTGGATGCAGCGGCACATCTCGAGCGTAGCACCACGAGAGCTGAACCTTCTTCTGCTTGGCAAACTCCCTCGCGCGCAGGTTCGTCGCGAAGTACCTGGGCACGTTGAAGGTGTACAGAGCTGGTGCGCCGCTGAATGGGTTCATGCGAAGCTCTGGCGCCAGCGAGTCAGTGTCGGTCAGAACCCTGTGTCTCTTGCCTCGCTCCGCACGGCACTCCTCGCACTCGCCCTCTGGCGACTTCAGAAGCGCCGCCATGTCGGCGCACCCTCTTGAAAAGCGCTCCCCCCAAGTCTTGCGATACGGGCCCAGTACTGGGTCGTCCACCACGTCGTCGTTGCAAACGCACTTACCCGCGCTCGGGGACGTCAACGTCGGGAGCCCGTGGAAGTAGCTGTAGTCCTCCATGCTGAGGTTTCCAACTCTGCACTGGCCCAGAAACGAGTTGCACCAAGCATCGTCGCACCTCACCAATTCGGCCAACTGCCAGAAAGATCGCACGCTGTCGACGCCGTCTTGCCAGAACAGCTCCAGCGCGCGGTGCGCGCACCCTGCGGGAACGCCCAGCGGGTTGGATGCCAGGAAGGTGCCCGTGACGGGGTGCAAGTGCCAGAAATCAGCGCACATGACCACGTTCACTCCCCCGAAGGCGCGATGCAATTCCCCCGCCCTCTTCTTGTACGTGCCCCTCACCCGGACAGCGGCACTGACCACTCGTTCCAGGGTGCCCAGCAGCTCCGCGGACATCATGCTCACCTGGAAATGATGAATACAGAACCAGCCCTTATTCTGTGTGCGCTGAGCTATGCTCATTGCCTCCACAGGTCTTGCAAACATGGAGACGCATGTGACGCACTAGAGGATTATCAGATTTTGCCATGAGGGCGCCATTACATGTGACGAAGAGTCCGAACGACTCACACCACGTGAAGCCCGAACGACTCACACCAGGACGAGGGGCCCGAACGACTCACACGACCACGAACTCCAACGACTCGCACCAGGAGGAGGAGCCCGAACAACTCACACAAGGACGAGGGGCTCCAGCGACTCGCACAACGAGGAGCTCCAACGCCTCACACCAGGACGAGGGGCCCGAACGACTCACACCAGGAGGAGGGGCCCCAACGACCCACACACGAGGAGCCCGAACGACTCACACCACGAGGAGGGCAACGAACGATGTACTCCATGGAGTGACTCGTTCGGTGCCTTCGGGACCTCGTCG
The DNA here is from genome assembly GCA_963575745.1 of Prorocentrum cordatum. Lineage (NCBI taxonomy): Eukaryota > Dinophyceae > Prorocentrales > Prorocentraceae > Prorocentrum > Prorocentrum cordatum. The sequence goes on from CAUYUJ010014915.1 coordinate 78,021, forward strand.
ATGATGATCACGCGCAGGGCCCCGCACTTCATGGACTGCTTGTGCCTGTCGCCCGTGGCATTCCCGTCGTCGTTCCGCGCCGGGATGCCACTCCAGTGGTGCACCGTGTGGCCGTTGATCTGCGCCGCCATGGCATTTTGAAACGCCAAGCAAACGAACTGAACGCCGTGCTCCCAACCGAGACCTTCTTCCATAAACACCGCATCCAGCCAATCACGGCACTTTTCCCGGTGCCCGGAAATCCGTGCACTACGTCCAGCAGAGGCTCCCCGGAATTCTGGTTCACGTTGCCCTGTTGCTTCTCCAGCCACTCAATCTTCAAACGTCGAACGAAGTGCTCGAGAAACTGGCGCTGTTTCTCGTTTGGGATCTTCGAGCTCGCCAATATGGAAGCAAACGCTTTGTCTATGCTGGTGAAGCCATTGCCTGCAGGGTTGAACGAAGCAGCAGCATCTCACTTCTCGTCGAAGGGAGCATCGTGCGCCTTCTGGCTCGTGCCACCTGCGGATAGAGCTGCGAGGTGGTCCTGGTACGCATCCTCGAAGATGTTTCCCGGGCATCCACGGTCGCCAGCCTCGACGCCAGATGGTTCCGTCTTCCACACTCGCTCTCCGATTCGATGGCTTTGCTCATACTCGTGAAGTCGGAGACTTTTCTTCGCTCGGCTGTTCTCCGAAGCTTTCACCTTCGCTTTCGCCGAGGCGGTCCACTTCTCGCCGAGGCTGTCCTCTTCTTGGGCCGATTGGAGCAGTTGTTGAAACTTTCCACCAGGGAGCCTCAGCGGAGGCATATCTTGCTCTTCCTCCGACGCATCTGCCTCGCTCTGATCATCTGCCGCCTTGCCGGACGACGCCATCGTATTCAACAGGAAACTCTGGATGAGTTTCTCCGCCGCTTGGCTGACCACGTTCCCGCGCACGTACTCATCCCAAGCGGTATTCCAGGATACGCTGTCCAGCGTCGATGTCGTCCCTGTTGTGGATGTCTTCTTGGTCAGCCTACACGAAGCTCAAACTTGGGGCGACTGGTGCTGGGCCTCCTGCCAATGCCGCAGTACCGTCGACTCCATCCCCAACATACTCAGGTGAGGCACAGTCACGTCTCCTCCATAGAGCGTCCAGGGACGGAAAAATAAACTGCAATACTGAGCGTTGTACGTTGAACTTTTGTGTACGCTGGGCATTGGCAAGCCTTCGATGACTACCACGTCCGGCCTCGCTTTCCTGACCATAACCCATGAGTGGCAGAAGACACCTGCGTCCTGCGGAAACACGAAATACTCGTCGGCCTCGGGTGTCACTGCTATGTAATGCTCTCCAGGCTTGGCGGCGACCTCCCCATCCTTGTACTGTTTGCTCCTGATTAATTGTTGACCTTCTTTTGTCCACGCAATTCGTGGTGGCAGGTTGCGGTTCAAGTAGTGCGTCGGAACCAGCAGTGGTTCGCACCTCCACTGCCGCAAGAACTCGTACGCCGACAATAGCTTCCAAGGGTGCTGCACAGGGCGATATCCGTAGGCGCCGAACTCGTTCACTCTCGATCGGTCTGTCCTCACGTGAGGTTTGCGAGCCGGGGGCACGTACGTCGTCACGCTGCTGTCCTTCATCTGCGACGCATTCTGGGATGTTTCCAACTTGATCATCCACGCCCGCCCATCAATCGTATGCTCGTGGAAGGTCCGGATGCACTCTGCCTTCAGAAGGTCGCTCTGATCTAGGTTGCAGCACAGGTTGCACACTTCCACGGCGCCTCGGTACGTGCTGTTCATCTCGAGTTCCGTTATCAGCCTCCCGCTGCTTGCTCTGAGCTGCGCCGCTTTCCCCCTGCCCTGTATCTTCGCCCCCAAGGTAAACAACTTCTCCACGCATTTCTTAGTCTCCAAAGTGCCCGCGGGCTGTCGCTTGCCAATGCATCCCCCGAAATATCCATTAGTAACTACCTGCGTGCGCTGAATTGCTCGAGTGGCTCTCCCCAGACTCTGCTTCTTCATGATGCAGCGTTCTTCGTGCAACAAGATTCATGCGTTTGCTCGATGATCGGCAGTCGGTCCAGTCGATCATTGGGTTTCACGTCACTGTTGCTCCCTGCAAAAGCGACGCACAGGCCCGGCATGCACCCGTTCAGCCACTCCTCATTGCGCAAACCGAGAGTTTGCCCCAGCCAATTTCGGACTCCGCTTGTGCGCAGCGTGAACTTCTTGGCGATGCCCTTGCAAACCAGCAGCGGCGCCGTCATCCACTCGGGGGACACTCTGTTGGTCCACGGCGCCTCGTGCTTGCACTCTCTCTTGTTCTTCTTGGAGGCGCAGGCGTTGGGCACCAAGCGCTTCTCCTGCTTGGTCTTCGAATCCATGACCAGTCGATGTATATGGTGCTGGCACCGACACATGAAATACTGTAGAGCGCCGTTGAACTTCTCCTTGAAGGTGGCGCCGTCGCAGTTCAGGCCGAGCTTCTGAGCTTCCCCTGGAGCTCCCTGCGCGGACGAGCCCACACCGGCCCTCGCGTCATCATACAAGAACCGAGGCAATCGGCCCAATTTCAACTCCCCCCATGATGGCGATCCAGAGCATTCGGACGACTCCGAGTACGTCGGGAAGTTCTGCTCCAGCGAAGTCCTCTCTCTAGCAAATTGGTCCACGTCGGGATATCTCTCGCAGCAAATTTGCCCGAGGAAATGCTTCAGCTCCGTCGCATTCACGAGACCTTCCTCGATTTTCTGGGCGATCTCCTTCAGCGTGGCGAACTGGTGCAGGCGCTGAACGAACATGAAAAAATGATAACGCAGCCCCCCCGTCGTTTTCTGAGCCTCCACGGCGCCGAACAAAGCGTCCACGCGCCCGGCAATGCCTCCCACGGCTTCAGCGTTGCTGCCGAGGGCGTCCTGGCACGGCGAGCCAGATTCAGAGCACTGCGGACAGCGAGGGCACATGCGCACTCCGAGCATCGTCGCCAAGACCGCGCGGATCTGCACGAAGAATGCGTTGGAGGCGGCCAAGGGGTCCTCTGCGAGGAACAAGCGACGCGTGTCATATCCAGGAATGTTGACCTCAATCGCGTCCTCTGGCGACGGCTCCAGGCTCGGCGAATCGCTCTTTGCCCACTTCTGCCTCCTGCTCTCGCCTGCAACGAAAGGATCGTCCTGGCGGTACCTGCTGAGCCTGAGCGCTAGATAATTGTGCCGTTCTCCCGGGGAAATAATACAGAATATGTCATTTCCGTAGTTGACGCACGCGCAGATCCCCAGGTGCCCAATCTTCGTCCGAATCTCCTGCGCGCCTGGAATGGCCCGGCATCGAAAGCGGAAGTCAGCCAAGAGTCGCCGCTGCAGGTTGCCGAGGCCGACTGCGAAAATCAGCTTACTGGCATCATTGTTGATCTTTCGGCGTCCGCCATCGGGTAACGTGTAGTAACCCTTCTCGAACTTCTGCAGAAAATCAGCAGCGGCAATGGCAGCGTCGGTCTCCACGCTCTCTGCGCTTTGGCCTTGCAACCGTTCCCCTCGCTCGATGCTCAGGCTTGCTCCGAGATTGACGCGCTCACGAAAATATAGATTCCACAAGGCCGGCGCGAAGCCCCAAGTGCGTCGGAACTGGCCCTCTCCGCTGCGGCAAGCCGCGCGTGAGATCAAACAACCTCACTGTGGTCGCTGGCCCCATTGCAAAATGCGCGTTCGGTAGTTTCCGCTGGGCTACGCCCACTGACGGCTCGAGCCACCTGTGCAGAAGCCCACGTGGAGTTGGGAGATCTCTCGTCTCTGGTCGACGCCAACGAGGTTGGTTCGGGACGTCGTAACCGCCAACAGCACGCGGCAGCGTGAAAGGAAACGCCATGCCCAGGTACCAGGCGGCATGCTGATTCGTCAGGTCCGTCCCACTCTGGATATTGACATCGCCGAACCTGGCAAAGACGGACTTGTAATTCTCCGAGATGTTCGACTGGGCTCTGGTGCTCCGCTCAGCGACGATATAGGACGGACTCAACGCAGAGACGAAATCCTCCACCCGTCTTGCCGGCTCTGGAGGCGTCGCCACTTTGTCTTGAACGATGGAATCTGTGGCAACGTCTACCTGTTGTACCGCATCCTGCACTGCCTGCGGGATGAACTTCGCCTCCCCGTATTTCTCTGCGTATTTCTGAGAATACCTTTCGTGGAGGCGGGTTGCCACCCTGTCGAATGAGTTCAGGCCGTGGTTGCCATACCCTGGATAGCCGCTGTCGCGCATGATCTCCATCAATTTTTGCATTACGGGGATGCGCAGCGTCAGCCCTTTCAGGTGTGATCCCTGAGTTTCCCCGTGCAGTCGCGGCATACTGGCACCTCGCACTGCGGGCACAGTTTCCTGCAGAACGGCGGCGTCTCCCAATCCTCCGAATGTCTGTCGGGGCACGCGGGACATCTGACGTCCTCAGCACATCCGAAAAACTTCCCTGATCTGCCTTCGAAGTTAAACTGGACGGCCCACCGAGACACGTGACGCTCTTGGTTTTCGAGACACGTGCTCAACGGTTCACTTAACAGCTTTTGTCCTCTCCACGGGTAAGCCTTGCTTGTCTCCACGTCCCGATCCACATACCGCTTCTGCCATAGATCGAACCCGCAATTATTAAGCAGCGTCCCAGGGAATTTTCTTTCAACGTCCTGAAAAGCCACCTCTTTCCAATATCTAACATCAACGTTGCCAGACGCGAAGGAGATGGAACTCGACTCCAGATCTACTGGCGGGTACCCTGCGCACGTCGTGCGAAGTTGGCCGCATATGAAGCAGACCAGACATCTCGTCGTCTCGTCGTTGTACCGCAGGGCGAGCAGGTTCAGGGCTCGCCGAGTTGTCGACAGACCCAACATTGGCCACCGCTCCCGTTCGGCAACGGCCATGGCCCCGTATACGTAGCCCAAATTCGTCATCCAGGGAATGTTGTTGTTGCAAATCTCACGTATCATACTGGCACGCGTGCGATCCATGGCGCCCCCAGCAATATGGTGCAGGAAAACTGTTCGGTCATTTGTGTGAAAACGGCAAGACCCGCTCTGGGTGTTCTGGAAAGGACACGAGTACAACGGCAACTTCACACCAGTTTCCAGGTCGGGCACTGTCAAGCTTGCGCCGTCATCTCTCAGCGGCAGCGCGGGCCGTTCTCGCATGAGTTTACGAAGTTCTCGGCAGCGGCCATCAATCACATCCATTTCCACGGGCGCTCCACCGACCTGCTCAGCATTGGCGCGAACTGCAAAATATTGCTCCTCCACGCCGTCGCCCCCTTCGCTTTCAGATTCCTCGCCAGCACCTTCGCTTGACTCCGAAGCGAAGTCTTTGTCTTTGTCAGTTGCCTCGACCGCCGGCGTTCCTGCATTGCCTGGGAACTGGAGCCCCAAGAGATCGAGCACGTCCGTGACGCTCTGACCTCCTTCCCTCGCGGCGACAGCCGGCATTGCCGAGGCTGCGCCTTGGCTCTCCGCGGCATTGACGTGGTCGTCGCAACTGGCGTCGCATCCACTATGCATCTCGAAAGCCTCCTTCAGATGCAATCCAGACCTTCCGCCAGTCGCGCGCCGCCCAGCGCGCGCCCCAGGCGGCGGCGGCGGCAACGGGGCGCACTCGTTACTCTGACCGCGTTTCTCTCGCTCGACTTCCTCGGCTGTCCTGGCTCGCTTGGCCGAAGCACTCCCATCCTCCTGCCGCGTCGCCTGCCCCGCCGCTCCATCGTTCCCGTCTCCGCCGCTTCTCTCTTCGGCGGGGAGACGTGCCGGAGCTCTTTCACTGTGGGTTTTCAGGCGCTTCGCCTCTCTGTGCCCATCATCTTCAGTGGAGCGATCGCCGCCCGGGCTTCTCCCCCGCCCAGGCAACTGCTCTTGCGGGCATACTCGCAGCCGCTCGAAATGTGTTCGGACGGCACCCTGCCCGCCGTTATCTCGAAGGGACGTGGCCACCACTGGCAGGCTCGGGTCTCCGACGTGCGAACGAGCGTATGTCAACTCGTGTCTCGAAGAGCAGTGCACGAAAATAACTACATTCTGCCTCTTGCAACGCGCAAGCGCAAGCAGCTCGATGTCGCTGAGATAATATCTGCGCACGTACTCATGGCTTCCAGATAAGCAGGGTACACGGCATTGAAGAAATTGGCGGGCAGCCCGGCAGATTGGTAGCTGCACTCCCTGGCGTTGTCCACAGACTCTGCGAAAGCCGTCATAGGTTCCAGGTCGACGCCACCGTCGAAATCCAGGCCGTCAACCACGTCGTGGATCTCACTGAAAAACAAATCGAATGAGTTCTGGAGGCAAGCATCTTCAACGACACTTCGGTGCCACTCTCGAGCGCCAGCGGTTCCTGCGAACAGCGCCTCGTACTTGCTCAGGCGGCGTCCTCCACAGAACTCATCAGATGCTTCTGCTGTGTACTTATCTAACAAGCCCAGGGATCGCATCAAAGGCACTGTGAAAACATCCGGAAAATCTTCGACGCAGAGAGAACCAAACTCTTCCATCATCATTGTTTTACGCTCCCTGTGCATTTCAAACTTGCGCACTTCTTCCCGACATGCCTCAACGCAGCGCTCAGCAACGTCGAAATAGGATTCCAGAAGGCAGTGCCACACGTGCTGACCTTCGTTGTCTCCCGCGTGCAGCGGAGCACCGAAGGGGTTCGACTGCTTCGCAAAGGGTTGGATCAAATCCCAGAGTGCCCATTCCATGTCGCCCAGCAGCTCCTCGGACGACAGCCTCGATTTGAAAATGTCAGCTGTGGGACCGAATGCTTCGCGGAGAAACGAGCGAGCGTCGCGCTTGACCAGCTCACCCCACTCCCACTCGCCCCACACAGAATGAATGGCGCACGCGCCGTCTCCAGCCGTAGGCATCGTTTCCATCAGCATCCCCTGCAATTCTCGCACCGCTCGGGGCAAGGGCGCGTAAACCTCACGTAAGTCCACGACTGGCATCTCTGTGAACTCTGCCGCACGCCCTCAGGCATTGGGAAGAAGAGCGCCCGTGCGGAGCTAAACTCACTGCACGGGCAAATGGACGGGCACTGGCCGAGAATGGCTTAGGCCAACTTGACTTGCCCCACAATGACTACGGACAATCGCTAGGGAATCGTAACGCCTTGGACCCTCGGATGGCAAAACCCTTGTGGACCCTAGTATTTGTCAGAGTCCCTTGAGGACTCGAGTCCCTTGTCTCGACTCCCAAGAAACAGCGAAGACGAGATAACACGAATCGACCAAGATACTGGGACCCAGCCAGGGCAGTGCAGGGGGGGAGGAGCTGGGGCCAGCAGCTCGGTTGGCATCATGCTCACCAGTGGATGGAGATTACGCATAGTGTTTAGTATGCTTTCTGTCAGACTCGGTGAGCTATGCTCGTTACCTCCACAGATAACGCGGTTACCACAAGTTTAGATTCCAATGTAACGCGGGGTCACCTGCGGAGGGTGGTCACGGCAAACGTCTCTTCATGTTTGTGGAGGGCGGGCAGAGTTACGTTTATTGTCGCGCAGATCTCGTCTGCACGGAGTCGCGTGGGGCTCGCTAGCGGGGCTACAAGACCTTGCCATTACAGCAACGTTCAATACGCGCTGGTACAGCGCTTTCACACCCACACACAAGGAGGCGCCCGAACGACTCACACCAGGACCAGGAGCCCGAACGACTCACACAGCGGGGAGCCCGAACGACTCACACACCAGGAGGAGCCCGAACGACGCACACCAGGACGAGGGGCCCGAACGACTCACATCACGAGGAGCCCGAACGAGTCCCACACAGGGGGGGACCCGAACGACTTACACCAGGACGAGGGGCCCGAACGACTCACACCACGAGGAGCCCAAACGACTCGCACACAAGGCAGGGCCCGAAGCACTCTCACCACGAAGGACGAGGGGCCCCAACGACTCACACCACGAGGAGCCGGAGCGACTCACACACAAGGAGAGGCCCGAACGACTCACACCAGGACGAGGGGCCCGAACGACTCACATGACGAGGAGCTCGAACGACTCACACACAAGGAGGGGCCCGAAAGACTCACACCAAGAAAGACGAAGGGCCCCAACGACTCACACCACGAGGAGCCGGAACGAGTCACATATCTGCGACGCACAGAAAACCGAACTCCTGCATTCGCTCTGTCTTGCGTTCCCTGTGTAGCCCGATTTTGTCTAGTTCCCCCAGATAGGCCTCCACACAGCACAGAGCCACGTCGAAATGAGAGACAGCCATTACAGCAAAGTACAATACGCGCTGGCACAGCGCTTTCACACCCACACACAAGGAGGCGCCCGAACGACTCACACCAGGACGAAGGGCCCCAACGAGTCACACCACAAGGAGCCCGAACGACTTAGACACAGGGAGAAGCCCGAACGACTCACCCCAGGACGAGCTGCCCGAACGACTCACACCTCGAGGAGCCCGAACGACTCACACGCAAGGAAGCGCCCGAACGACTCACACCAGGACCAGGGGCCCGAACGACTCACACCACTTGGAGCCCGAACGACCCTCACAGAAGGAGGAGCCTCAACGACTCACTCCGAAACGAGGGGCCCGAACGACTCACCCCACGAGGAGCCCGAACGACTCACACACAAGGAGGAGCCCGAAAGACTCACACCACGAAGGACGAGGAGCCCCAACGACTCACACCACGAGGAGCCGGAACGACTCACAGATGATGGCGGCAACGACGACGACGACAACATAGTCCATGCTTACGATGACAACGACGACTTCGACGACGACAATTCCATGGACGACGGCGTCGACGATCCAGCGATCTTTCCCGACCAGTTCTGCAGTGCGCACGCGGCACAAGTCACTACCCTGGTCAGGCTCGCAGCTCTGAGCTGCACCTGACAGGCAAGTTCGCCCATGAAGTCGGGCGCGGGCAGCAGGCGGCAGGTTGGGAGGGAGAGGTGGAGGAGGAGCAGAAGGAGAAACCTGCCGCCCAGATCGGCCCCCTCGAACAGATCTGAGGAATTACGGAACTCAGAGTGTGCACGTGCTGGACCAGAATGCAGGTAGTGTGAGTAGTTGGGGCCCCTCGCCCTGGGGCGAGTCGTTCGGGCTTCTCCTTGTGTGAGTCGTTCAGGCCCCTCGCCGAACGACTCACACATCGAGGAGGAGCCCGAACGACTCTGTCCAGGAGGAGAGACCCGAACGACTCACACCAGGAGGAGAGCACCGAAAAAAATCCACTGTATCGTGATGGCGGCCACACCCGCGGATAAAACTGCCTGATCTCCCAGAGTGGCAAAAAAGCGATACCACCATTACTGATGCAGCGGTGTATCACAAGGTAATCCCAAGACTGGACGAGAGACCATGCACCATCGCAGCCCGCTGCCGCGCACCCGAAGGAACCCAACCATAACCAAGAATGAAATGCAATAACGGCGATTAGAATAACCAGCAGCATCACCTGAGCAGAATAACCAGCACCATTACAGAATATAGACATCAGCACCAAAGAACCCACGAACGGAAGCAGAATTGAGGCAACATCCCGTGTCCCGACTCGCTCTACCCAGAATCATAATGGAAAATAATACACTCGGCAGTCGTGCAATAAAGAGCATACACTATCAGAGCCCAATGCCGTACGTGTTCCTCCAATTAAAGTCACACGGGCGTCCAGAAACGCGTGGCTCGCTTCCCTGGTAGGTGCAGGACCAGGCGCGGGTGGCGAACTGCTATCCCTGTGGACCTGCGCGCCATCCACGCCATCAGCCCGATCGGTGGAAGCCTCGGAGATTTCGTCAAGAGCCTGTTGACGGTGGAGTGTCCGAGCTTCTTGCCCACGTCTCGTCACGCTCTTGGTGTTGCTGAGGCGCTCATCGGTCTTGTCTGGGTACAACGTATGCGTCCTGGAACGCAGGCGACTCGCCAACGGATATTCACGTACCCTCGGGATGCTCTTGCTGCGGCTGCGATTGCGCGCCCTGCTCTGGATGCGTCTCCGCGGCATGGTGGTGGATCGGCCCCTCCGCGGAGAAGAGCTCCTGGCACCAGCAGGTGCAGAGCTACGGGATGCGCCAGCTGCTCTCGAACGCCCAGTCTTAGAGCGCCACTCCCAGAAATTCCATGGGTTAGGATCCGCCTTCCATAGGTATAGTTCATGAGCAAGCACGTCATCGATGTCGGGCTTCACGCCCCGGGGGCGCGCACGATCATCGGAGCGGCTGCGAGGAGGGGAGTCACGGCGTGCACGACGGAAAGCACGATCCCAATCACTCCGCAGTTCCTCGCCACTACGAGTACCCATCGCGCGCGAGGTAGAGTGAGTACGTCTGTGCCGAGCTAAGCTCACTGCAGAAATGGCAGGCGGAGACAACTCACAGCAACAAGGAGATTCCTGGGGAACGGATGCGAATATGATCTCCTACCTCTGATGGGCCACAATGGCTACGGACAACCGGCAGGGAATCGCAATGCCTTGGACCCGATTATGGCACAATTCTTCTGGACACAAGCCTCTCTCACACATCCTTGCGAACCTCCGTCCTTGGTCACGACTCCCTGGAATCAGCAGTAGGGAAATCCCAAGAGCCCGCACGACTACCAAACCCGAGAGAGCCAAGAAAAAAGGCAGTCCAGAATGAAACCGAGATTGAACGCATCACCGAAAGCAAACTCACAGGAACCGGCCAAGAAAAGCGAGATCCCAGGGACACAGCTGAAAGGAATCAAACGAGGCAGAGGCGGAGGAGGAGAACTGCGAGAGGACACGCATTTTTTCACGCAGGTCTTCAGCGGGAAATCTCAGCGATTGGTGCTCGTTCAAACAGGGAGATTGCTGGGCAATGGCCGAGAATGGCCGAGAATGGCCCACAATGGCCGATGCTCAGGCGCTCAGGCAGCGCCGTAGCGAGAAATCTCGGCGATAGGTGTTCCCTCAAACAGGAAGATTCCTGGGAGATGGCCGAGAATATTCTCTCCTATTTGTGTTGGGCCACAATGGCTACGGACAACCGTCAGGGAATGGGCATGGTTTCGACCCGATTATGGCACAGTTTTTCAGGACCCAGATCTCTCTCACATTTCCTTGTGCACCTCCGTCCCTTGTCACGACTCCCTGGAAACAGCAGTAATCCAATCCCAGGAGCAAGCTAACAGAAACCAGCCTAGGATCCCGGGCCACCGAAAAGCGAGCTCTCAGGGATCAGAATGCTAAGAGGCGGAGGGGCCACAGAAAAGCGAAATCTCAGGGGCCGCAGCGAGAAATCTCGGTGATCGGTGCTCCCTCAATCTCGGCGACCGACGGGGAAATAGTTCAGAATCTGCCATTCCCGTAGTTGAAGATTGCAAGGGACCGCGGGGAGAGAGAGGAGGGGCGAGGGAGGAGGGAAGAGGGGGATGAAATGGAGACACAGCGATGGGCACGGCATCCGCGCACATTTCCAACTGAAGCATGCGCTCGCGCAATACAAGCTGCGGTTGTCCATTCAGTACACTTGGCCTGAGACTCGCAGCCGTCGCTCCTGCGAAAAACAGAGATGCGACGATCGGGCCCCGACGTTGTGACCTTTGTGTTCACGACGTCGACCACCAGAGGTCTGGGCCACGCCCGAGGTCCGAGATGGGCCTCCAGAGGCCGAACATAGAAACATCACCCGTCGTGAAAAAATCAGCCATCCAGACGAACCACGCCCGTCGCTCACGCGCCAACGCCGCCTTCTGCAACGTCGGGATCGGTTCAAACGCTTGGGAAGGGGTGGAATGAGGATCTGCGGGTATGTATTTATATACACATTATAGAAAGATATACATGTATATATATACACATATGTTTATGTATCGACACATGTCCACACGCGCAATATTTGCATATGTGTAGATATATACGACGCCGCCATCCTTCATAGTCAAAATTTGAGAGATGAGATATGAGAGGAACTGGCATGTACCTTTCAACGCTATCTATCACAAACATACGCACATCATGCGCACAATGCACAGAGACGACACGGCGCGATATAACTCGAGAGGAGCGTGCTTTTTGGTCCCAGGGGCCTGGGTCGGGCCCAGAGCGGGAAAACAAAGCGCCCGCGGCACAGAAAACCCTGGAATAAACAAAAACACGCCAGACAATCCCGAGCACTGCGCGGACGGTCGCCGATTTTCCGTAGACAAAGCGACGGTTATTTCCGCATAACTACGCCGCGCGATGGCGCGGCCACGCGTGTCGACCAACTGGGTGCTCTTAGTTGATCGGAGAAGGTAGAGATCCCGAGTGAGGAAGAGGTGGAGGGGATGGGCGTTATTTCGAAAACGCTGATTGGCAGGTGTACGTCTCCAGGTCATTCGGGTCGACTCCTAGCGCACGGCATGCTCTGCAGACCAGAGTAGAGCCCTGAGCAGACGAGGATTGTTGCGTTCAGACTTCGACCAGTACTTCAGCTCATACGCCGTTGTACATTTCCCGCGCTGCAGCCCCCGGAGGCCGAACATAGCGAAAAACTTCATGTTGTGATTTTTTCACGACGGCTGGAGATCTCGGTGTCTGGACGGCGGCCACCAAACGTCGCATTTCACGACAGCGGCCGCGAGGGGGAGGTGGAGGAGGGTGAGGGCTCTTTCCAAAGCATATGGTCGCAATCTCGCACTGCGCCCCCGGGCACGCGTCGCTGCACGAGCGATATGCGGGGGGCGACGTGGGACGGGGGGGATCTAGGAGGGTGGGTCGTTTCCTCGAAGTTGCGCATGCGTTAGCCACTTGTCGGCGCACGTCCCCGCGCCAAGCCCTCGCTGCACGGATCGCCCACGGATCGAACCGGATCGAGAGGGGAGAGGGGCGAGAAAATGGCAAGCGCAGCGTGGGCGGCCCTTCTGCATTAATGCAGCGGCCAACTTCACGCGCTAATTCTCCGAGAAGGGAAAGGAGGAGTCATTATGATAGGAAGCTCGGATGTGGAGATTGCTGGGGAGAGGGAGGTGGTTTCACTAGAAGCGTGGGCAAGGAGGGAGAGAGGCGGCCTGGCGGCCTGCAGCTCGCTCCGAGCAGCGCCGTGCCAGAGCGGCGGCTGCTATTATTCAGCCTGCGATCGCTCGAATTCGCGCGTGTGCGCGTGCGTGTTGCGCGCGCGCGCGCGCGCGTGTGTGCGCGCGTGATGGGGGGGGAGCCGAGGGAAGGAGGGAGGCGAGCAACTCGCAGGAAGGCGTATATACAGCGTCATGCTGCTCGATCCGCTTGCGAAATCACCGCTGGGAGGATCGATGATGGCGGAAATTGTGCGTATGTGTGCGTGCGTGCGTGTGTGCGCGTGTGCGCGTGCGAGAGAGAGAGAGAGGAGCGCGCGCGCGCGTGCGCGCGCGCGTGCGTGCGCGCGCGCGCGCGTGAAGGGCGGGAGGGAGGGGGGAGCTAGAGGCACGCGGAGTTACAAACCTGCGTGTCTGAAATATTCGGTCCTCTCCGAAATCTGCTTGCGTGCGTGCGCGCCTGCGCGCGCGTGCGTGAGTGCGCGCGCGCGCGCATGCGCGCCGTGCGTGCTCGCGAGGCGAGTTGCGCCGCATCAGCTCAGGAGGAGGACGAAAACCATCGTGAGGATGTCAACCTGCACGTGGGACAGGACGAAAATCATCGTGAGGATGTGAACCTGCACGTGGGGGAGGACGAACACCACCGTCAGGATGTTCACCTGCGCTACCGTGAAGATGTCGTTCATCTGCACGCGAGTACTCACGAACGCCACGCCGAGCTCGACGGCGAGCATGGCCCCGTGGCGGGGCAACACAAAAACTGGAGGATCGCTCGAGCCCCGGGCTCGATCGAGCCCCTTCCTTCGCTCTCCAGGCGGGAGGGGGGAGCGAGCAGAGGGGAGGGGGCGGGCGGGATGAGAGAGCGGGAGGGAAAGCCACGAATGATACTACAATTCCCCACGCGCGCGCCATGTCCTCCGCATCCAGGCCAGGGAATCGGAAGAACCAGCGAAGATGAGATAACAGGAACCGACTTAGATACCAAGACACAGCCAGGGCAGTGAAGAGAAGGGACCGAACGACTTACACCAGAAGGAGGGGCCCGAACGACTCACACCAGGACAAAAGGCACCAACGACTCACACCACGAGGAGCCCGAACGACTCACACACCAGGAGGGGCCCCAACGACTCACACCAGGACGACGGGCCCGAACGATTCACATCTCAAGGAGCCCGAACAACCCACACGCAAGGAGGCGCCCGAACAATTCACACCAGGACGAAGGGCCCGAACGACTCACACCACGAGGAGCCCGAACGACTCACACACAAGGAGGAGCCCGAACGACGCACACGAGGACGAGGAGCCCGAACGACTCACACCACGAGGAGCCCGAACGACTCACACACAAGGAGGTGCCTGAAGGACTCACACCAGGAAGGACGAGAGGCCCCAACGACTCACATCACGGGGAGACGGAACACCTCACATATCTGCGACGCACAGAAAACCTACCTCCTGCGTTATCTCTGTCTTCTTCTCCCTGTGCAGTTCGAACTTGTCCAGTTTTTCCCGACATGGCTCCACACAGCACAGAGCAACGGCGAAATGATAATAAAAAAGGCAGGGCCACACGTGCTGGCCTCATTGTCTTCGACCCCTGCTAGGCAAAGTTCTTCTGGACCCTACCCTCTCTCACACTTCCTTCTGAACCTCCGTCCCTTATCAGGACTCCCCGGAACCAGCAATAGTGAAATCCCAGGACACAGCACAACTACTGAACCCAATAGGAACCAGAATAAAGGCAGGCACCAGCAAAGGCGGCCTCGGAGCAACCACCGACGGCAAGCTGACAGGAACTGGCAAAGGAACCAGAGCCCGAGAAAAGCGAGATCTCAGGGACATGAATCGAACGAATCAAACGAGGCAGAGGCGGAGGGGGAGGACTATGAAGAGAACACATATGTGTTTGCACGGGCCGAGGTGCTCAGGCGCTCAGGCAGCGGCGCAGCGAGAGATCTTGGCGATCCCGCACGTGTAGGTAGATCGGGGGTCCACGAGCAGCGATATCACACAGCACTGATTGAGTGCTATGTCACCAGGTAATCCACCAATGAATCTTTACTGAGAAGAGTCACCAGCACCATCACTTCCCAGGGTAACCAGTACCATCACAGAGTATAGTAACCAGAACCCAAAGAACCCAAGTACGGAGTCCAGCCAGTTTGCACGACGAGTCCCACCAGCGGGATGTTTCCTGTACTGGAGCCCACTCGAAGCGCCTCGGAAGATGAGTAGAGGCATATCCACAATTGGCTACAGACCGAAGCCCACGCCGTGTACACAGCAACCACGGACCCCTTTGACGCAACATCCAATGTTCAGCCTCTCTGTACACAGAAGTAGTCACGTATAGCAGCGTCACATCTTTCGTGGTACATATTCACATCACCACTACTGGAGGAGACACCATACACCATCTGAGCCCACTGCCTGACAGCCCAAAGTACAACCCATGCACGAAGAACAAGAGACAATAACGGCGACCACTTGCCGCACACGGTAACACACGATGGCTCTCAACGCACGCGCTGCCTAGAGCCACGCCGAAGTAGTTGCACCGAAGCGGCGCATTTCACTGAATAGTAAGCTGCTCGGTTTTCGCAGTGCCCAACATAGCAGGCTGGCCGATAGGGATTATCATCGCATCCTTCAAAAGGTAAGGCATGCCCTTGGAATTGCCAATGGCCGCGCGGCCTGTCCCGTAGTAGACCGCGACGTCCTGGAAGTTCCGCAACGCCTGGGACTCCGCATTGTGCTTCATGGCGCAGCAAGTGAAGTAGAGGCCACTGTTGTCCACTATATCAAATATCCGTTTCGCGTTCCCTCCTTGCGACATCTCCAACGACTGCAGATCCACGACTTTACCTCTCACCGACAACCGGAATGGAGGGTTCAATTTGTTGCGGAGAGATCGAAACACGGAAACGCAACAATCCGAAGGTGGAACCGCATAACTCATATTGATGAGATTCTCCGACGTCGGTCCAGACAGAACGTGCACTGTCGTGCCCATCTCCCCGCCAACAGCTTCGATCGACGTCAACGAACGAATCCGCGTCAGCAACTCCCCGTTCCAATTGTTCCCCCCCCCGCCCCCTGGATGCGAACCTTGGACAGGTCCACGACGCACGGAGCAACATCGCCCCGATGGCGACGCTCCTGTACAGCGCGCCAGATGCTGCAGATATCTTCAGCGGCGTCACCCCATAAGCACGCGCTGATGGGCCCCGTCTTGTCCACCATGACCACGTCGGCCGCCTTCCCTTCCGAAGACGGATCCTTGCGCTTCCGCGGGGAACCCTCCGCGTAATGTACATCGCGAGGACTATTGTCGCATACAATCACAACGCCCTGAAAATGACACCTGCCACCCCCCTCGGAAGACTGGAGAATTGCCAGCACAGATTTGTGGAATATCTCTTCGGACGCCGACGAAGTCGGACCAAGCGCCTGCCCTGATAGAATCAGATCAATGCCAGACAAACCAGAAGGCGACGCCGCATCCGAAAGTTGCGTCGATCCATGGGCCACGGCGCTCTCCTCGGCGTGTCGGGGAGCAGAGTCCTCAGGACGAACCTCCGATATGCTTTCCCGCAACAATGCGTAGTACCGAGATGCCGCAAATTTTTCAGGTGGCTCCGATGGTAGCATTTTCCTCTGCTTGGCCGTGCGCGATTGCACAAATTGGGTATATTGCTCCGTGACGCCCGTCACGGCGAAAGTGTGATCAGTCGCGGATGCCTTCAGAAGGAGTGTTTTACGCTCATCTGCTTCGTCTGCGGAGACTCCAAACCCCGGGTCCACCATGGGCCGAAACGCCGCGGGCGCGCCCAAGCCAGCCCCTGCGTTCTGGCGCGCACCCGCATCGCAGGTCTCGCGCACAATGCGAAAGTAGTCCTCCTCCAAAAACTCCCTGAAGCTATCATGAGCGTCCGCCCCACTGAGTTCGACGACTTCAGCCATCTCCTCCCAAGCTGACCACAAATTCTTGTCCAGCAACTCCAACAATTCAGGCCTCATAGCCGATGCGGCATCTCGAGCGAAAACCTTCTTCTCCCCGTCACCAATCGACTGCGGGGAGATCAGCGGGATGAACGTTGACTGGGCGAACCGGTGAGCAAATGTCCCGGCGTCCAGCGACTGCTTGGCGAGAAAATCACGCACGTGCTTGTAGTAAAAATTGAGTGCCCACTGAGCATGCTTCTCGTCAATCGACGTCGCTGGATCACCAGGACTATTCTTGAAATACTCCTTTTTCTGATAATCAATATAGCTCTGAATCTGCACAGCACCCAGCTTCTCCACGAGACTCATGGCTTCCTCGGCGGCATTCTGCTCGTCGTCCGCTCGCAATTCTATCGGGCGAATGAGCGGGAATTCTTCCGCCGCCGCTCGAGAATGCAGATCATCCACCAAATTGGAAATGTCCTCCGCCAAGTCCTCGCCGCCAGAGCCTGCATCACCCAGCGATTCGAGCAGCGTCGTCAAATCGGCCCTCCCAAACGATTTGTCGAAAGGCCAGCCCCTGCTCTCGAAAATCTTCTTCAGCGACTCCACTGCAACCGCTTCGGCACTCACGCCGTTACTCACGCCATCGGCGCGACACCCTTCCAGGAACACATGCACGCCATCAACGCCAGGCTTCAGGATAGCTTTCTCTGCCGCGCCGTCCGCTTGAACAGCAATGTTGTCGAAAGACGCCTCCACAGCCTCGTGGAAGGTCTGAGTGGACATGGCCCAAGTCCCGCGCTGGAGGATTGACCACCTCGCTAAACGAATTGAATGGGAGCAGCTGAGTGAACAACGGCTGAGCTACGCTCACTACCGATGATCTCACAGGCGCGCTCGACTCGAGCCCGCGGCTCGCAACAGTGCACCAACTTTGCGTGCAGGAAACATTCGTGCGCTAAAACCCACGAGTAACGCACTACATACAACAACCAGATCTGCGACGAAGATCACTCATCTGCAACAACATGACACCCTACGGTACCCAAATTTCCCTCGTTCCCACATGTGTGATGATGTGACATGATGTAGGATGTGGAATGATAATTACGATGAAGATGTCAATGATACGATGTGGTACGATATCACGGGTGATGCACCAGCTGATCGATGTGATGCACGATGACATGTAAATTCTGAGTTGGACGATGCGTTGTTTAATGACGTGTAGGATGTTATGTAATTGGTGATCATGTAGGATGCTGTTGTATGACACGCAAGGCGGCGCTGGCAGTCACGATCGAGAGACAGGGCACATACCCAGGGCCGCGCCCCTTCTCTAGAGCAAGGAGTGGGGGGGCACAACACACACTCACTCAACACAAGCACACTCAATGAGAATGCGAGTTGACCATCACCAAATACCATATGTTCCAATACGTGTAGTCGTTGCCAATGACGAACCCTCCGTGATTCTCTCTCTCCGACAACGAACTCCGTCCTCTTGTCTATCATCATATTGTGCTTATTGTGGCTCTCCCGACGATGAGGCTGCCGACATTGTTCCCCTGATGATCTCCATCCTCTTGCCTATTTCCATCTTGCGCTTCGCGTAGCCCACCGAAGGAGGGAAGGTGTCCTCTAGCTTCTCTGGCATCTCGGGCATCTGAGCCTGCGAGGTGTTTACGCTGTCGTAGTCGGGCCACACCTCATAATCTTCCCATCCGTAGGCATGCCACGTCTCTGGCTTGTTCTTGTCCCAGGCAGGGTTACCTCCCTCTAGAGCCTGCCGCCCGTCGCGGAGCTCTCTGGAGGCTGCAAAAACGTCGAAGATCTCTTTGTGTTGGTCCTTAGCGATCTCCTCGCGACGCGCAACCCTCAGCTTGAACCCGATATCCTTCATGTTGTCCGTCTCGTCGGCTTGCGGCTTTATGTATTCTCTGACCGATGGCCAGATGAGGGGGAGCTCCGTCTGGTACTTCAACGTTCCGTGGGCCTCGATCAGCTTTCCTAGCCCTGCCGTGATTCCTTGGATCTGGTCCTCGATGGTACGAATGCTCTCCGCTACCATGTAGATCTCCTGCGTCGTCTTCGCTTTGGCCATGGCGCTGCGGGTCAAGCAGGTCGTGAGCTGCAGCTTGGAGGCCTTCAGGCTGTCGATCTGAGACTCGAGTACCTTCGGCATTTCCATCGTCACCTTGCGGCTTCTCTGCAGGTTGGTCTCCTGCAACTCGATCACGTAGCTTACGTGCCCAATCACCTGGTCCTCCGTTTGGCCCCGATACATCGGAGCGGCTTATGGTACTTCTGGGAGCGCAGACATCCCCAGCTTGACGCGAACACGCGGCAGAAGGGAGGCACTTGGCGGTGTTGGAAGCCCGAGCGTCCGCGCGGAGCAAAGCTCACAGCGAAAATGATGGGCGGATAGAACTCACGGACACTGGGAAAATGCTCGTAAACACCACCGATTACTGCTGCCTGAGCCAAGCTCACAGGCACACGTCATCACTGTGAACCACAATGGCAACAGCGACGACAACGCTGCAGGAAATGTGAACTTGGCCCTCTCCTGAACGCCTGTGTGACATCGTAGACCTTCACAGAAACCTGCGGAGCCTCGCGAGGGCCATCTTGGGGCAATATTGGGGCCTCTTGGTGCCTCCTCGGCGCTTCTTTGGGCGATTTTGAAGGAAATCGATCAAACCAAAGGAGAACTTCAATTAGTTCTGCCCCCCGGGACCATTGACCCTGACGAGCCACGACTGGGTACTTGGGAACTCTCACGAGTAGGCAATGAAAGGCTCATTAGATTAAGCGTCTCTACACAGGCAGACCGTGGTCGGACGGCATCGTCACATGAAATCGCTTTGCCCAACCGTCCAGCTACAATGGATCCAAGGCACTGTAATCTTGTGTCCAATGTCAACAACGTGCAGCCTCGCAGAAGGTCACCGTGAACATGGAAATGAGAAGGCCTCCGAGACTGGGAGAGGCGGAGGAGGAGAACAAAAAATGATCGGGAGGAAGTGAGCGAGGGGAAAGGCAGGAGAGCGACAAGGACAAGGAGGGAGGAGCACAAATGCGACACATTGCACGCATGTCGAGCTGAGCTCGCTTTTCAACTACGAAGCTGTGGGAACACAGAACCACAGGAAGATTGCTCATAGGCGGAAGCGATTGCATGCAGGCAAATTAAACTCAACCACTGTTCAACACTGCGAGACAGAATGGCAACGGCGACGACTGAGCTGCAGAAAAATGGACGTCGACCAATTCTGAGCGGCTTGGTGACTTCGTGTCCCTTCTTGGGAGCCTCTTGGATCATCACGTGGCTGCTGCGGACCTCTGGATTACCCCCAACGGGTTCCCCGGAGCCTCTGCCAATCGAGGGCGACAAGATGGTTTCCCCTGGATGACCCCCAACGGCTTCCCCTGGCTTACCCCTCCCGCCATCTCATCCAGACACGCACGCGTCTCGAAAAACGCCATGCGTCAGCTGATTGCAGCTCATAGACTCCCACACCTCACCTCCTCCCCCTCCTTCATGACCATCCATGCCCACCCTCCTCCCTCAGGCGCGGGCGCGCGCTGCGCCCATGACATGACATCTGCCCGCTGGGCGCTCCACCCGCATCTCACGTGCCCTGTCGACGAAAGGAAAAGTGAATGAAGAAAAGGAAGCGCGATGATTGCCACTACTGAGGGTAGCTATGTTCCACCTGCGCATTGGATGCAAACGCGCGCTATGCCAACGAACCGATGGTCTGCGCATTGCGCACCATACTGCGGCCATGCCGCTGCAATGAAAAACGCGCACATCACCGACGAAATCAAACACTTTACTGCACAAGCTGAAGTGCACCACGCATGCCTCGGTACTGACAGCTGTTCGCAGATGCACAGTCCGCAGAGTGCCACGCACAGAGCTGCGATTCCAGGTCGAGCATCTCGAACGGGGGCAGCCGCGGCGGCCCGGCCCAATCTGCACGGATGCTCTGTGACAGCAGCGCCAGCGCCGTGTCAGCCCCAGCCAAAGTCACGCTGCGACCCACGAGCAGGCGAAGTGCCGCCAAGCCCGTAGAACCAGCGAAGCCGCGGGTCGCAACTGTCGTCCACTGCGCCAGCTCCAGCTGCGACAACAACACCGGCATGAATTTAGCAGTGTATCCCCCGATTGGCAGGCCAGGCCCGCACAAGGCATCCATGGCGCTCGACGCGTTGCCTTCTTGAAGTAGAGCGCACGCCCCTGGAGCTCGGCGTGCAACACCAAGCACTAAGGATGCAAGCCGTCGAGCTTTGCGCCGAGCATACGCCTGGGTGCCTGTGAGAAGCGACCGCCCGCGGCAAACACGAATGCTGGGATTCGCTACCTGCACATCATCCGCGCGCGTTTGCAAGAGTCGCCTCACCAGATCGCCGCGATAGGATGCGGTCGTGAGGGGAATGCCCACGGCCTGCACCCATGCGTCCGTCCAGAGCAAGCAAGCAGCGCCGACAGCAGCCAAAAGGGCTGCACCGTTCGTCCTCAGGCGCCGCAGCTGACAAATAACTGCGTGTACATCACGAGTGACGAGACACGACACGCCGAACGGGATGAAATCGACGACCCTGTCGCCGTTCCGAATCGCCCGCTGGCTGCGCCTGATGGTGCTCTTGAGCCACGAGACGAAGCTAGCACTGCTGACGTTGGTCATTCGGCGCAGGATATTGCCCTTCCGCTCCCGTAGGCCTGACTGCTGGCGAACTTGGCGAGCATGGTAGCGCCCAGACATGTGGATGTCATACTTGCACTTCCGCGTTCCGAAATCCATGCTGCATGTTCTGCACCGCCACGGAGGGCCCTCGCACTCCCTAGACATAGCTCACACCAACATTTCCATGCCCACCGCTCTACGACGTTGGAAGGAAGAGCGTCCGCGCGGAGCTAAGCTCACAGCGAAAATGATGGGCGGAAAGAACTCACAGTCACTGGGAGATTGCTCGTAGGCAGCAGCGAGTGCTGCTGGCCGAGCTAAGCTCACAGCGACGCTTCATTACTTTGAACCAGAATGGCAACAGCGACGAGAACAGTGCAGGAGATAAACATTTGGGGTTCGCATGAGAGCCTGGGAGACTTCCTGGCCCTTCCTAGAAGCCTGTGGGGCCTGACGAAGTGCTGCGTACCCTCTGGTTTTCCTCAGCCAACTTCTCGGGAGCCTCTGCAACCCGAGACCGCGCCATCTCGGACCGCATTGCTTCGGGACCCCGCTGGGAGGTAAAGAAATACCAGGAAAAAAGAGTTAAGAAATATAGCAGGACGATCACCAAACATAAGAAAAGAGCAGGGCGACAAGGAGGGGGAAGAAATGCGTCGACAATGAGTCGTCGTCCACGGCGTCGTGGTACTCATCGTCGACGTCGTGGCCGTCATCTTCGTCGACGTCGTCATCCCCTTGAACCGACTTGGAACGAACTGAAGAGCCTTCCACGCCGTCCAAGATCGACGGGAAGCGGATTCGACGAGATGACGAATGGCATCATACAACACACGTGAGGCCATTCGTGCGCGCAACAAAAGACACCGATAACGAAACGGCGGAGGACGAAGAGCCTGAAGGACTCAGCTCCTGGTGTGAGTCATTCGGGCCCCTCCTCCTGGTGTGACTCGTTCGGGCTCCTCGTGGTGTGAGTCGTTCGGGGCCCTTGTCGAGGTGTGAGTCTTTCGGGCTCCTCGTGATGCGAATCGTTCGGGCGCCTCGTCCTGGTGCGAGTCGTTCGGGCCCATCCTTCTGGTGTGAGTCGTTCGGGCTCTTCGTGGAGCGAGTCGTTCGGGCCCCTCATCCTGGTGTGAGTCGTTCAGGCTCCTCGTGGTGCGAGTCGTTCGGGGCCCTCGTCCTGGTGTGACTCGTTCAGGCCTCTCGTCTGCAAGAGGCCCCCAGGAGGCCCCCAAGAGGCCCCCAGGGGCCCCAAGACGCCCCAAGAGGCCCCCAAGAGGCCCCCAAGAGGCCCCCAAGAGGCCCCAAGAGCCTCCCAGAGGAGCCACCAAGAGGCCCCGCGAAGAGCCCCGACGACTCACCCCAGGACGAGGAGCCCCAACGACTCACACCACGAGGAGCCCGAACGACTCACACACAAGGAGGGGCCCGAGCGACTCACACCAGGACGAGCGGCCCGAACGACTCACACCACGAGGAGCCCGAACGACTCACACGCAAGGAGGCGCCCGAACGACTCACACCAGGACGAGGGGCCCGAACGACTCACACCACGAGGAGCCCGAACGACTCACACACAAGGAGGGGCCCGAACGACGCACACCAGGACGAGGGGCCCGAACGACTCACACCACGAGGAGCCCGAACGACTCACACACAATGAGGGGACCGAAGGACTCACACAAAGAAGGACGAGGGGCTCCAACGACTCACACCACGAGGAGCCGGAACGACTCACATATCTGCAACGCACAGAGAACCGAACTCTTGCATTATCTCTCAGGACGAGGGGCCCCAAAGACTCACACCACAAGGAGCCCGAACATCTCACACACAAGGAGGGGCCCGAACGACTCGCACCAGGACGAGCGGCCCGAACGACTCACACCACGAAGAGCCCGAACATCTCACACGCAAAGAAGCGCCCGAACGACTCACACCAGGACGAGGGGCCCGAACGACTCACACCACGAGGAGCCCGAACGCTCACACACAAGGAGAGGCCCGAACGACCCACACCAGGACGAGGGGCCCGAACGACTCACACCACGAGGAGCCCGAACGACTCACGCACAATGAAGGGCCCGAAGGACTCACACAAGGAAGGACGAGGGGCCCCAACGACTCACACCGCGAGGAGCCGGAACGACTCACATATCTGCAACGCACAGAGAACCAAACTCTTGCATTATCTCTGGAGGCCCTCCCGAAGCACTGTAAATCTGCAAGATTCGGGGAGGTCTTCTTTCTGCTTTAGTTTTTTTCCTTTCCTTGATGGGCAATGGCGGGTGCAGTTCAGCCAGCACGTTGAGTGACGCACGACGCGCCTACTGCGCACGAGCGCGGTAGACGAAGCATCGGAGGTTCGACTTCCAGGCCCGGCGAAGACCCGATCGACCTCCAAAGAAAAAATCGCCTCACCTCTCACCCCCTTGGCAGCGAGGGGAAAGGTTCAAACTCTGTCCATGTCTTTATGCTTTTTTGTTATTGTGTATGTGTGATTTACCTGTGTATTTTGCATGTATGTGCATATATGCGTTTGAGGGACAGGGTGCCCTAATTTCGCAAGGGGGCCAGATCGTGCAAATAAAAGCTCGACAGTGACGCGTGTCTGGGACATCCCGCGGTGGCAACCATGCCTGCATGTCCTCGGGCGTTAGCCACAAAAACGCTGCTGCCACGAGAGCGGGGCCAATAGGGCAAGGAGTGAAACATGCATCACAACAAAAAGTGGCGAGCCCGCCAGCGCGATGGCCGATATAATCTAATCCAGCAACGCTGCCACATCGAGGCAAAACCAAAATGGGCGCGAGCATTCCGCTCGGTCTCCAGAGTGAAGAGGCTACGGGGAGTGCGTCCCCTGTCGTCGCCGTGGCGTCGGCGTCGTCGGCGTCGCCATTCACGTTCTCGTTGTCGTCGTCGTCGTCGTTGTCTCGACGACGCCGTCGTCGGGTCGTCGTGGTCGTCGTCGTTCTCCGCGTCGGCGTCGTCGTC
Source organism: Prorocentrum cordatum (assembly GCA_963575745.1). Lineage (NCBI taxonomy): Eukaryota > Dinophyceae > Prorocentrales > Prorocentraceae > Prorocentrum > Prorocentrum cordatum. The sequence goes on from CAUYUJ010014915.1 coordinate 102,640, forward strand.
GTCGTCGTCGTCATCATCGTCGTCGTCGTCGTCGAGCGGTCATCGTCGTCGTCGTCGTGGTCGTGGTCGTCGTCGTCGCCTTCGACGTTTTCAACGTCGTCGCCGTCGGCGTCCTTCACCGATTATCACTGCTACGCACCAAAACCGCTCCTGCTTCTGCACCTCCCGTAGCAGAAAAACTGGAAATCTAAGCGTCCACGCCGAGCAAAGCCTGCACATCTGCTTCAAACGAATCTTGCAGAGATGCTAACTCGATACCTATCAGGTCGGCGTGCGCGGACCTTTCGGCCATTCCAGTGCGCCCCTGCGCCTCGACATCGGACGTAAACACGTCACTTAATTCACCAACAGAGACCCACGTCTCCTCAGTCAGTGTGCGGAACTCATCAACGGGTGATTGCGTCGCAGATGTGAGATCAGACGTAGACTCACTTGGCTCGATCTCGTCGCGGAGCACCAACGCGGAGTCCAAGGGGCCTACTGAATTGTTGCACGCGAGGCCCGCAATTCTCACCGGAGTACACCAAAGCCGCCCACTTCCAGCTCATGCAGATCACTACGATGCCGCCCAAGAGGAAAGAATGTTCGTGGTCCACTGCCCCTCCGCCAACATACATGTAGACGACGCTCTTGCCCTTTTCCTTAATGGCTGTGGCTATGCGTCCGGACTGGCAGGCCTTGTTGAACCAAAGGTCCCCATCTTCTTCTATGACCCGCATTTTATGCAGTTCTCTGCTCACCCGCGCATGCAACACGAGATCTTTGTCCAGCACGAACGACAGAAACCAGGCCAGGCTGCAGAGTGCTGTTATAGCGCCCTCGACTTCCAGGCCAGCGTGAGCATGAAGGAATGGGAAGCAGAGGCGCGTCACGCCTTTGCTTGCTTCGGAGCTCACCTCTGCGGCGGCGCACGGCAGCAACAAATGGCCGAACTTCAAAGCTGGAGTCCAATTCATCAAGTCCACATCGCACCTCAACTTGTCGTGCATATCCTGCACGCCCCATCGCTCGGCTGCCGCTCCATGGCCCAAATTCCGCAGCGACCTGGTAGGCTCGCGCACGAATTGCGCCAGAGAGGTACCTGCGCCAGCTGCTTGCGCCAGGACATCATCGAAGGATTTGTAGTCGCTACGTCCCTGGCCGAGGGTCGGCAAGTTGGGAATCTGGTTCCGCTCCAGCTTCCACCACACATCATAAGCGATGCGCTGCACACGACGAACAGCACCATGCAGAAGCCAAACCGCAAAGTAGTCGTGATACGACGCTTGTATATTCTGGCGTTCCTCGAGAATGCCCCACGGCAGGTTGTTCTCCCAGATGTGTTCGTTCCTGCGCTTCGCGTACTCGGAGCAAAACTCGCCCTTCGACCCACCCCCGACATACTCATGGCGAGCCTCGCGGGGCCTTCCTGGATGCCCGAAGGGTTGTTCCTCTACCCACATGCAAGTCTTCATCACCCCGCGCGTCACGTTGATGTACTCTTGGTTCAAGTTCCTTTGCGTCCCAGCGCATTGGTCCTCAGCACCCACTGTGCGACGATGCCGCACGCAGTGAACTATAGAAACGCTCTCCCCCCTCACATTCAAAGGGAGCGACACTTGCACGACCCCTGGACCCAGAGCTGAGTCATCGAAAGCAGCTTGCATCAAGCAACACAGCGGTATTGCTGACCTGCTCAGAGGCATGATGATCAGCACCGTGGGTCGTGGGAAAGCTTCCCCCTCCCGCTGAAGATTCCGATACTCACACAAATCTGCGGCAACGGCGTGGCAGAAACATTCGAACAAGAGAGGGTGCCAACCGACTTCATCACCGCCCCGCACTGGACTTCTCCACCACTGGCCGCCGTCATAGAATACGTGCTGCAATCTAGTGTCACGAGCGACAGCGGAGTCAGAAGCAAAAGTGCTCGCAAACTCGAAACAGTGCGCCACGTAATTGCACACGTCCTCGCCGCACCTTTTGCAAACGTCAAGAACTGCACTCGGCCTTCAGGCACCATTCGTACCACGGACGGGCCTCAGGGACGGCCACGCTTCCTGTCAGAGCCGACTGCGTGGGCTGAGCTACGCTCACTGCCAACGCGGTGTAATCCTCGCCATCACCTTCCAGGCCATGCGGAGCGAAAGGCAGCGCGCCGTCCGGGCTGTCAGAACCGACGGTGGAGCGGGAACGCCGGCCACCGACATTTTCCACTCTCTGATGCTGGCCCCCACCATGAGCAGAGTCTGTACAGACACGTTCGCCAAAGCAGCCACCACCTGGGAAACGTCGTAGGACTCAAACTCTTCCATGCAGAACAGGCTGATCTCCAGGCGATCCAACAAACGGTTCAGGCATCCTTTAATGGCTCCCGCCCGCCACTTGACGAAATAATCCATTGTGGACACGATGAGGTAACCGTTGGTGCCTTCTTTGATGACGTCCTCCCAGGGCTCCGCCCTTTTCCGCTTGATGGCGAAGATCTGTAGCATGTGTCGGCGAGCAAGGTCGCGGAACACCTCCAACGCCGCGAACTCAGCGTCCCCAACCACGGCAGAACAGGCCGCTGGCAAGTCCTTCCAGGAGATGCGGAACTCCATGATACTCTGAAAAGCAGGACGTAACTGCAAGGCTTCCAGCTCTTGCACCTGTGCGCGCAAAAAGTGCAGCTTCTCATTCACCAAGTCCGCAACCTTGTTTTCCCATGTGTTCAACGCCGCGGGGGCATCTGAAGGGCGCCCAAGCCAAACAACTCGGGGCCCGAAATCATGTGCAACAAACACCTTATCTAGGAAATCCAGACCTTGTAATATAGAGTCACGCAGATTACGCGAAGGAGTCACGATCATCACTGCGCCATTTTGTCTGTTGACGTGCTCCAAAGCTGTCTCCACCAGCAAAGACAGCAGTAGCGACTTCCCAGTACCTGCGATAGCCTGGATCATTAAGTGATGATTGTCCGAGGCGTTGATAATCTCCATGCATCGCTTCTGATCGTCCGACAGCTGAATGCACCGCCTGCGCAATACCGACTGGATGAAAGGAAACGATGGAGACACTCTGTTCTTAAGCACATTCCCCACTACGACTGACGAGCCAGACCAAGGTTGCAGTATGGAAAAGGCAGCCCGCAGAGCGCCGAGCCCAAGAGTATTCTCCGCAGTAGCGCTGCGAACAAGTGCATCGTGCTGGTATACTCGGTTGCCAACCCATTCAAGGAGAACGCCGAGATACTCTCCCTCTTCATCCACCTCTGGCTCCAGAGTGATGCGGGTGGCGTAATCTTTCCTCGGCACAGCCGTTACGACATGGAGCGCTCCGCTCCGATAGGCGGCATCCAGGATATCTGGGCTAACGTGCGGGCTGGCAATGCGAATGTATCGACAGCCTGCGCTAAGCGCATTGCCCTGGAGGCCCATGCTCGACAGTACGCGCGTATTCATCATCCACAGCATGCGATGCTTGTCAGTTGCGAAGTCGCCGTCGGACTCTACGCGCCAGGAATCGTCCCTGTCAGTGTACGTGTTCATGTTGCACACGATGGAAGCAGAACCGAGATTGTCTTCGTGAACCTTCAGACGCACCACATCTTCGTTGCGAACAGACCCCGCCCGCAGTTCGCACAGCAACTTGCCCTTCGCAGCATGCAGCAGGGCGGGCACGATCTCGTTCTCAAAGTTGAACCTGGTCTTGCGAGCCACGTTGCTGGGCCCCAAACCGCAACAGTCCACGGACATGTGCACGGCGAACTTCACCAAGCGGGCGCAACTGCACTCCCGAGCCACGATATCTGCGGGCGCAAACACCGTGTCACCGCAAGCTTTCCAGGCAGTGCTTGGGCGCTCCGGAGGAGGCACAACCTTCGTGCCAAACTGTGCGACGAGTTTCCTCATGCAGTTCAACTCACCGCTGCCATCCTGCCTCGGCTTCTTGGTAAGGTGAGCGAACTTCTTCGCGAGGGCCTCCTCCGCGAACTCTGTTGCTCTCTCGGCGTTCAGTTTGATTGCACGAACAAGCTCTGGCGGTAGGCAATCCGCAGTGTCTGCAGGGCGACGGCGGCATGGCGACGTTGGGTCGTTGCCAAAAGAAAGAGGAATCACCACCTCCTCCTCGGCACGTACAGCCACCCAAAACTTCAAGACTTGCTTGCCAGGCAATGTACTGTGGATGACGTCAGCCTCGCCACGCGGTATCCATGCGCCACGAACTGCAAGAATGACACGCGGAGTCTCAACCGCATCTGGAAAATGGCAAGCGGCACGACCCGTCAGCAAGCAATTCGACCCGTTCCGAGCCGGATGAGCGCAGCTAAATTCTGCATCTTGACTTCCCGACGGAACGCAACCATCGATCGATGATCCAAACGTGTTCACCATGAACTCCTCGAAATCCTTGCCCTCGCCCTGCTCGCTCCAAGGGGCCCCCGTTGCTAGCAAGGTTACAAGGGCGCACGGGCACCTCTCCACGCCGACCGCAAGGAAAGCTGGGGGGCAGGAGAGTCTGCTGATAGGCGGAGCTAAGCTCACAACCACACCGCAACGCTGTGAGCCAGAATGGCAACAGCGACGACAACGCTGGAGCATCTATGGATTTGGGCCAATCATGAGGCCATTCATGATCTCGTGAACATTCTTCGGAGCCTCCTGGGACCTCACGCGAGTGCTGCACAAACTCGAAACTGCTACCAGCGGCTTCCCCCAAGCCTGCAGAACCCGAGCCCGCGCCATCTCGACCCGCATTCCTTGGGACTTTCTAGGAGCGTTCTTGAAGCCCCCATGCGAGATGCATAAGCCTCCTGGGCCCTGCTGGGCCGTGGACTGTCGACGAACGAACTAACGAACCTCGAACGCCGTCAACCAGCGTCGGGAAGTGAAGACAGCGAATACCGAAAGCGTCGCGCTCCCGCGGGTGTTACCATCACATCACTAACGTGAGAGCCTGCGCGCGCGCACCACAAGAACTCCGATAACGAGAAGAGGAGAAGGACGATAGGCGGAACGACCGATTCAAAGTCTACCAGGGGTCACCTGTGAACAACGCTTACACATAATGTCATTCATTGTTTGTGACGACGGGCTGCGCTATGCTCATTCTTCCACCAAGTTGCGATCATGGAGACGCACGGGGCTTACTAGCAGGGTGAGCAGACATCCCCATTAGAGCGACGCCACAGATGCGCTGATACAGCGCCCTCACGACTCACACGCAAGGAGGAGCCCGAATGACTCGCACCAGGACGAAGGTCCCGAACGACTAACACCACGAGGAACCCGAACGACCCACACACAAGGAGAAGCCCGAACGACGCACACCACGACGAAGGGCCCGAACGACTCACTCCAGGAGGATCCCGAACGACTCACACACACGGAGAGGCCCGAACGACTCCCACTAGGCCAAGAAGCCCGAACTACTCACGCCTCGAAGAAGCCGAACGACTCACACACAAGGAGGACCCCGATCGACCCTAACCAGGACGACGAGCCCAGACGACTGACACCCAAGGAGACCGAACGACTCACACACGAGGAAAAACCCGCACGACTCACACCAGGACGAAGACCCCGAACGACTCACACCAGGAAGACCCCAAATGTTTCCCACACCACGAGGCGTCCGAACGACTAACACACAAGGAGAGGCCCGAACGACTCACAGCAAGACGAGGGGCCCCAACGACACACACCACGAGGAGCCCGAACGACTCACACACAAAGAAGGGCCCGAACGACTCACACCAGGACGAGCGGCCGGAAGGACTCACACCACGACGAGCCCGAACGACTCACACGCAAGGAGGCGCCCGAACGACTCACACCAGGACGGGGGGCCCGAACTATTCACACCACGAGGAGCCCGAACGACTCACACATAAGGAGGAACCCGAACGACGCACACGAAGACGAAGTGCCCAAACGACTCACACCACGAGGAGTCCGAACGACCCACGCACAATGAGGGGCCCGAAAGCCTCACACAAGGAAGGACGAGAGGCCCCAACACCTTACATCACGAGGAACCACAACGATTACATATCTGCAACGCACAGAGAACTGAACTCTTGTATTATCTCTGGAGGCCCCCCCGAGACTCTGTCAACCTGCAAGCTTAGGGGGGGCCTTCTTCGCGCGTCGGTTTTTCCTTGCTCTGATGAGAAAGGGCGGGCGCAGTTCAGCCAGCACGGTGCGCAACGCACGACGCGCCTACTGCGCGCGAACGCGGTGAACGAAGCATCGAAGGTTCAACTTCCAGGCCTGGCGAGCGCCCGATCGACCGCCCACGGCAGCGAGAGGAAAACTTCACATTCCGTCTGATGTTTATGTTCTTTTATTATTATGGATGTGCGTGTATCTTCTGCGAGTGCGTTTGGCATGTATGCGCGCGCGTGTATATGACAGAGAAGGGCGCCCTAATTCCGCAAGGGGGCGAGAACGTGCAAATAAAAGCTCGTCAGTGGCGCGTAACTGGAACATGCCGCGGCGGCAACCGCGCCTGCGTGACCCCAGGCGTTCACCGCAACAACGCTGCTGCCACGAAGGCGAGCCCAATGGAGCAAGGAGCGAAACATCATCATGACAATAGCGGCGAGCCCGTACGGGTCATGGCCGATATAACCATACTCGGCAACGCTGCCACATCGAAACACAACCAGGATGGCCGCGAGCGTTCCGCTCGCTCTCCAGACTGACGCCGCTACCAGGAGTGCCCCGCCTGTCGTCGACGTCGCGTCGGCGTCGTCGGCGTCGCCATTCACGTTCTCGTTGTAGTCGTCGTCGTCGTTGTCTCGACGACGTCCTCGTAGGGTCGTCGTCGTCGTCCTCGGCGTCTTCGTCGTGGTCGTCGTCGTCGTCGTCGAGCGGCCATCGTCGCCGCGGTCGTCGCGGTCGTGGTCGTCGTCACCGCCCTCGGCGTTTTCAAGGCCGTCGCCGTCGACGTCCTCCAGCGACGTCACTGCCACGCACCAAAGACGCCCCTGCTTCGGCAACTTCCGTAGCAGACAAACTGGAAATCTAAGCGCCCCCGCCGAGCAAGAGCTGCCAATCTGCCCCGAGAAGACGCGTGATGCTTGCGATCAGACTTCGACCAGTACTTCAGCTCATAAGCCGTTGTACACTTTCCGCACCGCAGCTTCGTCCGACAGCCCAGGCACACCAAACAGGCATTCCCCCGCCTCTTCGCATGGCACAGCACGTGCTTGTCGAACGCGAGGCTGCCCAAGTGTTCCAAGCAATATTCGCACTGGTTCGTCGATGTTGCCAGGCGCGACCCCTCGCTCTGCGCAGCCCGGGCACACGAGGTCTCTATCGGAATACCGATGGTGCCCCATAATCTTCGCGCCCCACACGCCTTCCTCAAAAACTTCTTTGCAAGCAGAGCACCCGTGGTTCTGCGGGGTCAGGCTCCTCTTCCAGTCAGTACGTTCCACACACCGCTTGCATATTGAATGCTCTGACGGGATTCTCCTTGGAGCGTTTCCATCGGCCGCCCCTTGGGAAACCTCGGCCGCCCGCGCAGACCGACAAGGCATTGTGCCAATCTCGCGCGCAGTCCATGCATCTCGTCCACCTCCCCAGCTCTTGCAGATAAGTACGATGCCGCCCAAGAGAAAAGACTGTTCGTGATCCACTGCCCCTGATGCGAGTAGCGTACTCTTTTCTCGGCGCAACCGCTCCGACATGGACATTCCGCTCCGATGGGCTGCTTCCAAGAGATCTGGCCCAACGTGAGGGCTAGTAATGCGAATGTCTCGATAGCCTGCGCTAAGCGCATTGCCCTGGATGCCCATGTTCGACAGTCAAGCGTATTATCATCCCCACCATGCGACTTTGTCAGTTGCAAAGTCGCCGTCGAATTCTACGCGCCAACGGGCATCCCTGTCCGTGAACGGGTTCATGTTGCACACGAGGGAAATACAACCGAGATTGTCCTCGTGAACCTCCCCATGCCGACCGCAAGAAAAGCTGGAAAAGGAAGCGTTTGCTGAAAGGCGGAGCTAAGCTCACAGCCACCCCGCAATGCTGTGAGCCAAAATGGCAACAGCGACGACAACGCTGGAGCATCTAGAGATTTCGGCCAATAATGAGGCCCTTCATAACCTCGTGGCAATTCTTCCGAGCCTCCTGGGGCCTCACGCGAGTGCATCACATTCTGGGAAATTCTACCAGCGGATTCACCCAAGCCTGCAGAACCCGTGGCCGCGCCATCTCGATGCGCATTCCTTCTGGACTTTCTTGGGGCGTTCTTGAAGCCCTCGCACGAGATGTATAAGCCTCCTGGGCCCTCCTGGGCCTTGGCCGCCTTTGACCGAACCGCTCACGTGAAAGCCTGCATGAACGCACCACAAGAACTCCGATAACGAGAAGGAGGAGAAAGACGAAAGGCGGAACGACCGATTCAAATTCTACCAGGGCCCACCTGTGCATAGTGGTTACAGATAATGTCTCGGATTGCTTAGCACGGCGAATTGCGTGATACTCATTCTTGCACTCACTTGCGAGCATGGAGACGCATGGGGCTCACTAGCAAGGTGACCAGACTTTTCCGTTAAAGCGACGTTACAAATGCGCTGGTACAGCGCTCTCACGACTAGCACGCAAAGAGCGGCAACAACGACTCACACCACGACAAACGTCCATAACGAGTCACACCACGAGGCGCCCGAACGACTCACACACAAGGAAGGCCCCGCACAACTCCCACCAGGACGAAAAGGCCCGAACGACTCACACCACGATGAGCCCCAACGACTCACACGCAAGGAGGAGCCCGAACGACTCACACAAGGACGTGGAGGCCGAACGACTCACACCACAAGGAGCCCGAACGAGTCCCACACAAGGAGGGGCCCGAACGACGCACACCAGGAGAAGAGGCCCGAACGACTCACACCACGAGGAGACGGAACAACTCACGCACAAGAAGGGGCCCGAACAACTCGCACCAGGACGAAGGGCCCAGACGACTCACACCACGAGGAGCCAGACCGACTCAGAGCACGACGAAAACCCGAACTACTCACTGCAGGACGATCCCGAACGACTCACACACACGGATAGGCCCGAACGACTCCCACTAGGCCGAGAAGCCCGAACTACTCACGCCTCGAAGAAGCCGAACGACTCACACACAAGGAGGCCGAGAAGCCCAAATTGCTCACGCCACGAGGAGCCCGATGGACTCACACACAAGGAAGAGCCCGAACGACTCTCACCTGGACGACGGGCCTGGACGACGGACACCACGAGGAGCCTGAACGACTCACACACAAGGAAGAGCCCGAACGACTCACAGCAGGACGAAGAGCCCGAACGAGTCACACCAGGAAGATCCCAAATGTGTCTCATACCACGAAACGCGCCGACGACTCACACACAAGGAGAGGCCCGAACGACTCACATCAGGACGAGGCGCCCGAACTTGTCACACCCAGAGGAGCCCGAACGAGTCCCACACAAGGAAGAGCCCCAACGAGTCACGCCAGGACGAACGGCCCCAAAAACGAACAGAAAACTCCAGAACCATAGCAAACAAACGAACGGCCCGAACGACTCCTAGAACACCCCCCAGAACAACAAGGGACCCGACCGAGGGAGAGCGGGCCCGCCCTTCAGGCCAAACGTGGGAAATCGTCGGGATCATCGTCGAGGGAAAGCGAACGCGGCGGCAGCCAAGACGGCCGCCCGGAGCGAGAGGCAAGGACGTCGTCGTCGTAGTCGTCGTCGTCGTCGTCGTGAACTACTGGCTCTAACACAAAACTTGAGAGAAGACCGCACACGATTCAACATGACACAACACAATCAACACAACATGACATTTCTGAAACGTGCCACTCAAGAATCGCCAACGGACTGTAGTGTCAATTATCAGCCGTTCAACACTTAGAGAAACCCTGTGATAACCCTGGAAGATATCTGAAACTGGACCAACCACAGCCTTGTATAGTACTATACCCTGAAAATCGAGGAAGCGTGCACCACGGTGGCAAGCTAGACCGCAAGGCCCTGGATACCCTGAGACAAATACGCCACAAGCCACTACATAGACTGTGGCGGGATAGGCCGACACTCATGCTGATAGCCTGGAGCTCTTGAATACCTGCATGCCCCCTCAGCACATTGTACTCCTGCAAGAGTTCCGAGCCTTCTACCTGCTGTACTTTTTCTCCGTTTTTCCATAAGACAAGGCGGTACAATTCAGCCACCACGTTGCGTAACGCTCGGCGCGTCAACTGCACACGAGCGCGGCGCACGAAACTTGGAACTTCGACTCTCAGACCTCGACATGGGCCGGATCGACGTCCGAAGGAAAATGGCGAGCCCCCTGCACTCCCTTGGGAAAAGGAGGGGAACAACGTTCAACTTCTGTGTATTTCTTTATGTGCCTTCTTAGTGTGTGTCTATACGTATTTGATGTGTGAATGCTTCTGTTTTGAATGTATGCGTGTATATGTATGGAGGAGAATCAATGCCCTGATGTCGCAATAAGGATGGATCGTGCCGACAAAACCTCGAGAGTGGCGCGTCTCTGAAATATCTCGCGATGACCGCCGTGCCTGCATGTCTCCGAGCGCTAGCCGCAACGACGTCCTGCTGACACGAAAGCGGAGCGAATGGAGAAGGATATGACATGCATCATAACCAAAAGTGGCAAGCCCGTAGCCGTGATGGACTACGTGCGGTACTTGCGCAACACAGGCACCTCGTGCCAAAAGCACATTAGGCGCGTGCGTTCCGCTCGCAAGCCAAATCGCCATTGACGTCGTGGTCGTCGTCAACGTCGTTGTCTCGACGTCGTCGTCGTCCTGTCGTCCTCGTCGACGTCGTCGTGGTGGGCTGAGCTACGCTCACTACCCTCGCGGCGTAGGCCTGCCCATCACGTGCCAGGCCATGCGAACCGAAGTACATCGCGCCGACCGCACTGTCGAAGCTCAAAATGATGCGAGAATGCCGACAACCGACATTCTGCGCGAGCGCTCCAAGAAGCTCCCGTAGCGAGGAAGAATACAGAAACGCACGGGCGTTTCTCCATGCCAGCCGCAAAGACGATGCTACTAGGCGGAGACGATTACTGAAGGCGGAACGCAGCTCACGGCCACCCTGAAATACTGGGAGCCAGAATGGCAACGACAACGGCGCTGGTCGGGAAAGATCGCTGGACTCGACGACGACCGCCCTCTGTCTTGCCTCCCATCTCCTTCCCTCCCTCCTCTTCCGACTCGTCCTGCTTCGGCTCCCCCCAAAGGTAGCTATACAAGGACGGAGAAAGAAATAGGAGCAGAGGATATATGTAAAGACAGACAGACGCACGCTTGCACCAAACGACTGTCGGCATGCTTCGCTGGGATTCCTGTTCGGAGATAGTACTACTACTACTGCTTCTACATCGACTACTACTACTACTACTACTACTACTACTACTACGACTACTACTACTACTACTACTACTGCTACTACTACTCCTACTACTACTACGACTACTACTACGACGACGACTAGTACAACTACTGCTGCTACTACTAGTACTACTACTGCTGCTATGACTGCTACTCCTGCTCGTACTACTACGAGCACTACTACTTCTACGACGACAACTACTTTGACTGGCACTGCTACTAGTAGTGTCGCTGCTACTGTTACTACTACTACTACTACTACTACTACTACTACTACTACTACTACTACTACCACTATTCCTGCTACTGCTACTACTACTAATACTACTCATACTACATCATCTGCTACTAGTACTTCTACTAGTACTACTCCCCCTACTACTACTACTACTACTACTACTAATACTACTACTACTCCTACTACTCCTACTACTACTACTACTACTACTACTACTACTACTACTACTCCTACTACTACTACTACTACTACTACTACTACTACTACTACTACTACTACTACTACTACTACTTCTACGACTCCACCTGCGCAAACCCCGATCACCTCGCGCGCGGACGAGAAGCCCCAACGCCTCACCTCACAACAAGGATTGACAAGGAGGCGGGAGGAAGGAGGGACAGGGGAGATATACGGAGCCCAGCGGACACACGCCTGAAAAACACAACTGTCGACATGCTTCGCGGGAGCTGCTGCTGTGAGATGGGCTGGTGGGGATACGCGAAGCGTAAACAATTCTTTCTGGCGGTCAAGGCTAAAGTAGGCTGGAACATCAGAACCCTGGGTAAGAGAGTGACCTTTGCTGCGCGGCTCTCGGGGGGCCCCGGGGTGACCAAACACAAGCGCGCAAGACGCTGCCATCGCATGACGTTTGGCGATCGGGGGACACCCAATGGGCCCCCACCAAGGGTCACTCCAGCGAAGGGCCACTCTTACGCGCAATCGAATTTATCGCCCCCCTCATCACCGTAAGTTCGTGCCGTGCCAACCCTGGCGCTGGTTGCTGACACCGCGCTGCATCGTTCAACCCTGAACGATCGGCCGCTTCCGAAACGTTAGATCCTTTTAACACCGACCCATTCTGGGACGCCGGCGGCGATCAACGTGGAATGCCGGCGGCGGGGTCGCCGCCGGTCGACACGACGCGAGCCTACTCCAGATTTCGTAACAAAAGGGAGGGGGTCTGGACCCTCCAAGACAAGCCATTTCAGACCTCCCCCGTGGGAGAACCCTCCAAAACATCGTCCCCAGACCCCCCCATCTGGAGTACCGCATGCGACGCCCAAGCCGATGCCGCCCGCGCCCGGCCGGCCCGGCGCGAGCGGCCGCGGCGGCGGCCCCGCACCCGGCGCCGCGGCGGAGCAGCAGCCCGCCCAGGGAGACCGCCGCGACGACGGCCTGCCCGCGGGCCGCCGGCGCCGCGCGGCGCGCGGCGGCAGCGACGACGACGACGACGACGACGACGGCAGCAACGACGACGACGACGACGACGACGGCGAATCGGACGACGACGGCGATGACGACAATGAGGACGACGACGAGGACGACGGCGACGAAGGCGACGAAGGCGACGACGACGGCGACGACGACGACGACGACGCAGACGACGAGGACGACGACGGCGAGGACGACGACGACGACGACAGAGACGAGGACGAGAACGAGGACGACGACGACGACGACGACGACTAGGACGACGACGACGACGACGAGAGCGACGACGACGACAAGGACGACGACGACGACGACGACGACGACGACGACGACGACGACGGCGACGCCGACGACGCGGACGACGAAGACGACGACGACAACGACGACGACGACGACGACAGAGACGGCGACGCGGACGACGACGACGACGACGACAAAGACAAAGACAAAGACAACGACGACGACGAGGACGACGAGGACGACGACGACTAGGACGGCGACGACGACCACGACGAAGACAACGACAACGACGGCGACGGCGACGACCACGACGACAAAGACCACGACGACGACGCGGACCACGGCGACGACGCGGACCACGACGGCGACGACGACGACGACGACGAGGACCACGAGAACGACGACGACGACGAGAACGAGGACGACGACGACGACGACGACGACGACGACGACGACGACGACGGCGATGACGAGGACCACAACGACGACGGCGGCGACCACGACGATGACGACGACGACGACACTGACGACGACGACGACGACGACGACGACGACGGCGACGACGACGACGACAACGACAACGAAGGCGACGACGGCGAACGACGGCTACGACGACGACGAAAATGTCGACGACGAGGAAAGGACGACGACGACGACAACGACGGCGACGAACACGACGACGACAACGACGACGACGACAACGACGAAGACGACAACGACCACGACGACGACGAGGACGACGACGACGACGACGACGACGACGACGACGACGACGACGACGACGACGGCGGGGGGGACGACAACGACGGCAAGGACGACGACGACGACGACGGCGACGCGGACGACGACGACGACACGGACCACGACGACGACGACGGCGACGGCGACGACGACGACGACGATGACGACGACGACAACGACGACGACGACGACGACGACGAGGACGACGACAACGACGAGGACGTCCTCGCCAACGCCGACGACGACGACCAGGACGACGACGACGACGACGACGCCGACAAGGACGACGACGACGGTGAAGACGTCGAAGACGACGATGACGGCGACAACGACGAAGACGACGACGACGACGACAACCACGACGACGACGACGACGACGGCGACAATCAAGACGACGACGACGACGACGCCGACAAGGACGACGACAGCGACGGCGAGGACGACAAAGGCGGGAACGACGACGACGACGACGGCCACGACGACGACGACGACGACAACGACGGCGGCGACGACGACGACGACGACGGCGACGACAACGATGACGACGAGGACGAGGACGACGACGACGACGACGACGACGACGACGACGACGACCACGACGACGACGACAACGACGGCGACGAAGCCGAACGACGACGACGACGACGACGAGGAAGACGACGACGACGACGACGGCGGGGTCAACGACGCCGACGAGAGACGGGGACGCGGACGACGACGACGACAGAGACGACGACAACGACGACGACGGCGACGACGACGACGCGGACGACACGGACGACGACGAGGACGAGGAAGACGACGACGACGACGACCAGGACCACAACGAGGACGAGGACGACGACAACGACGACGACAACGGAAGCGACGACGACGACAACGACGACGACGACCACGACGACGACGACGACGACGATGACGACGCGGACCACGACGACGACGAAGACGATGACGACGACGATGACAACGACGACGCCGACGACGACGAGGAAAAGCACGGCGATGACGAGATGACGACAACGACCACGACGAGGACGACGACGACGACGACGACGACGACAAGGACGACGACGACGACGAGGACGAGGACGACGACGACGGCGACAACGACGACGACGACGACGGCGAAGACGGCGACGAGGATGACGAAGGAGATGACGACGAAGGCGACGACGACGACGACGACGACCACGACGACGACGAGGACGACGACGACGACGTCGTCGACGACGACGACAACCACGACAACGAAGGCGACGACGACGACGCCGACGAGAACGACGACGACGACCACGACGACAACGACAACGACGACAACGACAATGACGACGACGACGACAACGACGCCACGGACGACGACGACGACGACGATGACGACGGCAACGACGACGACGAGGACGACGACAACGACGAGGACGTCCTCGTCAACGCCGACGACGACGACAAGGACGACGACGACGACGACGATGACGACGACGGTGAAGACGGCGAAGACGACAATGACGGCGACAACGACAAAGCCGACGACGACGACAACCACGACGACGACGACGGCGAAGACGACGACGCCGACAAGGACGACAACGACGACGACGACGAGGACAACGACGACACCAAGGACGACGACGACGACGACGGCGACGACGACAACGACGACAACGACGACAATAACGACTGACGACGAGGACGACGAGGACGACGACGAGGACCACGACGACGACGAGGACGACACAGACGACGATGGCGACGAAGACAACGAGGACCAGACGACAACGACGACGACGACGACGACGACGCTACGACGACGACGACGACGACGACGACGACGACGACGACGACGGGGATGAACACGAATACGGCGACGACGAGAACCGGAAGACGATGTCGACTACGACGACCACGACGACGACGACAAGGACGACAAGGACGACAACGAAGACGACGACGACGAGGACAACGACGACGTCGACAACGACGCTACGACGAATTTACGAGGACGACGACGACGACTACGACGACGAGGACGACAAGGACGACGACGACGACGAGGACGAGGACGACGACGACGGCGACAACGAAGACGATGACGAAGGCGAAGACGGCGACGAGGACGACGAAAGCGATGACGACGACGGCGACGACGACGACGACACCGAAACGGACGACGACGACGACGACGACGACCACGACGACGACGTGGACGACGACGACGTCGTCGACGACGACGACGACGACAACAACAACGACAACGAAGGCGACGACGACGACGACGCCAACGAGAACGACGACGACGACGCAAACCACGACGACGACGACGACAACGACGACAACGACGATGTCGACGACGACGGTAACGACGACGACGACGACGACGACGACAACGACGCCACGGACGACGACGACGACGAAGACGACGACAACGACGACGAAGACGACGACGACGACAAGGACAAAAACGACGACGACGACGACGAAGATAACGACGACGACGAAGGCGACGACGACGACGGCAACACTACGACGACGCCGCGACGACGACCTGCACAACCATGACGACGACGACGACGACGACAACAACGACGACAACGACCGACACGAACGACAAACGACGACGACGACGACGAGGACGACGACGACGACGCGGACAACGACGACGACAACGACGACAACGAGGACCAGACGACGACGACGACGACGACCACGACGACGACGACAACGACGACGGCGACGACGACGACGACGACGACGACGGCGCTACGACGATGCTACGACGACGGCACCGACGACGACGACGGGGACGTACACGAGTACGACGACTGCGACGACGACGACGATGAGAACCAAACGACGTCGACGACGAGGAACACGACGATGACGACGACAAAGACGACAACGAAGACGAAGACGACGAGGACAACGTCGACGACGACGACAACGACGACGACGACAACGACGACGACGAAGACCACGACGACGACGCTACCGCGAATCTACGGGGACGACGACGACGACGACGACAACGACTTGACTTGACCTGACACGGCCTTCAAGATGGTGGCTCCAGGGCCATAGCCGCTCGGGCAACTTAAATCTCGATGTTGGTGCCTGGAAGCACTGAGCCTCTACAGGGGAAGTGAGAGTGAGCGGTGTTCTTAAAGAGGGGGCCCCCCAAGTCGATCCAAGATTCAGCACTAGAAGGAACTCAGATCCGAGGCCAGGAAAGCATGATGTTTGAAACTCAGATAGATCCAGGAGCAGTCGGTGGTGTGGGTTCTGGGGTTTTTAGACGTTCCCTGTCCGCGTTGAACCTCGCGTCGCCAGTTACTCCAGTCAAACTCGGAGTCCTTCCAGCGTTCGGGGTCCAGGGCGATCTCGCGCCACTGCAGCCCGTAGTAGTCAACGAATTGCTTCTCCCATCGCCAGACATGGAAAGAATAATGGCGCCCTTGGGAGCCAATGGAGTCCTCGAGGTGCTTGAGATACCTGTAATCTTTATACCCCAGGGCTTTATACACGATGCGGTCGGGTTCGTATACTTGCATACGGGCAACATGGCCCGCCCAGCGGTGTCCGAGGGTCAAAACGTACTGGTCCCAGGGCATGGTTTTGGCGTTCATCATCAACTCGTGAATGTTGCGATAAACCCGTCTCATATAATCTTCCATAGATTCCTCATCTGGCTTGCGGATGCCTAACATATGGCGAATCATGCGATACTGCACTGCACGGATACGGCTAAGATGAGCTCTTGTGAAACTCAAACTTCCAGAACAGAAACAGGCGGCCTGCCGCACGATCGTATCCAAGAGGCCGAGACGCTTCGAGATGGGGCTGCGCTTGCTGCAGAGGGTTCCACGATGTGTGCTGAAGGCTGTCCAGGCTCTCGTGATGCCTCTGCTGACCGCCGAGGAAGCGCAGTTATCTAGGGTGATCCACGCCCCCAGTTGACGAAATCCCTCAGAGCGACCGAGACGGGGGACGAGGCCTTCTTCCAAGTGCAGCGTCGCCGCCGAGTCCTTGGCGGTCGTGAGCCAGAAACAATCGCTGAGCAAGGCCGTGCAAGCAAAGCGCTGGCGTAAGATACGGTGCCACTCCGTCCACATTGCTCTCGGCATCTGCGCGGAGCTGGCAAGCAAATAAAAATTGTCGGCGAATACCATGAGGGGTAAACGGGTGGTCCTTGGGCCCCTTTTTGCGTTTCTTCTGGGCATTCAGCATAGCCAGGTCCTCGGGTTCCAGCGGGCATCCCCATCCGTGTGTTTTTTTCACATAAAACTTCAAACTCGGAGACCGGGTCGTCCAGGAAGAGGTTGAAAAGTCTGGGTGCCTTAGGGTCCCCCTGCAGCAAGGATCGCGCGCGAGGAACCTGCCGTGTGGGTGCCACCCCAGGCAAGAGGAATTCTGATCGTCCACTGCGTATTTCTCGTATCCACGCCGCTGTGATGATTCTGGGGATCTTACGTTTCCGATGATTGCGAACGATATGGTGATGACGTACATGATCGTAAGCCTTGTGTAAGCCGCCCACCCCCAGGAACAAAGGTTCACGGAATTCCACTGCTTTCTCAATCAACAGGCGGGTTGTGGCTACGACCTCGTGCACCTGGTAGCTCTTGCGGAACGCAAACTGGAGCTTCGACAAGGGCATCTGATCAAGCTCTATCAGCTCGCTCAGGCACATGGAATACAGCTTAAGCAAGCAAGACAGCAGAGCGATCGGGCGGAAATCCTTGACCCTGCAAGCTCCATAGAATTTGGCTAGCAGCGTGACCTGGTGTCTATTGAACATCGGGTCGAGTTGTTCACTGGGATGATCACGTAAACGGAATACATATAATTCAGCTAATAGGTCCAGGGTTTCGGTGCTAAGTTCTTTCAACATTTCCATGACGATGCAATCATCTCTGGAGCAGGTCTTTCCTGGCTTGAGACGAGACAAACACTTCCTAATCAACTGGGCGCCCAGGCGCTTGGGCAACTCCTCCAAAGCCTCGGGGCCCCAGTGTGTCCAAATCCATCTGGGAAGGCTAGCATCCGTCGGACCCTTTAACAGCGTCTCATAAAACCGAACCACCTCTTCCCTCATCTCGTCCTCATCCGCCGTGATGTTCTCGTTCCCTCCTCCCACCTTCAGTGCCTTCACCTTATTCTGTCCACGGAAACGGTCGACTTTACGATGCTGCACGAAATATGCTGCACGAATATCTTGCTGTAAAAAGGCGAACTGGCGCATCAGCGGGACCAGCTGCAAGCTCATGGCCTGTCTGAGCGTCGGGTCCTGCTCGGTGTTCCGCGCTTGCAAATACTGTTGGATCCTGTAACTCAGAGGATGATCCTTGGGAACGTTCGGGAATCCCGCGGGGATCTTCCTGCCGCAAGTCGAGGCGATCTTGCCCACCAGGGCGGTAAACGAGCCCAGGGAAGGAACAGGGAAACCTCGGCGATCGACACGGGTGATCTCCGAGGCAGACGGTGGAACATCCTTTGCGTCACTATCAAGTGTAATCAGCTGAGTCTTGCGCGGCCGATCAAGCAAGTCTCTCCACGGCCTGTGAAAAAAGTGAGGACTCCTGCTGGGACGCACACTGAAGATAAAGATGCGGTTGTTCCGATTGAGGGATATCCGAGTTGTTTAGGATGGAGCAAAACTTCTCAGCATTCAGTGATGGGATGGGGTAAGGCCGGGTGCGGGACCATTTATATTGTTCCATTTCTCCAGGGATAGGTTGACCTCAAGCTTCCGCTAAACGATCGGCAATTTCATTTCCCCTGCACCCAGAATGCCCTTTAATCCAGGAAAAGAAGACCACGTATTCCTTCTGAACGGCCTCCCAGACGTGCTGAAGTAGTAAGGCTAACACAACATTATGTTTGGGTCGGAACCTGTAATGCAGCATTCCCAAGACATAGGTCGAATCGAAGACGGCTTCCAGGACCGAACCTCTCGGAATCGAAGCCGCGCCCGTCGGTAGGTGCTGCCCCAATAGCCAGTGTCCCATCTCGATGGCCGCGGTCAGCTCCGCGGCGTTGTTGGTCTGCCTGAGAGCTCCTAAGAAACCTTCCTGAAGGGGATCCAGAGAGACATGTCCACAGCTTTGGAAAAGTGCCCTCGAATTCTCGGGAATGCCTGGGGGGTCGTTGAAGACCGAAAAACCCCAGCCGCAAGTCCTACGATGTTTGCTGCACTGTTTAAAGTGGCCATCGCCATACAAACGAAAACGCACGTCATCTAGACTAAATTCGGCCCCAAGGCGAGCTTCAATTCCGAGTTGATCCTCCACCTTCCTAGCGAAAGTGTGGTCGAGCAATCCCCATGCAACTGGCTTGGCCTTAAAACTGCACTTAATATTCGGCAAAAACTGCGGCACAGGTTTCCTCGCGGCAAAGAACCTGAAAACTAGAGGGCAGTGATCACTCTTCCAGGCGGGGCAGCAGCGAGCCTGGCAGTCGTAGGAGCCGCGAGAGGGTCCTCTGCCGATGGCCACGAAATCTATATGCCTGGGTTCGAACTTGCCGTCGTAGAAGCAAGTACATGATCCCATCAAAGGCTTACCCCATGTGTTACTCAAGCTCAAGTTGTTACTGGCCATGAACTCGTAAAAAGCATCAGTTTTCCAGCTCTTAATACCAGCAGTGTAGGGGCCGACAGTCGAGGATGGTCTAAAGTCGCGCTCGAAAGATGCATTGGCGTCAACGCACAACATGGGCGTGAAGTGTGGTGGGCATCTCCCAAGCAACAGTTCGCAGTCGGCAGTGTCCGTGTAGCATTGACTATGATGATTGGCGTCAGCGTCGAAGTGCGAGCAAACTATCAGGAGGTTTTCGCCGTGGGGGGCAACGATGCCCACGGCGATGCTGTTCCCCAAGCTGATGGGGTCGAAGATGACGCAGGCCTTCAGCGTCCTGTGCATTATGATCGCTGGTATCCTTTTCCGCCCGCGCACAGGGGGCCCTAGGATCAAGCGATGGCCAGCTATCTCCTCGCAGACTTTCAGCACATCAGTGATTTCTTGAAGACATGCAATATCCCAATGGAAGTCGGCCTCCATGAGTTCTAGCCCCCTCGCGGCACTACGCATCGGAACTCCCCTGCAGTTCCAGCTGATGATAATAGTGTCGTCGCTAGATGGAAGGCGCCTATTCGTATCTGAAGATAGTCAAGAGCCACCTCGACGGGGCGGATCATTGATCTCGTCCATGTGCTGGGAAATATCCATCTCCACTCCCTGCGACCTCAACCATTCCTGGGCCTCAGGCATCACCTTCAGGTTATAGGTGGGGAAATTACGCATCAGGATCTTCAACGGATTCCTCGGAAAGACGTCGGCGGGCAGAAATTTGCGGAGCAGCACCACTGAGCCCATGTTCCTGGACGCGTCAATCATCTGCATCAGCTCAGGTTCAGAGAGGATTGGCCACTTCTTGCTAATAGCTGCTTTGAGAAGATATTTGGCGTGCGTGGCTCGGTTATGGCAGGTCAGCTCCTCTGGAAATTTGTCGATCGTGTGCCACAACTGCCTCTTGGTAGGGTCCCGTGCATCTCGCGGCCTGTTCTCATGCGCAAGCGCGGAAGTGAATTTCTTGCCCTTCATAGCGACCAAGCAATCCCACATCTTCTGGCTCGTCTCGAATTCGATCTTGACACGGTCTGCATAGCTGCCCACAAGAAATACTTTCTTCACCCCCGTGATGTGGCTGTCGGCGAGGATCTGCTTGAGGTCATTAGTAAGTTCCAGCCCCTCGGTGTACTGGTATCCTCCAACACACAGAATCTGCCGCTTATTGACTGGAGGTCTGATGGTGGGAGGGGCGGCAGCAAAATCAGATGTCGATCCAGCAACACTGCCAGCAACTTGCCCATGGCCAGCACTACCTGTTCCACCTCCTCCTCCTCCGTTCTCAATGACGGCGACACGGGCGGTCAGGTTCACTAAATCGGTCTTCATGGCGGCCACGGTTTTGTCCGTATTCTTGACTTTGTTGGCAACTTTCTTTACTTCCTTCTCCAAAGGGAGCACACTCTGGGCTAGGGTACTACGGAAATCATTAGTCAGTGCTCTGAACAAACGTGTCTCCATACCATTCTCCAATCCTTCAGGCACTGGAGCTGGTTGTGCGATGACGGCTGAAACGTCCCCTGGGTCGGTATCTCCGTCGCTCATGATATCCTCGATCTTGTCATCCTCCTCTCCTGTGGACGTCCTCGCCTTCACGCGTCGGTGTCCGAGTGCAGCAGGGGCAGCAGCTGCGGCAGCGGCCGCTCCACCGCCAAAGCCAGGGGAGACGGGAGCTGCCGAGGAAGCCGCAAGCATCCGTGGTGGTGACAGGTGACAGGAATCGATGTGTGCCAACACAAAATGAGTGGCGGTGAAACAACAAAAACTGATGTGCGAGGTCGGGTGAGATATAGCTCCCTGATGATGACTTGAACCAAAATGGGACGACAACGACGACGACGACGACGACGACGACGGCGCTACGACGAATCTCCGACGACGACGACGACGACGACGACGACGACGACGACGTGGTCGACGCCCGGTGTTGGCGCGGTGGCGGCGGTCGGCGGGCGCGCCGCCAGCACCGCGGGCTCGGCCAGCTCCGTCAGCACCCAGGCGCCAGGCGGCGGGCTGAGGCCCGAGGCCGAAGCGGGCGGCGCGGCCGACATGTGCCGCCACGGGCGCGGGGGGGCCCGCCTGCGACGCACGGGCCAGGCGCCCCGGAGAAGCTCGGCGGAGGGGGATGGCGACGACGACGGCGACGACGGCGGGGCCCTCCTGCGACGCACGGGCTCGGGGCTCGGAAGAAGCCGCCCAGAGATCCGACGTCATGCTTTGGTTCACGGCGTGGCCACTGGAGGCCCCTTACCCCCCTTCAGTTCCTGGCATCGCGGCTCTTTCACAACGAACGTTTCTGCCTCGTTTTTGGCCCAGGGACCCGCACGAAGCGATCGTGCTCGAAACATGCCGCAAAAAGATAAAATCGAGGGTTTCGGTCGTGAGTCCTCGCGACGCGGCATTCCTCGTTCGCAACTTCGGATCTCAAGAGGCGTGATCCCTTGGAGGTCCCTTCCCCCCCCTCCCGTCTCCTTCCCTCCCCTCCTCCCCTCCCCTCCCTCCTTCCCCTTCCCTCCTCCTCCCCACTCGCGGGCACACGCTGGCAGGCGCTCCGGCCAGGCCCCAGAGACCCTGACACACGGCGTCGCGGTTCTGTTGGCAGCGTGGGCCCCGCAGAAATCCAGACCTCTTCCCAGGGGCCAACCTTTCATCCCGAGTGGTTTCTGTTGACGGCCCTGGGGGCCAGCAAAAAACCGAGCGAAACAGCCGCTGCGCTTCCAGCGCTCGAATTGCAGCGAGGCGTTCGGGCCCCAAAAGGCCCCTTCCTCCAACAGCACAGAGCAACCAACGAAACCGGGGGAAAACCCCCGTGCCTTCAGCGCTTTAAGTGAAGCGGGGTCGAAGCGGGCCTCAAAAATTCGATTCCTCCAACGACACAAGATGAACATCGAAACTGGGCGAAAAATCTTCTTCGCTGACAACGCTTGACATGCAACGGGGCTTTTTGCTGGGACTTCACGAGCTCTTTCCTCCAACGACACAGGGCGAGCATCGAAACCAGGCGAAAAGGCCGCTGCACTGACATCGTTTTGAATGCAGCGGCGTTCGTGGGTTTCGAAGGGTCTCCTCCTCCAACACTACAGGGTGGCCATCATCTTCCATCATTGGTTCTTTCTTGCGCCGCCGTACATTACTGGTGCTCTTTTCGTGGTCATAATCCAGGCGGCCCTCTTGGACTTCTCCGGACATGTTGGTCTTAGGCTTTCTCTTGAAATCCGCTCGGTTATCCTCGGAGTCTTTGTGGCGTCCGGGCTCGCCCAAACGCGCTCTGAGGAGCAGCGGAAGGAGTCTCCCCAGGGCCTCCGGAACTTGTCTTGGGCAAGCAAAAACTGCGGCCAAACTCACGCATGCCGCGCGCGAGTTGGGACAAGACCTGCGAAAGGACGTCGGGTTGTCTCGGCGGGCGACCCTTTCGAGATCCAAATGGGCTCCAAGAGACACCCGCGGCGGCACAGGAGGGCCCCGAGTCGCCTGGAGCGCGCCCCAAGACGCCCACCACGGCCTCCAGACGGCCCAAAAGGCCACCAAGACGACCCGAGAAGGCTCCACGGGGCCGCGACAAGGGCCTCGAGAAGCGAAAACCATTGATTGTTGGTTTTTCAGCGTTCTCGCCTTACTGGATTCCTGGCGCTCCACGACAGCCCCAGAGACTCCCAGAATCGCCCTAGGACGGCCGAAGAGGCCCCCCAAGAAGGCCCCAGGACAGGCCGCCCAGCATCGGCCTCCAGGAGGCCCCCGACAGGCCCCGCAACAGACAGGGAGAACGAGGACGAATCAGCAACGCTGCGTGAAGACGGGACGCGGGAAACGACACATTGTTTCGTCGGCGGCGCGGCAGAGGTAGTCCGCTCCAGCGCTCAGCTATTCGGGGCAACCGATAAGCTGATTGGCCGGCGTGCAAGAGGGGGCCGAGGACTAGGGCGGCCGCGCGGAGGACGGCCGCGGCAAACAACACACACGAAATTGGCAACCGCACATGTCTTCTTTCGGGGACCAGGGACACGGCACAAGCATCTTGAATGAAATCCCTTGGGCGCAAGTACGGCTGAGGAAAAATGAGCGCAGAGAACATGCGCCTGAAGCTTATGCCAACTGTACGACTGGAGGGCGATTCCACCGCACGCGGTGGTCGATGTTTCGGCCGCGTGCGCTTCAGGAGTCTCCGCCCTGTCGCCCAGGACAGGCCTGGGGGTTGGCGGCAGGCTCGTGTTCGTCGTCTCTGCCGTCGCGCTCACGGCTGAGAGGAGCAGGCAAGCGAAATCCAAAAACCTCCACCATCACCATCACTAGTATCATCACCATCACCGTCACCACCATGACCATCATCACCCTCGTCATCACCATCATCATCACCATCCCCACCATCATCATCCTCATCTTCATCATCGACACCACCACCACCATCATCATCACCGTCATCATCATCGTCGTCGTCCAAATCGCCATCAGCATCATCCGCATCATCATCAGCAATATTAACCATCACCATCACCATCACCGTCACGATCATCACCATGGCCATCATCACCCTGGTCATCATCATCCGCATCACCATCATCGTTGTCATCATCGTGCACGTTTCCAACATCATCGTAATCACCAAAACCACCGCTTCCATCATCACCACCATCATCGCCGCAAACACCGTCACCATCAACATAATCCTCACGATCGTAATCATCATCAACACCACCATCATCATCACCATCATCACCATCGAAATCATCACCATCATCACCATTACCACCATCATCACAATCGTCACCATCAACATCATCATCACCATTACCTTCATCATCACCACCATCACCATCATCACTGTCGTCATCATATTCGTTTCTTCTTCATCATCACCATGACCAGAACCATCATCATCACCATCATAATCACCATCACCATCGCCATAACCATCACTGTCACCATCACCAGCAGCAGCATCATCACCATCATCACCATCATTATCATCGTCGTCGTTTCATGTCCCCCGCGTCTTCCTCCACCGTGGCTACGCATCCACTCTCCCCCTCGTTACTTCCTCCTCGTCTTCCTCCTCCCTTCCTCTTATTCCGCCTCGTCCTCCCTCCCCAACCCTCCATCTCCGACCCATCCTCCAGGTCATGTTTGTCCCCCTCCTCCTCCTCCTGGTTGTCTCGAGGGTTCCGTCGCCCCCAACACCCCCTGATGGGCACGGGCGTCGCGACTACAAATCATGCGACCTCGAGCACCAGCCCGAAGCTCCGGCCCCCAGCGCCGGCTCAGCTGGCTAGCGCCTCCTCCTCGCTTTCAAGATAGACTAATAACATTAGGTGCGATTCCTGTTGCGTTCCTGAACGTGCGCAAATAAGTAAGAGCCCGATTTGGCGCAGTAAACACCTGACGGGCGTCGCAGAAAAAGGGTTAACAAAAAGTGAGGCCGAGCGGAGCATTTTGAGAAGGCGCCCGCCTAGGTAAGAAGTCCCCCTCACCATAGTACTAGTACGTAGTAGGACCAGACCCCCTTCATGATTTAAGGTATTCGCTGCCAGTCGTGCAAGGGTAAGCTGCAACCGACTTAAAAAAAGTGAGCGCTTGCACCGACATCGAGAGGTACGTAGGTGATGACAGGAGACACATGCATGATCCTACGCACGGCTGGAAAATAATGCTGGCACACGATAAGCTGGCCTGGTGGTATGATCAGCTGTATAATTTCATGTCTTCTGTAACTGCCTGAAAAAGGCCCGCAGAGTAGAACGCTTGTGTTGCAGAGCCGCAAGCGATGTAGGTACTAGTGGAGGCAAATGTGGTATACTGCGGCCCACAATAGGGCAGTCGCCCCTCCGCAAAACGCCAAAACGGCCTGTGCCAGACTGCCCCCATCCCGCCAGTGCCTCCCAACCCGGACCACCCCGCCTTGCAGTCCCTCGGGTCAATGTCTGCTGATGCCAGGAGCAGTGCACTTTGCGTTCAAAAAAAGTGGCGTACTGTCGCAAAGGGTGCTAAGATGGCTGGGAGCACATGCGCCCCTGCTGCGTATACAAGTGGGCATCGCCCTGTAGGCCAGGGGGCCCCGAAAAGGAGTGGGCCAGGACAGGAGGCAAAAGACAAAGGAACGGGAAGTAGGTGAGTGAGGACGGGAGGCGAATGCATGAAGGAGGTGAGGGAGGCTGGCACATGTAGGGTGGCCTGGTGATAGATCAGCTGCCTTAAACAAGCGTTTTAAGTAACAGCCTGATAAGGGGCCAGCAGAGTAGAACGTAAAATGTTGCAGGGCAACAGGCGATAAAAAGTATAACTGGTGGCAAGTCTGACGTACTGCGGCCCACAGTAGGGTCGTCGCCCCTATCTCCTCCCCCCCGCCACCTCGAATAGAACCATCCCACCACCCAATCCCTTAGGTCAACGTCTGCTGATGCCAGGAGCAGCACGCTGTGCCATGGAAAAAATGGCGCAGCGTCGCCAAAGGCGCTGATTTGGCTGTGAACAGATGCACGTGGGGCCTTGTATAACTTGGCATCACCCTGTAGTCCAGGGGGTCCCGACGAGGACTGGGGTAGGACAACAGGAGGGAAGCAAGTGGGGACAGCAGGCGAATGCATAATAGAAGGTGAGGCCAGCACAAGATAGGATGGCCTGGCGATAGTTCAACTGCCTGCAGTCTTTTCAATAGTTGCCTGAATAACGGCAGCAGGGTAGAACGCAAAGTGTTGCAGAGCGGCAAGCGTAAAAGGTATCAGTGGCGGTAGGTCTGGCATACTGCGGCCCACACTAGGGCTATCGACTGCTGCAGAGGGCCAAAATGGCCCCTGTGCCAACTTGTTCGCTTCCCCGCCAAAGCCTCCCAACCCGCCCCATATCCCTTCGACCAATGCGCGAGTCAGCTGGCGTGCAGGGGCGGCACGTAGACTGAGAGCGTGGCGTTCGTCGCCAAGGGTGCTGAGCAGGCCATTGCCCAATGCCTCCCCTAAGCAGGATCTGTCGATGCACTGTGACAACAAGTACGACATGTGGAGAAGGGCAAGCAGCAACAACGGGGAAGAGGTGAGAGAGAGGGACGGCGTGCAACCGAACAAATGGAGAGCTGAAACCCTTAGCACCCGAAGAAAGCTCAAAGTAATTTCTGTCCGCAACAGCCAGTAGGGCACGGTCTCTCACGGAGAGGGGGCCAAGCAGACATGGTTGGTAGGCCAGCTGACCTCTTGAAACGTGAGAGAGGAGAAGGGGGGCAAGTGGAAGACGAAGACGACTGTAGACAAGTGGGCAAGCAGAGAGGAAAGGCGAGGCGTTAGCGCATAGCACCGCCGCTGGCCCCTTGGCCCAATGTACTGCGAGGATAGGGAAGGGAGGAGGTCAGTCATTGAAGTTCTGCAGTAATCGGCGATGAGGTGGAGCTCGTGGTAGATGTCGCGGTAGCCTCTGCCCCGCGCTCGTCCGATTCATCATATTCGTCCGACCTGTACGTGGTTGTAGCTAATCCTGTGCTGTTGTTGCCGTCGGTTGGGTGGGACTGCTGCTGCTCGGGCGTCGGTGGCACCTTGAAGATGCGCGTGCAGGGCCTGCTCGGCGGTGCCTCTTTGAAGGGCACGCCTCGCTGGAGGCTGCGAGTGTGGAAGCTGGCCAGATGCTGCTCGCATCGCGCCCGGTGCGCACGCAAAGGCGGCGATGTATGCTTGGAAGCGCGGGTCTCCGCTGCCGCGCACGGAGAGGCGTCCGCGGCCGTCGGGCACGTCGCGCTGCGCGCAGACGGCGTGTATCGGAGAGCCGTATCGGAGAGCCTGTTATTGGAGGCCTAGAAATGGGCACCAACACCAACACAGGGGGTTGCCTCCGCAGGGGGTTGCCTCCACACGATTTCGGTGTTGGTGGCAATATTTCGGCCACCTTGGAAGCCAGAATATTACCACCATTACTGAGATCGGGATCTTCCTCCCTCGGTGGATGCACACCGCCGATATTGGTGTTGGTGTCAATCTCTAGGCCTGCGATGTTAGGATCTTGGTTGGAAAGAATATTCGCATGGTGGCGTAGGTCTGTGGCGCGAGGCGGTGGATTGGCACGTCTTGTAACCACTGCTGCGCCACGACGTCTGCATAGGGTGGGCAGACGACGGGGATCCTCAGAGTCCGTGGCAGTGGGTGCGTGGGTGCGGTGGCTCTTGGCGCGGGTGACCACATGGAGTGGGCCTTTGCGCGCGGTGCTGTTGGCGCGGTTACGATCGCTTCGCTAACTG
Organism: Prorocentrum cordatum; assembly: GCA_963575745.1. Taxonomy (NCBI): domain Eukaryota; class Dinophyceae; order Prorocentrales; family Prorocentraceae; genus Prorocentrum; species Prorocentrum cordatum. Next base: position 131,271 of record CAUYUJ010014915.1, read on the forward strand.
CGGCGTGCGTTGTTGACCCCTGAGGTGGCAGTGTTTCGGCGATTGGTGGGGCCTGCAGTGGTGGCGGTTTTTAAATGAAAGTGCGCGGGTGGCGGTGGTGCTGGACCTGAAGCGGGTATGTCGTCAATCGAACTGGCGGTAAGCGCCTGCCGCGTGGGCCCGGCGCTGCACGTCGTCGTCGGGTTGCAGATATGTTGTAGGAGCGCCGTCGTTTCTTAGATGTTAACCGCCTAGTCGTACTTCATAGTATCGTTGTCGTCGCGGCATGCGTTGAGCCATTGCGCGACTTCCTGGATGGCCTTGAGTTCAGTGGGGCAGGGCTGCCAGTAAGCAGCAAGTGGAAATGCTGATTGGTGGTGGTTACTGCAAGTCTGAATGCTGCTTTGTCGCGAATAGTGGCTAGCCAATGCTGCCATATCGCTGCCACGTCGGAACCTCGGTTGGTCGCGCGTGGGTCTGTAGGGGGTCAGGAACGCGTCGGCGTGCATAGTGACCTTGAGATTGAAGTACTTGGTTTTGCAAATGCGCGGTAGCTGGAATATCGAAAGGTATGGCCTGTGAGTCGGGTCGTAGTGGAGGGTGCGGGAGGCATTGCTGTCGGTCTCGGTGTATGACGAACTCGTTATTGAACTTGTCCAAGGATCTGTGCCATCCTGGTTGTAGTAGGTCGTCGTTTGGGAACCGGTACGAGTAGGTGTTGGTGGTTTTGTGGTAGTAGACTGCACAGTGCCATCTGTAGTCCTCGCAGCCGTCGGCGTCTGCGTCACTGGCGCGGTGGGAGCTGGCACTCCATCCACTGAGGCAGCGGGCGTCGTGTCCTTTACGCGGGGGTAGCGATGCGAGATAGAACTCCAGCGCGTCGGCTCCGTCGAGTTTGCCCCAGGGGTGGCTTGCGTCTGCACTGCAGTCAGGGTCGGTAGTGTCGAAGACTAATCATTTGGGTTGTCTTGGACGCGTCCCCATGGATTGCGGGGAGATGGCGGTTGTGGCTGATGTTGTGGCACTGTCTGTGTCGGTGGCGTGGGTATATGTGCATCGGGCGGTGGTGTGTATTCGTATCTGACGTCGGGCGGCGGTCCGTCTTGGTTTGTTCGCGCGGGCCTGAAAACTAAGTTCGGTATACGCTGTTTCGGTGGAATGATAGGCATGTGGCCTGTACATCTCAGTCGCATTTTGTCGTCGTGTTCGTACTGTTTCTACTCTGTTACGCGCAGCTGTGCAAGCACGCCTTGAACAAAGTTACAATGTGGACTATCGCGTGGTACGTTCGTGGGCATGAAGACTGCGTCTCTGGTCTTACGGTCCCTCGGAGGTCTGAGCTGAAGTTGTGGACCGTCGGGGTGGGGTGGTTCAGGCGTAGCTTGTGCACGAATGAAACTGGGGTTGCGTGGTTGTTGGATAAGGTGCGTGTTGGGGTGTACTATAGTAATTGGTGTTGGGGCTAAGTGGCATATCATACGTGGCCACTTTGGGTTGCTAGCTGCTGGTGATGTCAGCTCGTAACGCGTGGGAGACGTGGGTCTTCGGGTTGGGAAGTGGTCGGTTGCTTCGCGCATCGAGCCTGTCCAATCGTCCAACAGTTCGTATTCGTAGTCAGTCGCGTCATGAAGCTCTACGTATTCAGGCTAGTCGTATGTGGATGGTGGCGTGGTATGTCTGCGCTGCTTCTCCAGAGTGCATGTGGCCGAAGGTGGGTGCAGTGCTGATGCGCCCGATGCGTGTAGGGCGTCTGCTAAGTAATTTATTAGCGGCAGTAGCCCTGAGCCTGTTGCAATGTTGTGTTGCGGGCCAGTCATTGAGCTGAGGAACGTGGTCCTGTCTTCCCTGGTGAACTTGGCGCGTATGCAGTAGTCCTCGTCGATCTGGGAACGCGTTTTTTTTGTACTGCTGGTAGAAAAGATCGTGGATATGGTCTCGTTGAGGCTTCTGCGCGGTCTAAGTTGTAGTGCGAGTACCGTACTTTGACCATGTTGTCGTCGATGTCGTGGTTGAGGTCTTCCCAGGTCATGTGGACCAGCGGGCATCGCCGTACTTCGTGGTCAGTAGGATCGTCTTCCTCGAATGGCCGCTGGTCCTTGCGGTAGTCGGCCCGTCTAGAGTACGGGATCGTGGCTGGTCTTTATAACCCATGTGTTTAGAAGTTGGTGTGGGATGAGTATGTCATCCACTTATGTAGTGTTGGTTGAAGTCGCTCTTGCAGGAGCGTGAAGCACTGTCGACTGATGTCAGGGAAGTAGGCGATTGTGATGTGTCTCTGCCTCGTTGTGCGTGCCCTCACGTTGGGCGTGGGTACTGGCACAAACGTAGTACTTGTCGGTCCTTGCGTCGGTCGTGTCGTACTGCTTGTTCGGCTGTACTTGCGCTCGAAGTACTTGTGCAGACGCTGGGTCGTGTTGCGCGGGGGTGGCAGAGCGTAGTAGCTCTTGTTGGTGTTTCTTGAGCACGTCTTGGGTGATAATGGAAGTTCGTCGTTACCGTCGTCTTCGTATTGTTCGGTAAACCTCATAGTCCTCCTCCATGTCCTCCTCTACCTCATCCTGGTTCCTGGTTCCTGGTTCCTGGTGGCTGCATGGGCGCACTGACGAAGCATTTCTACTCCTCCTCCTCCTCTTCCTCATTCTCCTCCTCCTCCTCATACTCATCCGCACCCTCGTTCGCCTCCTCCATATCTGTCTTCTCCTCCTCCGCCTCTTCCTCCTCTTCCTTCGCCTCCTCCTCCTCTCCTCCTCCTCCTCCTCCTCCTCCTCCTCCTCCTCCTCCTCCTCCGCCTCCTCCTCCTCCTCCTCCTCCTCCTCCTCATCCTCCTCCCCTCCTCCTCCTCCTCCCCCCTCCCGCCCCCCCCCCCCCCCCTCCTCCTCCTCCTCCTCTCCTCCTCCTCCTCTCCTCCTCTCTCCTCCTCTCTCCTCCTCCCCCTCCTCCCCTCCTCCTCCCTCCTCTCCCTCCTCCTCCTCCTCTCCTCCTCTCCTCCTCCTCCTCCTCCTCCTCCTCCTCCTCCTCCTCCTCCTCCTCCTCCTCCTCCTCTCCTCCTCTTCCTCCACTTCCTCCTCCGCCTCCTCCCCATTCTCCTCCTCCTCCTCCTCCTCTTCCTCCTCCTCCTCTCCCTCCTCATCCGCATCCTCCTCCTCGTTCTACTCCTCCTCCTCCTCATCATCACCATCATCCTCCTCATATTCCGCCTCCTCCTCCGCATTCTCCTCCTCCTCCTATTCCTCCTCATCCTCCTCCTCTTTCTCCTCCTCCTCCTCCTCATCATCATCATCATCATCAGCAGCATCCCCTTATTATTGGTAGTCGTATTACTTGTACGATTAGCCATCGAATTGATAGTATTAGCTGTCTTATTCGCATGCATCACATTGGCCGTAGTGTTCTTATGATCATAAGTGTGAGTTGGATGTGTATTAATATCAGTGGTAGTAGTAGCGGTCTTAGTGACAGTCGCAGTGTAATGTGTTAATACTATTCTTCGCCGCGGACGTAGTAGTGCTATCAGTATTAGTTTGCTGTTCAGTGGTAGTGTAGTTAGACAGTGTGTTAGTACTACGTTGTGGATGGTTGTTATTATTCAGTACTGTAGCTACTAGTACTACGTCGGTATTGCAACTACACGTATTACTGCATAGCAATAATTTGTCGTACCACAATTGCGTGTATTAGTCTGCTGAATAGTAGTATCATCATTATCCGAGTACGATTAACCGTACGATGCATACTGCATGTCAATATGAGTGTACGTAGTTTTACGGTTATTACTAGTAGTACCATCAGTTGCTTCGTACTGGTATGCATACCCTTGTGACTAGTCCTTAAGAATTAATATCCGCATATGCTTACAATTGTTAGTATTAATCGGAATCGTCGTCGCCATATTACTAGTATGAGTATGGTAACTCAACTTTTTAATGTTATGAATATGTGCATTCATGTTCCCGCTAGTATTCGTAATCGTATTACTCGCTTTCGGGAACATATTATTAATTCAAGTATCACTATTATTCGTACGATCATTACTATCACTGTCATCCCCCATCATCCTTACCATTAGTAATATTATCGTGAGTGGTATTATTCTTATTCGTGAAAGCATTATGCTGGGTCTTCGTAGGATTATCCTTCTTCGTCTCATTATTATTCGCATTGTTATCATAGTAGTATTCCTCTTCATCGTCCTCCACCTCCTCTACCTCCTGCTCCTCTTCATCATCATCATCCTCGTCCTCGTCCTCGTCCTCCTCCTCCTCCTGATCCTCGTCCTCATCCATCTCCTCCTCCTCCTCATCCACCTCCTCCTCCTCCTCCACCTCCTCATCCTCCTCCTTTCCCTCCTCCTCCTGCTCCTCCTCCTCCTCCTCATCATCATCATCATCATCAGCCGCCGCCGCCGCCTCCGCCACCGCCTCCACCTCCGCCTCCGCCTCCTCCTGGTCCGCCTCCGCCTCCGCCTCCTCCTCCTCCTCCTCCTCCGACTCTTCTTCATCCTCCTCCTCCTCCTCCTCCTCCTCCTCCTCCTCTCAAGTCCCATCTCGCCTCAGACCACGTTGGTTCAAGCGAGCTAGCTGCCTGCGCCGTGATGCCCCGGGGCTGTACCTTACGTGTGCGGATTTGATCGCTGGTGCCTGGGCTTCTTATTATTCAAGTTGTTCCTCATCGGTGAACGCTGGGGTATCCCACTTGGGGCGTACGTGTCCATCTTAGTCTTCGCTGGCGACTTGACATGCGGCTCGGTCTGTTATTCCAATGGCTATTGCCGCGATGCCTATGGGTTTCCCATTGTGGGACTTGCGGCACTGGCAGCTGGGGCGACGGCGCGGGCCTTTACGCTTTTGGCATCCACATCGTTCCTTTATCTGAGTTTTTGGCGGCGTCCTCGAGTGGCTGAGCCTGACCCAGACCCGCATGCGCAAGTAAGGCAGACACTGTGTCTTATTCTTGTGTTCTGGGTTCTTGGCGGCGACCTTGTGTGGCTGAGCCTGGCCCAGGCCAGTTTGGGCAAGTGAGGCAGACGTTTTGACTTATTCATATGGTTGGGCGTTGCTTCATGTTTTCATTCATCTGTACAGTTCTGGAGATGGCAAATTACCATCTCTTACAAGTATGGGATGTTCTAGATTCGTCGTTTTCACTTCCGATGGGTATTTACTGTGTGCTAGCGTTCTGCGTGGTGGTTGAGTGACGCCTTCTACCCACGGATGCTCATCGGCACTGTCATTGGGCTGCAAGCACTGGGCGGGTCGCAGGGTTTCGGCGTATGTGTTGCTGTGGTCACGCGGTTCGTCACCTTTGTGCTGGCCCGATGGTGGTGTGCGGCGTCATGCAGGCCGCGGGGCTATCATCGTCATTCGTTATGCACGAGGTGGGCCTCGCAAAACCTTCACTCGAAAATTGCTTGAATAGGGGCGTGGTGTTGTGTTTGCTCTGGGTCTTCTTCGGCGTCTTCGTGGTGCTCGTGCTGGCCACGCCCGCTGAGAGTTGCTTCGGCATCGCTGATGGAAAAGAATCCTCCCCCTCCTCCTCCTCCTCCTCCTCCTCCTCCTCCTCCTCCTCCTCTCCTCCTCCTCCTGCTCCCCTCCTCCTCCTCCTCCTCCTCCTCCTCCCTCCTCCTCCCTCTCTCCTCCTCCTCCTCCTCTCCTCCTCTCCTCCCCCTCCCCCTCCCCCCTCCCCCCCAACGGCAGCCTCGCCAGGCAGAGCCACGGGACCCCTGCCGCCCGCCACCGCGGCCCCCCACTTCGAGCCAGCGCGGCGCGCTCGCGCCGCGCGCGGCGATCGCGGCGGCCACGCGGGGGCAGCCCGAAAAGTCATCGACGACGGCGACAAAGATGACGACGACGACGAAAACGACGACGCAACATCCTTGCGAAAAACCCTGAAAACGCAGGCCCCCGTTAGACCCCCGAGACCGAGGGACGAACACTTCTCGGGGGCCAGAAGGAAGCCCCACCCACCCCTCGGGTCCCGCCCAGAGCTCTGGTGTCGTGAGTTTTTCGCGACGTAGCCCCCTGAAGGTCTCATGGTGGTGTTCAGCTAGTGGTTGGTGGATTTTGCCCGGGGTCAGTTGGGAGCCGCCTCGGGGCATTCACGCGCCTCTCTCTCGCGGATACATTTGAAGGGCGAATGTTTTGGGAAACCAGGTCATGCACACCGTGGTATCCAGAGGTCCGATGTCGTGTTTTTGTTCGTCACGTGTCTCCTGGGGACCAGCTTTTCATCCTGAGCTGTTATCTCAGACTCCCGGGGCCTGATAAGGGCCCCCGAGCGCCAAAAATTGTCAATTACGCTAGCGAGGAACCCCGCATATTTAGTTGAATGTTTCTCGGTTCGCTTATCATGTTTTCATACGTGCGCAATCAAAGGCTCGGCGATAGCACGTTTGGGCGGCATCCCGTTGAAAAATAATCTGCGCCACGCCAGCGCAGAGACCCCGCCGGCGTGGCACAGGAGCCAAAGTATTTACAGTCCTGCTGCGGAGAAATTACCACCAGCATAGAGGCAACGTTCAGGGACCAACCCCTGCGCGCCCCCTTCTGGTGTCGAGAAAGTATATCGCCTGCCGTACCCTTCGCTATGGCCCGCATAGAGGCCGCGCTCAGGGACCAACCCGTGCCCTCTCCCTCTGGTGCCGAGAAGATGGCATGCCTGCCACGCCCTGCGACACTGCCCGCATAAAAGCCGCGCTCAAGGACCACCCCCTGAACGCTCCATCTGGTGTCGAAACAGTGCCACGCCTGCCGTGCCCTGCGCCATGGCCCGCATTGAGGCCGCGCTCAAGGACCACCCACGCCTGCCGTACCCTGCGCCATGGCCCGCATAGAAGCCGCGCTCAGGGACCATCCTGTGCGCGCCCCTTTTCGTGTCAAGAAGTGCCACGCCCATCGTGCCCTGCGCCATGGCCCGCATAGAGACCACGCTCAGGGAACACCGCCCGCGCATCCCCTCTAGCGTGGATAAAGTGCCACGCCTGCCAGGCCCTGCGCAACGGCCCGCATCCCCATCATCCTCTGCAAAAAATCAATGCGCGCACACTCGTTGATCAAAACACACAAGTTTTGAAAAATCCGCTTATGCGAATACCATGAAACCCAAATGACCACGCGCGCGCCGTCGGGCGCGCATGCCGAAATCCGTCGAAATCCTTCGGTTTCGTGAGGAATTCAAAATCGAGAATCACGAAGACATGTACAAATACTGGTTTCGCAACAAGGGCTTTAAAAAAAACCTGCGCCCGCGCTCTGGAGAATTCTTCCCACAAAAACTCCCAAACGGACCTCTCGCACGCGCAGATCGAAATCGTTCGAACGCTCTCGGGCGCGTGCTGTCGCAAGAATCCCTTGCGAAAAAAACGTGACAGAGTGCATACGCGCGTGTCGTCGCGCGCGCATGCCGAAGCACATCAAAAACCTTCGGTGTCGTAAGAATGTTAAAATCCAGCGTCCCCAACACAATGATATATATATATATATATACATATATATACATATATATATACATACATATATATATATATCTATATATATATATATATATATATATGTGTGGACAGATACATACAGATACACGTACGTAAACATAGTCATCTACATATACGTATACATAAACATGTACGTATGCATGTGATTATATAAGTACATGTACATACACATGTACAAGTACATAAACATATTCCCATACATGTACACATATATACATTGATATAAAATTGCATGCACAAATACGTACACATAAACATATACATTACATATACATATACATAAACATATGCATACACATACACTTACACATATACAAATACATATACCTATACATATACGTGTACACTCACATATACGTATGCAAATGCATATACATATACCTGTACATGTAGATATACATATACATCTACATCTACATCTACATCTACATATACATCTACATCTACATCTACATCCACATAGACATCTACATATACATATACATGTAATAGACATAAACATATACATTTACATATACATATACATATACATATACATATACATATACATATACGTATACATAAACATTTGCATATACATGGAGACTACACCAAAACATGGGATTTGCAACATCAGCTTGCCAAAAGCAAAAGCTGAGCTCGAGGTCTCGCGAGTTCTTAAGGAAACCACTAATGCCCCTACTTGTTCATCAGGAACTCTACCACACGGGCCTCTCGCGCCGCACGTCGAATTCATTCGAAAGCCCTTGCGCGCGTGCTGGGGGAGAGCACGATCAGTGACAAATCCCACCGGCCATCTGGGCGCGGGTGATCTAACAATGTTTTTCTTTCCTCATCGAAAATCCTTTCCTCCCCTTCGGGGAAGGGTTTACCCCTCTCCCTACCCCCGCCCTTGGACCTGGACGTGGATTTCGCGAGCGGACAGGGCGTCCACGATAGCGGGAGATGGCTCTAGGAGGGACTCAGAGAGCCCAAGACGGCCTCCAAGATCGCTAAAGATAGTCCACCATGGCTCAAGATAGCTAACAACATGCCTCCAAAAAGCCCCAAGAAGGCCGCCACAAGACCCCTCAGGACCTCCCCGAAAAGCCAAAATTCGTCAACAACCTAAAGAAAATCACTGATGTCTGCCTTCTCGCCTTTTTCGCTTCCGATGCGCTCTTGAAGCCTCAAGATGGTCCAAAAGAGCTCCAAGGGCCCAAGGGGCCCCCAAGACTGCACCAAGAGCGACCAAGATCGCCCCAAGGGGGCCCCAAGAGCGCCCCAAGAGGTTATTTCGATGGCCCCAAAAGAAGGGGGGGGGGGGGGAATCGAGGACCCCCCCCTTTTTTGATCGATGGTTTCCAAAATGGCCCCAGGAGACGCCCCGTAGCTTCAAAGGGGGCCCCAAGAGAGCCCCACGAGAGCCCCAGGAGGGCCCTACGAGGGTCCCAAAGCGCCTCACCCAAAAGAGCCCCAAGAGGACCCCATGACCCCCCAAAGAGCCCCAAAGGGCCCCGAGATGCCCCAAAAGAGTCCCAAAAGGACCCCAAGATCCCCCAATACAGACCCGTAGTTCCAAGAAGGCCTCTGGTGCTCCAAGATAGCCTCCAAGATGGCTCAACGCCCTTTCCTTGCACGGTCTGTTTCACGATCTGTGTTCCTTCGTGATTTTTCTTGTCAAATTTCATGGGCCGGGTTTCTGAAAAAGGGCTGGCGGGGATTCCCGAAACGTAAACAGTAACATCACGCGGGCCATTCGCGCCCGTCGGCCGCGCGCGCATGGCGAACTCTTTCAAAAATCTTCATCGCCAACGCGAGGACATCGTCATCGTTATCGGCGGGCGTGATCAACATCGGCGCCGTCATTGGCCATGGCGTCGTCATCGCCACCATCGCCACCATCGTCGCTACTCTCAAAATCGCGTCTACCGGTGCCGACGCTGCCATGATACCGCGCCCGCCCAAGTCACCGATTCGCACTGAAGTGCCCGCTGGGAACTGGCCAGCGGTCAACGCCGCCGCAGCCGCGTCGGTCGCGCCAAACTAACTGGCCGCTGCGCGCGCGAGCACGCGCGGCGCGGCCGCACAGATGCACCAGCCAACGCCAGGCACGCATTGCAATCGCCGCCGCATGGGTTTTGCAAACCAGTTGCAGGTGGGCGGGCGGGACGTTTGCAAGGGCATGGGACCCGTCAACTCATTCATAATCAACTGCAGCACATAGATTGCACAACCTAGCTTCTCCTTGCTACAGAATAATACGATATACCCCCCCCCCCCTGGACTTAACCGCCCCCCTTTATTCGCATTGCAAACTACACACGCCCATGCCCCAATCGTACATCCTGAATATGATTTCAGATCACCCCAATCAAACTGGTAACGGTCCCCCCACCCCTCATCCTTTTCAAGGAATACGATTCGCGCGCACCCCTTGATCAAAATTCCGAAGTCTCCAAGAATCCCTCGCAAAGAACGGGGCGAAATGCACGCGCGCGCGTCGTCGCGAGCGCATGCTGGAATCTCTCAAAAACCGAAGATTGCGTACGGATCTTCAACTCCAGTGACACCAAAAATGGAGACACACACAGAAAAATCGCAACAAGGGTTGAACAAAAAACTGCGCCCACGGTCTTGGAAAGAGAGAATAAATGCACACGCGCGCGTCGTCGCGCGCGCATGCCAGAATCCTCAAAAACAACTCTAGGTTTCGTAAATTATCCCAGTGCGACCCTACCTGCGAGTGAACGTATCTGCAGGTTGTTCAACACTGCTTGGAGCATTGTTCTCTGCAGGATGCTCAACACTGCTTGCTGGGTCTCGTGCCTCGCCACTCTAGGTCCGTAAGAATGCCCGCATGACGCAATACACTGCTGCACGCTCTTGCGTGGCTTTGCGAGTCACGGAATTGAGGCTGAACGGCAACGAGGATGAAAAGGCATTACGACGCGGTGCTGAACAAATACATGCACACACACGCACACACACACACACACATGCAGCATTCCACATGGGTGTTATGTGTATATACACATACATTTGCATATACATAGCAAAACCTTAAGGGCATGCGACAATACATCGGGCATCATGTCTCCCAGCCGGTGCTATGTGCGAAACCTTCGTGAATCCTAACGGCTCAGGCTGCCCCGCTAAGGGCTCAAGATGGCCCACAGACGGACAACATGCATGGAACATACGTGCGCACACACATATATCTATATAAGTGTATATATATATATACATATCAGCAGCAGCAATAGTGGATGCTGTGCTGCGCTATGCTGTGCTATGCTCGGCTATGCTATGCTATGATATGCCATGTTTTGCTGCGCAATGCTATGCTGGGCTAGGCTAGGCTAGGCGAGGCTAGGCTAGGCGAGGCCAGGCTATGTTATGTTGCGTTATGTTATGCTGCGCAATGCTATGCTATGATATGCTATGATATGTTTTTGACTTGCCTTCGTTTTTGCCTTCACTTTTGCCTTTGATGTTGCTTCTGCTTGGCACCCAGGGAGCGCAACTGGGGGAACCGCGCGTTGGCTTTTACCTTTGCTGTTGCTTTCGCTTGGCCCCCAGGGGACTGGGGGAACCGCCCTGGGCGGTTTGCACTGCCCGGCCCCTTTAAGCCAAGCGAATAAGAACCCTTCTAGGCAGAGCCTAGGTAGAGAAAAATCGACTGCTTCGAATACATAAGAAAAAACACATGGTTCTCAACATAAATCTTCAAAAATAAGATATATACATTATTCAATTTCCTCCATAAACTAAAAAATGCGTTCGCGTTCTCGCGACTTTTTGTTTAAAACATCGGCTTTTCAACCTGTTTGTTTAATTCGACCAGACGAGCTTTTCGCGCCGCAAGTCGGCATCATGCGAACGCCCTGGAGCGCGTGCTGGGCGGGCACGACCCCTGTCAATTAACACTATGCGAACCACTCGCGCGCGCCTGCCGCGCGCGCATGTCGAACTCCATCCAAAACCTACATCCCCGACGCGAAGACGCCGTCATCGTCGCCGGCGTAATCAGCATCGGCGCCGTCGCTGGCCTTGCTGTCGTTATTGTCATCATCGTCACCAACATCGTCACTATCTTCATAGCGTAGAACGTCGTCGACGTTGCCATGATACCGCGCCCGCCCAAGTCGCCGACTCGCACTGAAGTGCCCGCTGGGAAGTGCCCAACGGTCAGCGCCGCCGTGGCCGCGTCGGTCGCGCCATACGAACTGGCCGCTGCGCGCGCGAGCATGCACGGGTCAACGCGGCCGTAGAGATGCACCGGCGAACGCCAAGCACTCATCGCAATCGTCGCTGCATGGGTTTTGCAAACCAAGTTGCGGGTGGGTGGGTGGGATGCTTGCAAAAGGCATGGGCTGTGCCAACTAGTTAAATAGTTCGTAAAAAATGCACCACATTTATATTGCACCACATATATTGCACAAAACGTAAGCGGCACAACATAGACCGTTACATATAGATTGCAACACGCACACACACACACCATTTGCGTCGGCGGTTGGGCAGAAGTTGCTGCACCGGCGATGCGGCATTAGTGAGGCGCACAAAATGCAGCTTGCGCCGCGGTGCACACGGAGAAGAAAGAGGAAGCCCGGCGCGGGCGGGGAAGAGAGGAAGCCGGGCCCGCTCAGAACACACAAACACACACACACACACAAACACACACACACACACAAACACACAAACACACACACACACACACATTGCACAGCATAGGTTACTAGAAGCGCACTGTTTGTGGGCCCACGCTGGCTAATATAGACATAAACAACAAATCACAAACGGGGAACGGCAGAACAAAAAACAAAAACAAAAAACAAAAAAAAAAAAGACACGCCCGACCTCTCGGAACGCGGGGCGGCAGCCTGCGGGGGCCGCACGGGCAGCGGGCCTCGCGGCGCGCGCGCGCGGCCCCGCCAGGCGTGGGCGGCGCGCACCATGGGGGCAAGGGGAGGGAGGAAGGCTTGCTGGAAGGAGGCTGCTTTTCAGAAGGCGGCGGCCCGGCACCTGCAGGCAGGGACCGCGCCCTCGAAGGAGCAGGGGTGCTTCGAAGAAGCGGTCCCCCCTCCCCCTGCCCCCCCCCCTCTGCGCGTGGCCGAAGGTGGCCTTCAGCTCGCTCTCCAGTCTGCGCAGGGGCTCGCGCCAGTCCTCCGCTTGGGGGGGGGCTCGGGGCGGGGGGCGCCGCGCGCCTGGGCGGGAGGGCGAGGAAAGAGGACGAGGACGAGAAGAATTCGGAGGAAGAAGAGAAAGAAGAGACAGAGTGCATGAGCAAGAGGGGGGGGGAGGAAGGGAAGGGGAAGGCTCCTCCTCATCCTCCTCCTCCTCGTCCTCCTCCTCCTCCTCTCTCTCCTCGTCCTCCTCATCCTCCTCATCATCATCATCGTCATCATCATCATCAGCATCATCATCATCATCATCATCATCATCATCATCATCATCATCATCATCATCATCATCATCATCATCAGCATCATCATCATCATCATCATAATCATCATCATCAGCATCATCATCATCATCATCATCATCATCATCATCATCATCATCATCATCATCATCATCCTCCGCCTCCTCACCCTCACCCTCACCCTTAATTACCCTCACACTCAACTCCTTCACCTCCTCCTTCCCTCATCCTTCCTCCATCCTCGGCGAAAGTCCGAGGACGACCCCCCGGCCGCGCCACCGCGCCTGCGCGTCGGCCGCGGCCAGCAGCTCCACCAGCATGGCCTGCTGCCTGCGCGGGCACGACGCGCGCCGCGGCGCTGCCTCAGAACAGTCGCGAGGACGACGACGACGACGACGACGACGACGACGTTGACATTGTCATTGACGACGACGACGACGACGACGACGACGACGACGACGACGACGACGACGACGGAAGGGCGGCGGAGGAGGCGGACGAGGACAACGGGGACAGGGACGGAGACGGCGATGCCTGAAGCGAGGACGGAGGACGCCGACGCCGAAGTCGACGACAGCGGCGACGACGACGACGACGACGACGACGAGGCCAACGACTGAGACGAGGCAAAGGAAGAGGAGAAAGCGGACGAGAACTGGCCGGGAGACGAGGATGCCGAGGAAGCGGACCAGGAGGACGGGGAGGAGCACAACGATGCCTGGGACGAGAAGGACAAGGAGGTGGAGGAGGAGAAGGTCCTGGTCAAGACGTCCCGCGTGGCTTGGGCAGCTTCCTTCACCAAACGCTTGGCAGCATGTCTTGCTGCGGCGCTGATCCTCGTTGCCGAGCAAGCAATGGCGGGAAGGCGTGGTCGTTCAAGGACTAATCGGCGAATTGGCTGCCTTGTTGCTCAGCCCCCAGCGCGCATGCGACCCGCGCGGAGCTGCGGGCACATCGACGGGCTGGTTCCCGCCGCGACAGGTGAGGTGAACTTGAGCCGGGTGCAACCAGCCGCGAGCTGCTCGGACCTGCGCCTCCAAGAATCCGCGCGGTGAAGCGACGTGCAGCAGCAACCCCGGCTTCTGACAGCTCGACCTGGTCTCGCCGCATGCTCGGCTCGTGCAGCCAGGTAGCAAGGGCGTGAACGATCTGTGCCGGCATGGCGGGGGCGTGCTGCCCACGCTGAAGATCGCGTGCTCGGCCTGTGTCCCAGTCGGCCAGGCGCTGTGCGTCTACGGTATGGAGCGCGGCCTCGGCGGGCGAAAACTTTCTCTCGGATGTCTACGCTCTTGCTTTGGGCGCCTGACTGCTTCCTCTCCAGCCGATCCTGGCGCATCTCGAGCTTGGCCACCAACCCGGGCTCCCCGCCTCGTCGAGGCGGAGATGGGCGGGCTTCCGGCCGGGGCCGCGCAGGGCGAGCGCGCCGGCCTGCCTGCGCGCTCCGGACGTGCGGCCGCATCTGCCGCTGGACGGGCCGGCCAGCTCCGAGGAATGGAGCCCCAAACCCTCTCGGGGTCAGGCTGCTGGAGCGCCAGGCCAGACCCACAGGCCGCCGGGGCGCCAGGCCGTCCGGCTGCGGGAGCGCCTGGGAGCACCTGGGAGCGCCTAGGAGCGCCTGGGCGCTCCCCGGGCGAGGCTCCCGGGGTCGCCCGGGAGTGCCCGGGGGCGCCTGGGAGCGCCCGGGAGCACCAAGCGCTTGGTTCCGGGAACCCCTGGGGAGCACCTGGGCGCGGGCAGCCGGGAGTCGGCGGCGGCCTCTGGAGCCAAAGGAGCGGCGGCAGCGGCCGAGAGCAGAGCCGAGGCGCCCGCGGCGGCGGCCGCGCAGGGGCCTCGTCGGTGGCGTGCGGACTGCGCCGACGCGGTGCAGCATGCGGGCGACGGGCACCTCTCCACCAGGGGCGCGGTCATCGCGACTAGGGGAACGAAGAATGACATAGACATAAAAGCTCGGAGTGCCGCGCGGACTTCTCGGATCCGCGCTGGACCCCGCTGGCGGCGCCTCTGGCGCCGCCCCTGGCCCGCTCCGCGCGCCAGGGAGGGTGGATCCAGCGCGGATCCGAGAAATCCGCGCGGACCTCCGAGTTTTTATGTTTATGTCATTCTTCGTTCCCCTGGCGAAGGCCTGCGCTGCGACTCTGGCCAGAGCCCGAGGCAGATCATCGCGGCTGCCCACGCTGCGGTGCTGGCCAGAGCCCGAGGCAGAACCGCCGCCGCCGACGGCCCGCGTGGCTGCAGCCCGAAGAGAGTCTGCATCACGGCGAACAAGACACAGATGGTAGCAAGGTGGCCGAACCTTGCGGGGCCTACGAGAACAATTTCCCCTGGCCCATCCGTCGGAAGTTTTGAATCAGCATGGCTACGGACGAGGAGCTGCAGCAGCGGCGGCGGCGGCAGCGGCAGCAGCAGCAGCAGCGTCAGCGGCAGAGACAGGCGCTCGGAATGGGCCCGGCCCGCCTAATCACTCTCCCCAATGGCGGAGAACTCACAGTCGAAGAGACATGTTCCGACCCCCTCTAATTGCCCCTCGCCTGCTCCTCGTTCCATCCCCTCCCTTCCCCCTAGCTACTTCCCGCTCCCTCCTCCCGCATCCGCCTTGACATCCTCCCCATTCCGCCTACCCCGGGCCGCGCCCCTCCCCTGCCCCCTTTCGGCATAGGCCACCCGACTGGAAGCAGATGAGGCAGCAGACACGCTCGGTATGACTTGGCCTGGCTCGGCGGCGGCGGTAGGACCAAAATGCCGACTCCGACTGCACGTCCCGCGCGTGCGCTTGCATGCCCGCGCGTGCTCATGCGCGCCCTCGGCCCCCCGGGGGGCACTTCCTAACACATGCGCGCGCGCGTGCGCGCGAGAGCTGCCGCAACCTTCAGACCTGAAATTCGCCCAACGAAACACGCCGGAATTTCTTGCGCCCAGCTGCCAAGGCGCGCTTCTCACAGTCGCGGAGCTGCGGGACCTGGGGGCTGCTGCCGCGCTCACTTGGCGAGGTAGTTCGTCATGTACTCGTAGCCGTTGCCCTCCTGGAGACAAAGCAGGCACCAGAAGTGAGTGCCAGATGGCGGTCCCCCTCTGGCACAACAGTTTCGGACAGGTGGACACGACGACCAGTGGGCGAGAATGCTCCTCCATAGCGCGGTGGTCACACGGACACTGTCGATCCTTTATCTGGACTCCGCCCCCACCATGAGCTCATGCGGGCCTAGCAGCGCCTCTGCCAGCGTCTGCAAGGAAGCTGCGGCAAGTTGAACGGAGGGGCATGTCCACCTTGAAGCTGTAAGACTCGGCGAAACGATGATCTTCTGAAGTTGGACGCGGCCAGGGGGTCTGACCTGGACCCTGGAAAAGCGGCCAGGAGGAGGGGATGAACCCACATCCTTGCAAAATGGGTCCCCGAACCCCTCCCGGGGTCCATCTGGTGCAGTTCTTCACCCGGCTCCGTTTTTCAGTCCCGGTGCCCCCGGAAACGGCCACCCGAGGCCGAAAGAAACGAAAACCTTCCCGAACGCGGAAACTCGAGCCTGCCCGCGCTTCCTGCTGGCCAGGACCAGTGCTGGGCCACCTCAGACTCCTCCCAGACTGGGTAGTCGAAGCCAATCTGGCGCCAATCTGGCAGGCCCAATGTGGCAAACGGGGGCAATCTGGCGAGGGAGCCAACGCGAATCCAGTCTGGCGAATAACCCAAATCCTCCAATATGGCCAGGCCAGATTGGCCCTTGGGGCCCAATCCAGTCTGACAGTCTGGCCTTCGACTACCCAGCCAGACGGCTCAAACTCTGAACCTCGAAGGCGCCCAGGGCTGGAGAGACGAGCCCGGGCCAGAAGGGGTCGGAAACAGCCGATGGATACCCGCCGGGGGCGGAAACGGCGAGGTCAGACAGGCCACGCCCGGGGGAGGAGGAGGAGGAGGAGGAGGAGGAGGAGGAGGAGGAGGAGTGAGGAGGAGGAAGGAGGAGGAGGAGGAGGAGGAGGAGAGAGGGAGGAGGTAAAGAGGGGGAGGGGAGGAGGTAAAGAGGAGTTAGGGGGGGGGATGAGGAGGCGGGAGGAGGAGGAGGGAGGCAGGAGGAGGAGGAGGAGGAGGAGGAGGACCAGTGCAAACCCAAGACACATCAACGATGTTGGAGTACACCCTCCCTCCAAGCTCCCTCTTCATAGGCCCCGCCCCTAGAGCGGTTCAAAGGAAATGCCCCGTTGGAGGACAACCGTGTGAAAATCCGCCGACACTGTCGGTGTGGACCCCCCTTCGGCGTGCGCTCAGTCGACGCATCCGTTGTCCTCCTTCCCTGCGTCTCCGTCGTCCCCTTTCCCTGCACCCTCGTATTCAAGCCTGCCAGCGAGAGAAAA
>CAUYUJ010014915.1:148583-166321 GCA_963575745.1 Prorocentrum cordatum
CATCATCATCATCATCATCAGCATCATCATCATCAGCAGCAGCATCATAATCATCATCATCAGCAGCATCCTCATCATCATCATCAGCATCATCATCGTCATCATCATCGTCATCATCATCAGCATCATCATCAGCATCATCATGATCGTCATCATCGGCATCATCATCACCATCATCATCATCAGCAGCATCAGCATCATCATCATCATCAGCAGCAGCAGCATCATCATCAGCAGCAGCATCAGCATCCTGGTCTTCTTCCTCCTCCTCCTCCTCCGCCTCCTCCTCCTCCGCCTTCGCCCCCCGCCTCCGCCTCCGCCTCCTCCGCCTCTTCCTCCTCCTCCTCCTCTCCGCCTCCTCATCATCAGCATCATCACCATCATCAGCATCATCATCATCAGCAGCAGCAGCATCATCATCATTATCCGTCTCCTCCGCCTCCTCCTCCTCTATCTATCTATCTATCTATAAAATCAGGGCAAAGAAAAAAGCAGCCCGTGCACTGAGAAGAGAGGGAAGGCGAGGACAGCACGACCGACAGGGGACGCCAACGCCCAGGACACCCCCGACCCCCGAGGCCCAAACCCCACGGGCCAGGTCCAGCCGCGGCGACGAGGACCCACCAGCCAACGACGGCGGCCACAGGCTCGCACCGTCAACACCCCTACAGGTAAGGGTCAGAAGGGGAGAAGAATTGCTCGACATCGGGGTCGAGTTCCGCCGGGTCCTGAAGGGCCATCCCGGGGAAGCGGAGCAGTCCATCGGTCATTAACGCCTTCGCGAGGACTTCGAACAGGGCTCGGGGTTCTTCCGCCTGTGGCCCCCCGCACCCCGGCCCAGAGCTTCCCCTCCCCATGTGGATGCCCACGTGGCCCCTCGCGTGCGCGCACCGATATCGAGAGGGGTGCTCCCTTACGAGACGCCCCATCGTCGGGCACCTCACGGCCAGGATCGACCGGGCCGGCGTTCCTGCCTCACCCAGCGTGCACGCGTCCATCGTGTGGATCTCCACGCCTCCCACCCCAAGGAGTCGCCTAATCTCGGGGAGGGCCCAACACGAGGGGACACGACGATCGTGCCACTGTGGGGCAGGGTGAATCATAATCGCGGGCACGTCCACGAGTCAACATTCGTAGAGAATCCTTATGGCCATGCGCAAAACGCAGTTTTCCGTAAAAACGTTGCCCATATTTTTGGGTGTGAGGGTCGATTTTCCCCAGGGGCATTCAACGTCCCGAAGCCTTTGCGTGGAAGTCCCCCCGTCCCTAGCCGGAGGTCTCCACGTGTCGTCGGGTGGTCTCGCCAGCACCGCGAGCACCTTCCCGCGGCGGACGAAGTCGACGAACTGAGGTTCCCACCGAATGTCGCCATTGCTCTTCATGGCGCAGTCTTCGCTCTGGAGGTCCACCCGGAGCACATACACGCGCCCCTGTTCATTAGTAAGAAAACTCTCGGCAAGGCCTTGGAACAGTTCCCTGGACACCTCCCCCCTTCCAAAATGAACGACGTATTTTGGTCCCTCGTCTCGGACGGGGCGGGGGACAAACAACCGAGGGTCCATGGGCTCCCTCCGCAACGTCACTTTCGGCTCTTCAACCGCATGCGGCTGAGGCAACTCCGGCACGCAGATCGGAGGTCCTGGTCTCCGGACAGGGGGGGCGGCAGCAAAATTATCTTGAAGCCCCATGGATCTATTCCGACGGTGTTCCTCCCGTCGCGCGGCTCGCGCAGCATCGACCTCCCCCGGGGCAGGGCGGGGTGGCCAATTTCTCCAGGCCTCTCTACACGCTCGGACCTGTTGCACATGTTTGAGTAAACGCCCTTGCGTGTGGTAGTCATACCGGCACGCAGGGCATTCGGTTCCGGTGACGAAGTGGGGGGGGTCAAAACCACTCGGGTGCCACCTGGCACGGTGCGCCCGCAGTTGCCTCTGGGACGGCAACGTTGTTCCACATTCGTAGCACACGAACTTCGCACCCACCTCAACCTCCGCCCACAGGAGGGGGGAAGCTTCCGCCGCTTTCTGCAGGTCACGCTGCCAACATCTCCGATGCGTCTCATCGCGATGCGCCGACCGAGCACGGTCAAAATGGCGCGGAAGGCGCCTCAGCAGTACCCTCCTCCTCCTCCTCCTCCTCCTCCTCCTCCTCCTCCTCCTCCCCTCCTCCTCCTCCTCCTCCTCCTCCTCCTCCTCCTCCCCTTCCTCTCCCTCCTCTCAAGTAACATCTGGGCTCAAGCCGTTTGGCACCCGCAGCCCAGGTCCCTCGGCACCTCCGCTTGGCACTCGAGGGGCCACTCGGCGCGCGCTTTCGGCAGAGTGGCGGCTGGAGTTGGCGAAGACCGAGGAGAACCAGGCTAGGATCGTGCGAAATCGATATTGTGCTATTTGACATGGAGTGTACCATCACAGGGATGCGAGAAAACCTACCAAAAGCCGACGACGCACATTACGGCGGCCGAAGCTAGCGACGGGCAGACAGGCGATCCTGGACTGCTACGTTGCCGATGTCACCAGCAGCTGGCACCAACGTCTGCTGGGAAGAGCCGCTAAAGGCTACCGACAGGGTGCGGGAGACGATCTTCGGCACGCTAGAGGCAGCCTTCGGGAAGCTGGAGGCGATCTGCGAGACACTGGTGGCGATCTTCGGGACGCTGCGGAAGTTCCCCGTGACGCTGGAGGTGTCCTACGTGACGCTGGAGGCGATCTTCGGGGCGCTGGAGACGATCCTCGGGACGCCGCAGAAGACCTACGTGACGCTGACAGCGAGCTTCGGGACGCTGGAGGTAATCTTCAGGACGGTGGAAGTGATCTACGGGACCCTGACGGCCATCTTCGGGACACTGGAGGTTATCTCCGGGAAGCTGAAGATGATCTTCGGGAAGCTGGTGGTAATATCCGAGACGCTGGCGGCGATCTTCGGGACGCTGGCGGCGATCCACGTGGTGCTGGAGGCGACCTACGGGACGCTGAAGGCGATTTTCGGAACGCTGGAGGCGAATTTTGGGATGATGAAGGGGATCTTCGGGACGCTGGAGGTAACCTTCAGGACGCTAGAGGAGATATGGAAGCGCCTTGGGGGCGTCTGAAGGCCCTCTTACGATACAGTGGAAAGGATCTTCGGGATTCTGGAGGCGACCTGCGTGACGACCTTCGGAGCGCTGGCGAAAATACCTGCGGAGCTGGAGGCGATCTTCCGGACGCTGGAGACGATCTTCGGGACGCCGCAGAAGACCTACGTGACGATGAATTGATTTCGGTCGGCATAAAGGCCGATAAGCCGACAGACATCATTAAGGGAGATCTTCGGGACGCTGGAGGCGATCTGTGTGACGATCTTCGGAACGCTAGCGAAGATTCACCCGACGCTGGAGGCGATCTTCGGGACGTTTGAGGCTTTCTGCGTGACACGGGAGGCTTCTTCGAGACGCCGCGGAAGACCTACGTGACGCTGGCGGCGATCGTCGGGAAGCTGGAGGTGATCTACGCGGCGCCAGAGGAGATCTACGGGCTCCTGACGGCGATCTTCGGGGCGCTGGAGGCGATCGACGAGACGCTGGAGCGTCGATAGTCGGAACGCTGGAAGCGTTCTGGGCGGTGGAGAGCATCTTCGAGACGCAGGCGCTGGAGGCTCCCTCTTGGACGCTGGCGGCGATCTTCCGAACGTCGCGAAGCCAGACGGTGAAATGCGCAGCGGCATGATGGTGGAGGTAGTCGGCCACGCCCACGCGGCCCTGAATGACACCGTCGGGAAGTTGGGCAAACTCGTCGCCGCAAAAGGGCAATGGCAAATATTCATGGAAGGGGTTGGCGGGTTCGGCAGGCAGTTGAAGCCATCCGTCCAAGGCTTTCCCCTGATACAACTGAAGTCGACGGCCCCGCCAGAGCCTGACAATCCAATCATTCGGTGCCCGGAGAGGATGAATCTGCACTTCAAGTCCAGTAGTTCCGATCAGCAGTACTCGAGCCATGGCGCCTGGGTCGGAAGACCTTCGTGCATCTTTGCTTGCGATTGCGTCTGTGTTGCCGTACGACGTCGGCAGCGGACATGGTGAGTGCGAGATTGAGATCAGCCTCCTGCCGCTCCGGATGCTCGTCGGCCTCGTCGACGTCGACCTGACGAGCACGGTGCGCCAGGAGCCCGCGCCCGCCGCCCCGACCCACGCCGCGCACTGAGCGGGTCGGGCGACGGCGGGGGCGCGGCCCCCCCATCGGCGGGGCCGCGGGCGGCGCGCGGCGCGCGCCCGCCGCCCCGGCGACACCGTCGCTGACTGCGTCCTGCGTCCTCCTCCCCCTCCTCCTCCTTCTCCCTCCTCCTCCTCCTCCCTCCCTTCCCCCCTCCCCCATACCCCCCTCTCTGCGCGTGGCCGCGAGGCAGCCCCGAGAGACCCCCAGGCCAAGCTCCCTAAGCCACGCCAAGAGATGGGACAAGAAAAGCCTGCCCAAGCACTATTTGTTTGCATCGGCGGCAAGGCAGGGATCGTCTGCGCTACCGGAACGGGAATACCGTTGAAGCGAATTGTCTCGCGGAGCACGCGAGCCGCGCGCTGCGCTGATGGATGGGCTTGCTGGCGCAAGACATATCGCCGTGACCTCTCTGCAGACCCCCCACATGTCTATTTCGCATTCAAAGCAGCCGCGGAAAAGTACGTGGGACATCGCCGGAACAAAACAATCCTCGGTGGATATTAAGACGTCGTCCAGGGGAGAGGGGAAGGGGGGGGGGCGGCAGTTTGCGGGCACCATGCAGGGGGGGGGGGGGGGGCAAAGGAGGCGGCCGCAAGAGGGGGAGGGGGGGAGCGAGCCGCTCAGGGGGACGGGTCACGCCCCGAGCGAGTGGCGCGGCCAGCTCAGCCGGCGGGCCCGCGGCGGCTGCGGCACGGGCACGAAGCAGGTCGGAGGTCCGCGCGGATGTCATGTCTCGGGGCTGGGCCCCCCTCTCTTTTTGACTCCGCGGGTGGCGCTGCAGGCGCTAACCGTCGAGGGTCGAAAGAGAGAGAGAGAGAGAGGGAGAGGGAGAAGGCCTTCCCGATGCGTCTTCGGGGAGGAAGGAGGAGGAGGAGAAGGAGGAGGAGGAGGCTCAGACAACTTCTCAGACGGCCGGGAGGGCTTCCGAGCCTTCCGAGAAGGCCCGCCCCCTCTCAGAGCCGCCACCGTCGCCTAAAGCGAACAGACAGCAGGGCTCCCCGCCTGCTCCAGAGGAGGAAGAGGAGCCGAAGGAGGAGGAGGAGGAGGAGGGAGGAGGAGGAGGAGGAGGAGGAGAGAGAGGAGGAGAAGAGAGGAGGGGAGGAGGAGGAGGAGGAGGAGGAGGAGAGGAGAGGAGGGAGAAAAAATGGGGGGAGGAAGGGGAGGAGGAGGAGGAGGAGGGAGGAGGAGGAGGGGAGGAGGGAGAGGAGGAGAAGAGGAGGAGAGGAGGGAGGAGGGGGAGGAGAGGAGGAGGAGGGAGGAGGGAGGAGGAGGAGGAGGAGGTGGAGGAGGAGGGAAGAGGAGGGGAGGAGGGAGAGGAGGAGGAGGGAGAGGAGGAGGAGGAGAGGAGGTGGAGGAGGAGGGAGGAGGAGAGGGGAGGAGGAGGAGAGGAGGTGGAGGGAGAGGAGGAGGAGAGAGGAGGTGGAGGAGGAGGTGGAGGAGGTAGAGGAGGAGGAGGAGGAGGAGGAGGAGGAGGAGCGCGCCAGAGGCGGCGTCGCCGGGGGGGGGAGAGCGCCCTGCGCCGACCCGAGAAGTCTGCGCGGACCCCCGAGCGTCTGTGCTTACGCCGACCTACGACGGTGAGGCCAGGTCGGGCATGTCCTCCTGCAGGCGGATTTGGGGAGGACAACAAAATCAAAACATGCCCAAAAATCACCCCCAAAAGCACGAAAAAGCGTCACCCGACGAGTTGTATACTATCCTTGAAGATTCCCCCTGTAAAGGGACATGCCCGACTTAACGGTGAGGGCATTGGAAAAGGAACCACTGGAAAAGGAATCCAGGGTATGGAAGCCAGGGGGACTCGAATCGTAAATTGGCCATGGTGCACCAGAAAGCAAACGACACCACCCCCACCTACGACCCCACAGGCCTTAGCATCTACCCTAAATTCCGGCTGGGGTTTTTGCGTGGTGTAACTACACTAAGGCCCCCGATGGGCCGCAGCGCAGCATAGAGGGCCGTGGGTGGTGGTGTGATTTGTTTTTTTGTCGACCTGGGAATCACCGCAGCCCTCATCGGAAAGGAATCCTCCAGTGCCTGAAACCTCCTGGGCACATTCTTTAACCCACGCCCCCACCGTCCGTGTTTTTTTTTCTCCGAACGATACGAGCCCATCCCAGAGAAGCCTCAACGGGGGGAACAAACACGAGACCGTCACAGGGGCTGCCTCCCGAGCAGAAAGCAGCATTGAAGCACGGACTTTCAGACCTCCGCGCCGACCCGAAAAATCCGCACCGATTTCCGAAAACTCATGCTCACGGTCAGGAATGTTTGCATAGCGCGTCGCGTCGGCCACCCCCGCGACGTGCCAGGCTCGGCAAACGGAGAGCGCGTCGCTCCGCTACGCGGGGCGGGAGGCTGGGCAGAGCGCGGGGCGTAAACGCTCGGAGACCAAAACCTGGATAGCGCGTCCTTCCGAGGCGTGGCAGGCCAGAAGCCGGCGGAACGACGCGCGGAGCCAAAGCTCCATGTTCGATAGAGCCCCGCCTCGTGCAGCCCGCGGATGACGCCGTCCACCACGAGCGCGTTCTTCAGCACCTTGCGCACCGCGGTCATCAGGTCCGTGACCTGCCGGGGCCGATGCCGGGCCCTCCGAGGGGGGCGGCCCGTCACCTTCGCCTCACCTCCCCCCCCTTCCCTCCCATTTCCGCTCCCCTCACCTTCACCCTGGTCCTCCTCTGCCCACCCCCTCTCCAGGCCCTCCTCCTACTCCCCATCCCCCTGCTACCACTTCCCCTCCGCATCATTATCAAAATCACAGCCATCATCATCATCAACATCATCATCATCACCATCATCATCATCATCAGCATCAACATCAGCATCAACAGCAGCATCATCATCACCATCACCATCATCATCATGATCGTCATTATCATCGTCGTCATCATCATCAGCATCAGCATCACAATCAGCATCATCAACATCACCATCATAATCATCGGCATCATCATCATAATCGTCATCATCATATTCAGAATCAGCATCATCATAATCAGCAACATAATCAGTACAATGGGCAATATCATCAACATCATCAACAGCAACAACCAAATTAACATCAACAACGTCAGCATCAATATCATCATCATCAGAAGTATCACGATCATCGTCGTCATGATCACCATCATGAGCAGCATCCTCACCGTAAGCGTCACCGTCATCGCCAGCATCGTCAGCATCAGCATCGTCATCAGTATCATCATCTGCACCAACGCCACCACTTCAGTCACCCTCATCATCATCATCATCATCATCAGCATCATCATCATCATCATCATCTTCACCATCATCAGCACCACCACTACCATCATCACTCTCATCCGCATCATCATCAGCAGCAGCATCATCAGCATCATCCTCAACAACAACAGCAACAAACATCATTTTAAGACTGTTCGCCCTTACCTGCTCGAATGTCCAATAACGCCTATTTCCCAAACCCTCGATACCCGCGCAGCGGACGACCCGCGCGTGTCGCTGGGACCCCTCCGGGACGACCTGCGCGCGTCGCGGGAACTCCGCGCTGCGCTGCGCCCGCAGCCTTGGACTTTTGAGTGTGCGGGCAACGAGGGAGTAAAAGAGGGGGAGGAAGCGGGCGCGATCCTCGCGGGGGGGGCGCGCCGACATTGGCGTCGCGGCGCGCGGGCGATGCCGTCGGGGAGTCCCGGGGAAGCTCCTTGCGGTGGCCACGCCAAGCGTCACGAGTATTCAGAGGCAGTCATTCTCAAACTGTTGACATTCATATAAAATTACACCATGCTTTGTCATACTCGCATTCATGCACGTAGACTCGCTCGCACGCAGATTCACTCACAGTCAGACGCACTCGCGCTCAGATTCACCCGCGCTCAGTCTCCCTACGTACTCAGATTAATCGTTTTCGCTTGCGTTGCGCACCACGCCACTCATTTCGGCACAACCTTAGCACGGTTCGTTGCCTCATAGGGATCACCACCGAAAAGGTGAATCACAATTGCGGTACTCACACCTGCATATGGTTGGGTCCCTCGTCAGGCTAATTTTTCTGGGGGGTCGGACCCCTTGCGGGGCTACGTGTTCGACGTTGGACCCCTTGTTGCTCATCGGCCCTAGGCCGTCTTCGGCGGTTTTCGGCGGTCTTCGGGCAGTTTTCGGACAGTCTTCGGCGGTCTTCGGCGATCCTTTGGCGGTCTTCTGGCGGCCTTCGGCGGTGTCTGACGTCTGTGGCGGTTTGCGGCGGTCTTCGGCGAAAAAGCTGGACGGGGTCCATGATCGAACACCTGACCTACCCTCCTCCCCTCGCTACGGTCGGGAACCTTTGCTTGGCGTGTGCGTGTCGCGGCGGCGGCGGCCCCGGCGACGCGTTGTGCCGTGCAAGCGGATATAGCGTGTCGCTGAACTCCAGGTGGCGCGAGGCTCAGGCAAGGCGCAGGCAGTTGAAAGGCTGGGGGCCGGGAAGCGGATCGCGTGCCGCTCCGCAGCATGGTGGGCCAGCGCCAGGGGAGCGACACGCGATCCAAAAGTTCCCGACCGTATCCCCCTTCCCGCCACCCACTTACTTGGTCCCCCCCTCCCCTCGCTGGCCTCCCAAACGGGGTCCAAGCCGATGCGGTCGGAGGAACGCGCCACATCGCCAGGGCACCCTTTGGGAAGTCGATTTCGACTGTAGTTCGTCACCCTCGCCGCCCCCTCCGCTCGCCGCCCTCTCCCCGTTCGCCACCCTGGTCCTCTCGCCGACCCCTCGCCTCACCCTGCCGCCGCCAGCGCCTGCGGCCCCCTCTCCCCCTCCTGTCCCTCCCATCTCACCCCTCCGCGCTCTCCCTATCGCCACCCTGCCCCTCGCGCCGACCCCTCGCTCCGCCCTGCCGCCAGCGCCGCCGACCGCCCTCCCTCCCCTGCCTGTCCCTCCCGTCCCCCCCTGGGCCAGGCGCTGCCGGAGGTGATGGTGGAAAGCCGGCCCATCAAGAGGTGAGCCCACGACGACCCCAGCTCTTCGAGGGAGGCCCCGACGGCCTCCAGAGCACCCCTCACGAGACCCACGGGGCGACGGGGCGACGGGCCCAGGGAGGCACATCACGCCGTCCTTGGGCCAGAGGTGGGCCTGGCCCGGGGCGGTGGATGTGTATAGATCCCGCTGCCCAGACCCAGGCCCTGAGACCCGACGTCACGAAAAGCATGCAAGATCGTGAAACAATCACGAGCAGAGCCTCGGACCGCACCTTTCTGCATTCTTCGAGCCTGTGATGGTCCTGGGGCCCGAAGCTGGACGAAAACGCCGTGATTGACAAAATTGCAAAAAAAAAAAAAAAAAAAAAAAAAAAAAAAAAAAAAAACGAGAACAACAACAACAACAACAACAACAACAACAACAACAACAACAACAACAACAACAACAACAACAACAACAACAACAACAACAGCAGCAGCAGCAGCAACAACAACAGCAGCAACAGCAACAACAGTAACAACAATAACAACACTAACAACAACAACAACAACAACAACAACAACAACAACAACAACAACAACAACAACAACAACAACAACAACAACATTAATAACAACAATATCAACCATAACAACCGCATCACCAACAACAACAACAACAACAGTAACAACAATAACAACACTAACAACAACAACAGCAGTAGCAGCAACAACAACAACAACATCAGCAACAACAACAACAAGAACAAGAACAATAACAAGAACAAGAACAAGAACAACAACAACAACAACAACAGCAACAATTACTAGCACGTGGGGACACTCCGTTCTCACCAGTGCCAGGGTTTTCATACGACGCCCGCCAATACCCCCACTTTGTGGGGGGGCCGGTTCAAGCTCTACCACATTTCCAAACGACTCTTCGCCACCACCCACACCCAGCTTCCCGCCCTATGACGTTCGGACACTTCACTTCGTGGCCTGCGGACGACCGTGGCTACTACACTGGCGCATGGGTACAGTGACTTGTTGTGGTAACATTTCTGGTACTGCGTTTTTCGAGGACCTACGGTGCGATTCGTATGATTTTATGTTGCGCGGTGCTAAAATTCCTAAGAAACCCAATGGTTTTTGAAGATTTCGGCGTGCGCGCGCGAAGAAAAAACGAATGTGTCCCGCATGGTATTATTTGACAGGGATGATGGCCCTGGCAGGTGCGCAACCGTTGTTGCAGAAGTTCGAAAAAGTTGCTCGCAAAGCCCGTTTGACAGAAATGTTTAAAAAGTGTTGGGTTTCCTACGAATCCGCAAGAGCGCGCGGGATGAAATTTTGACAATTTTTTTTGAAAAACCATTGTTGTTTTGATGTTTTTATGTTAAAATCGCTACGAAAACTAAGGTTTTGGAAGGATTTCGTCTTGCGCGCGCGAATGTCCACTTTACCTTATTTTTTGCAAGGGATTCTTGAAGTTTGGTTATGTTAGAACAAGAAATGTCCACTTTAGCTTATTTTTTGCAAGGGAAAACCGATCGTAACAACACAACCGGATCCGGACTCCCCCGTTTTGCCTGAGACTTCCTCACGAAAATGATGAAAATGAGGCTGCGGCCTAGGCGCGGCGGGGGGGTCGTGCACCAGGGGTCCCAACAATAATTATTCTTTAGAAGTAATAATGTTCAACAACAACAACAATTACAACAACAACAACAACAACAGCAGCAACAACAACAACAACAACAACAACAACAACAACAACCACAGCAACAGCAACAGCAACAACAACAACAACAACAAAACTCAGGGTCCTCCCCGAGCTGGGGCTCCGGGTCATACCTCGGACCTCGGCGAGGCGCAGCTGCTGGAGAGCATCCCGAGGCGAGAAAACGTCAAGGAACCAGCGAAGACGTCCGAAGACCTCGAACCAAGATCTCAGGGTAGCTCATGTCATGGCACCCGTCCCTGACGCTGTCCCTGTCTGGAGACGCCCCTGGGAGGGCCCGGGGTCCGAAATGGCACCACAAGCTGGGGTCCCAGACCCCCAACGTCACACAGTAGGAGCTCGACCCCAGGACGTCCATCGATTTTTGGTGTGGGGACGTCACGCTTTCCATGGCAAAACCATCGGAACCCAAGAAATCCAGGGCACCCTGGACGCAAGCAGGGTGTTTCTTGGCATGGGTTTCCATTGCAATTTGTTCATAACGTCGACCCCCAGAGGTCTCGACCCTCTCCCCAGGACGGGTCATTCATCCCGAATCGTTGTTTGACGGCCCCAAGGCCCGGCAAGGGCCCCCCGAGGCCGAAAACGACCAAAAACCTCCCGTCCCGATCCTCGCTCACGACGCGAGCACGTCTGGGGCCACAAGCTGGGGGGCCAGGAGCACCTCGGCAGCAGTTGGCGGCGCGCACGAGGCGGAAGGGGGAGGGGGGGAAGGCTTCCTAGAAGCAGGCTGCTTCTTGGAAGGCGCAGGCCCTGCATCTACAGAGAAGGCCCGCGCCTTCTATTTGGACGCCCGAAGTGGGTCCGGAAAGAATGGGTACAATGCCCAACAACAAATGTTGTCCCAAACCAACAGCGGCCGCTGTTGGGCAGGCGGCCTTCTGTCTCGAATGGACACAGGCCGCGGCGGCGTGGACAGCGAATCCTGTTCAGAATGAACAGGAACTGCTGTTGGGCATCGTACCCATTCTTTCCGTACCCATTTCGGGCGTCCAGATTCTAGGAAGCAGGGGTGCTTCTCAGAAGCCTTCCCCCCTCCCCCCGACCCCCCCCTCCGCGCGTGGCCGAGGCCGCCTCCGGCCGCGAGGCCGCGCGCCGCCGAGGCGCGGCCTCGGCGACACGGGGCCTCCAAGACCTCCGCGCTCCAGACGGCCCCCATCCACCGCCGCATTTTGTGGACACCCGCGCTCCAGACGGCCCCCATCCACCGCCTTGCCCGTGCAGCCAGCGGCGCTGCGCCGACCGCACGAGAGGCCCTTGGGCGAGGCTCTCTCGCCCAACCAGATCCCTGCAGGCAAGGCTTGCGGATGCCATGACAATGGACACTCTAACAATCCGATCATTGAACCAAAAAGATGTGTTTAACATGTGTAAGACGTGTTCTAAACGTGTTTCGAACATGCTTTTCATATATTTAAAACATGTTTGACACATCTTTTTAGACATCTGGAAATTATTTGGCAGCATGCTTCCTCTCCATTGGTAGACTTCCACAAAGCCAGCGACGTTGCGCCAGCCGCACGAGGGGCCCCTGGGCGAGGCTTTCTCGCCCAAGGGGAAGGACCAGACAAACCAGATCCCTGCAGGCACATGTTCCAAAAATGTGTCAAACATGTTTTTTAACATGTTTAGCACATGTTTGACACATGTCTTAAGGCATCTGGAAATTATTCGGCAGCATGCATCCTCTCCGTGAATCGACTTCCACAAAGATATAGCCGTGACCGAAGAGGTGCTGCGTGGAAGGCTGGCCTGCCGCTCGCTGCGTGGATTCGCGGCTGTCCGTCGCAGGCCGCGGGCCTGCGGGCGCTCTGCCCCCCGGAGGCCCGCAGCCTCTCGGGAGGGCCGCGCGGCGCAGCAGCCACTGCGGCCGCCGCGCCCCCCCCCCCCAGGGCGGGGAGGGCAGAGGAGGCTCGCCATCGCTCGGACGTCCCTTCAGGAGGCAACTGCTGGGAGGTTTTCGTCGGAAGGAATCAGGAGGATGAAGCCCCATTCGGGAAGCCGTTGCACCAAAAGGCCTCGGACCAAGCGGGACTAGGCCGGATTAAGCGGGATTAAGCCGGATTAAGCGGGATTAAGCGGGACTAAGCGGGATTAAACGGGATTTCGGACCAGGGCAAAAACAGAATTTGGCCTCCCAGGAGTTGCATCCGAACGCCCCATGCCCCGTGCATCGGGGATAGGCAGAAGCGCGTTCAGGAAAACGCGGCTCGAGAGCGTTTTCTCATTCGGCGTTTCGAAACTGGGCGGAAGGGGGGGGGGGAGGCCCGCCATCGCTCGGGCGTCCCCGCCCCGGGCATCGGGGATGGGCAGAACCGCCTTCAGGATTAAGCCGGGGCGGTCCCTCTACAGGAGGAACATTCGAAAGTGGTCACAAAAAATAGTCTGGGGACTATTGTTTTAGTATTTGTTTATCCATTGGGGGATATGTTTGGGGTATTTTTTATGTTTCATCCAAAATCCCCCTGTAGGAGGATCTGCCCGACTTCAGGATGGGCAGAACGGCCTTTACGAAAACGTGGCTCGTGAGCCTTTTCTTATTCGGCGTTTCGACACTGGGCGGACGGGGAGGGGGGGAGGGGGGGGTTCTGGCTCCGGACCTCTGCTTAGTGCGCCTGTGTGCAGCAGTGCGTCCTCTGGGCCTCTGGGGGAGACTCCACCTGCTCGAAACAGGCGCCCAAAACAGCCACGATCTACTCTACGGGAGGGGGGGAGGGGGGGTACGAGGGCCCGCGCCGATCGGCAAAAGAATGAATGAGCGCTCACTTTAGTGAAAACGACCTCGGTCCCAAACCTGGCGGGCGCAAGCCTGGAAAGTGACGGCCGCGGCGCCCTCTCGAGGACCGAAAACGGGTAATTCGCGAATCGACGTGTCAGGGTGGGGGTTCTGTCCACACCCGAGTGCATGTCTCGGCTTCGTGCGCGTACGTCTCCGCAGGATGACCCAGAATGCTCTGCGATGGTCCTTGCCGAGAGGAAAACAGCACACGCCCGAGCGATGCCAAGGAAGCTAGCGTGGGGGAAGCGGGTCCTGAGGGAACGGGGGTACTGGACGACGAGATCCTCAACCTGAGCTGCTTCCTGACGGCCCCGGGGCCCTGGGAAGGGCCCCGAGGGCTCGAAAACGGCGACTAACCTCGGGACCCGTTTCCCTCAGGACCCGCTTCCCGTGCGGATGCCATGACAATGGACACTCTAACAATCCGATCATTGAATTAAAGACTTGTTTAGCATGTGTAAAACGTATTCTAAAAATGTGTCAAACATGTGTTTTACATATTTTAAGCATGCTTGAAACATCTGATAGACATCTGGAAACTATTTGGCAGCATGCTTCCTCTCCATTAATCGACTTCCACATCGCTTCCCCCACGGCGACGAAGGCAGAGGGCAGGCGGGAGGTGCGGCCTCCTCCTCCTCGACCGGCGCGGCCGCGATGGTCTCCTCCTCGTCGTCGCCCATCGCGGCGAGGGCGGCGGCTCACCGCAGGGAGGCCCCCGCTGCCCCTTGGCCGGGCCGGGTCCTCCCCCCCCCGATGCGGCGGGGAGGGGGAGGGAGGAGGGCTGCAAGGAGGAGGAGGAGGAGGAGGAGGAGAAGAGAAGGAGAAGAGGAGACGAGGAGAAGAGGAGAAGAGGAGAAGAGGAGAAGAGGAGAGAAGGAGACGAGGAGGAGGAGGAGGAGGAGAGGAGAAGGAGGAGGAGGAGCAGCAGCAGCATACGACAGCAGCGTGAGGAGCAGGAGGGGGGGGGGACCGCGGGACATCTCTCAGAAGCCCTATGGGGAGGCCCCGGAGGCCCCAGGAGTCGACGCCCCAAAGCGAGGGCATTCTAGCAGCTCCTCCTCCTCCTCCTCCTCCTCCTCCTCCTCCTCCTCCTCCAGCCCTCCTCCTCCTCCTCCTCCTCCTCCTCCCTGCTCCTCCTCCTCCTCCGTCCCTTCCTCCTCCTCCTCCTCCCTCTCCTCCTCCTCCTCCTCCTCCTCCCTCCTGCCTCCTCCTCCTCCTCCTCCCCCCCCCCCTCCTCCTCCTCTCCTCCTCCTCCTCCTCCTCCTCCTCCTCCTCCTCCTCCTCCTCCTCTTCCGCGTCCCTCGTCCTCCCATCCTCCTCCCCCTCCTCTCCTCCTCCTCCTCCTCCTCCTCCTCAGTCCTGTCCTCGTCCTCCTCCTCCTACCTCCTCTCCTCCTCCTACTCCTCCTCCTCCTCCTCCTCCCCTCCTCCTCCTCCTCCTCCTCCTCCTCCTCCTCCCTCCTCCTCCTCCTCCTCCTCCTCCTCCTCCTCCTCCTCCTCCTCCTCCTCCTCCTCCTCTCCTCCTCCTCCTCTCCTCCTCCGCTCCTCTTCCCTCTCTCCTCCCTCTGCTCTCCTCCTCCTCCTCCTCCTCTCCTCCCCTCTCCTCCTCCTCCTCCTCCTCCTCCTCCTCCTCCTCCTCCTCCTTCCCTGTTTCTTATAAGTAACTCCCCGGTGTCGCAATCCCAACCGTGTCGGTAGGGCGGGCCATGCGTTTCGCCTGAGATTTCTTCACCGTTTATGATCGCGAAGCTTGAAAAGCAACAGCTTCACGGTAAAGGGCGGGCCGTTTGCAAAACGTGGTTCTCGCCTTAGCGCCGCGCACATCCGTTTTGACCATTTGCAACAGTTTCATGGATGAAGGGCGGTTCGTTTTCTAAAGTTGGCTCTCGCCTTAGCGCCGCGATCACTCGCTTTGAAAGCTGGCAACAGGTTCAAGGATTCGAACGGTTGAAGGCCCAGGAATGGTGTTCTGGCAAGATGTAGGATAATCAGAACGCGACAAAATTATCAATTCGCGGTGTTGAAATCACAGGAAAGGTGTTCTGGCACAGCTTAGGAATGTCAGGACGCAACAGTCACGCTGACTCGCGAAGCTGAAGCCCAGGAATAATATTCTGGCACGATTGAAGATTCTCAGACGTTTCTTGTCCAATGGGGCATTTCCCGCAATGAATACAAATTCTTGTAGATTGCTATGAAGAGGGAGCTTGGAGGTAAGGTTGATTGTAACAAGCCTGACGCGTCTTGGGCTTACACTGGTCCGCCTCCTCCTCCTCCTCCTCCTTCTCATCCTCCTCCTCATCCTCTTCCTCACTTCCTATTCCTAAGACATAACATCTCCCTCTCGCACCCGGAGGCCGGTCGAAATTGCGGGCCAGACGTTTCGCCTGAGACTTCCTCACAACTTGTGAGCCTGAAACTTGGAATTTGCAAACATACCACTGATGGAGGGCTGGTCGTTTTCAAAATGTAGCTCTCGCCTTAGCGCCGCGCACATTCGGTTAAAGGAATTGCACGAGCTTCACTTATGTGGGGCGGGTCATTTTCCAAATGGGGCTCTCGCCTTAGCGCCACGCACAGTCGTCTTCGATAACTGCAAAAGCTTCGCGGATGGAGGGCGGCTCTTTTTCAAAATGTGGCTCTCGCCTTAGCGCCGCACACATTCGTTTTAAGACTTTACGCCACTTTCGAGGATTCTCACAATTAACGTCCCAAAACTGATGTTTTGCCACGATGTCGGACTGTCAGGGCGCAACATTTCCGTTGATTCGCGGTGTTGGAATCCTAGACCTGGTCTTCCGGCTCGATTCGGGATCGCCAAGACGTAACAGTAATTGTGATTCGCAGCGTTGAAGTCCCAGGAATGGTGTTCTGGCACAGTTCAAGATTTTCATCCGCTTTCTTCCAACGGGGCACTTCTTTCAATGAAAATTAATATTTTTAGGGGCTTATGAGGAAGGAACTTGGATGGAGGGCTTATTGCAACACCTTTGACGAGTCTTGCGTTTGCACTGGTCCTCCTCATCCTCCTCCTCCTCCTCCTCGTCCTCATTCTTCCTCCTCCTCATTATTCCTCCTCCTCCTCCTCCTCGCCCTCATCCTCCTCCTCCTCCTTGCCCTCCTCCTCCTCCTCCTCCTCCTCCTCCTCGTCCTCGTCCTCGTCCTCCTCCTCCCTCTTCTGTGAGGCGAGGTGGCGAGCCCAGAAATCCTTTCGGGAAGCAGCTCCTGGGAGGTCTTCGTAAGAACGATTGACATCTGAGAAGCCCGATGAATGGGGCCACTGAGCCGGATTAGGCTGGATAAGGCCCAGGAGTGAGCCATATTAAACCAGATCAAGCGGGATTCGGCGGGTGTGTGCTGGATCACGTATGGCCGTTTTCGACCACGGATATACCAGCGCCGATGCTGAATTCAACCTCCCAGGAGTTACATCTTGACACCTGATATTCTCAATACGTGGCCCCATGAGATCTGGACCCTTTCCGCGGGACCAATTTTTCATTCCGGGTCGCTTCTTGACGGCCCCGGTGCCCGGCAAGGAACCCCAGAGGCAGAAAATTGCCCGAAACCCTCCGCACCGAACTGGGGAGGACTGGACTGGCGGCGCGTGCGTTACGGGCCCAAGGACACACAAATAAATAAACACAAATTCCAGGATTCCGCATACTTTTCAACATTTTCTCGGTTTTCGTCTTCCCCTTGGTTGCCCACATTTTCAAATACTTTCCTGGAAATATACGTTTACTTGTGGATGTGCCAATCCTGAACGCTGCGGCCCCAGAGCTCCAGACCCATTCCCTGGGGGCAAGCTGTCGTCCCGGATACACTTCTGGTGGTCACAGGGCTCAAAAGCGGCCCCCGGACAGCGAGCTGCAGAAAAAACACAGCCATTGAAAGAATCGTATCGTCGGCAGGTGGCGAGCACAGAACTCCGGCGCCGTGACTCTTTCACCACGTGGGCCCCCGGAGATCTGGACCCTTTCTGGCTTCTCATCCCGAAGCTGTTCTTGACGGTCCCAGGGCCAGGCGACGGCCATCGGAGGCCGCAAATTGCCTAGACAATCCACAACGAATTCTCACGAAGAGAGGAGGAGGAAGGGTGGGGAGGAGGAGGCCGGGAA
>CAUYUJ010014915.1:166421-186421 GCA_963575745.1 Prorocentrum cordatum
GCTTGCCCCCGCTGGGGCCCTCAGAACTCGTCCCCGAGGCCCGAGGTCGAGGAAGAGCTCAGCGGCTCGACCAAAAGCAGTCGGATCGTCAGAGAACTGGGCCCCCTGCAGCCTCGAACTGGTGCACTCCTCGCCCTGCTTGCCCCCGCTGGGGCCCTCAGAACTCGTCCCCGAGGCCCGAGGTCGAGGCAGAGCTCAGCGGCTCGACCAAAAGCAGTCGGATCGTCAGAGAACTGGGCCCCCTGCGGCCTCGAACTGGTGCACTCCTCGCCCTGCTCGCCCCCGCTGAGGCCCTCAGAACTCGTCCCCGAGGCCCGAGGTCGAGGAAGAGCTCAGCGGCTCGACCAAAAGCAGTCGGATCGTCAGAGAACTGGGCCCCCTGCGGCCTCGAACTGGTGCACTCCTCGCCATGCTTGCCCCCGCTGGGGCCCTCAGAACTCGTCCCCGAGGCCCGAGGTCGAGGAAGAGCTCAGCGGCTCGACCAAAAGCAGTCGGATCGTCAGAGAAAACTGGGCCCCCCTGCGGCCTCGAACTTGGTGCATCCTCGCTTGCTTGCCCGCTGGGGCTCAGAAACTCTTCCCGAGGCCCGAGTCGAGGAGAGCTTCAGCGGCCGGACCAAAAGAAGTTCGGATCGTCAGAGAACTGGGCCCCCTGCGGCCTCGAACTGGTGCACTCCTCGCCCTGCTTGCCCCCGCTGGGGCCCTCAGAGCTCGTCCCGGAAGGCCTTCGCGGCGGAGGCCTTGACGACCGCCTCGCGGCCGTAGCCTCCGCCTCCTCTGCGTCTTCGTCCTCTGGCGCCTTTGACTTTTCTAAGGAAAAACAGCATTGGCATATATATATACATTTACATAAACATATATATATATGTATGTATGTATATGTATATATACATATATATATATATAGTATGAGATCCGCGCGGCCCTCGAACAGTTTATGCTTATACCGTTGTTTATTTCTCCTTCTCTTCCAGGCCGTCTCCTCACCTCGGGGCCTTCGCGGGGCGTCCTCTAGCATCCCTGCTTGCTTCGTCCTTGCCGTCGTCGTCGTCGCCCCTGCCCCAAAAGTTGTTGGCCGGCGCAGGTCAACGCCAGCTCGGCGGGCTGACTGCCCGCGGCGGTGAACCAGGCCCGCCCGTTGCCGCACCCGTGTGCGGCTGTTGGGCTGCGCGCGGTTCTGGACGCCGGCCTTGGCAGCCACGGCGTAGGCTCTGGAGAAACTCCAGGGGAAAAGGTGGATCAGGGGCAACGCGACAGGGGGGATAGGCTCCTCCGCCGCCCTCCCTCCCTCCCTCCCTCTTCCCTCCCTACCTCCCTCCCCCCCTCTTTCCCTGCTTCCCTCCCTCCTCCTCTTCCTCCTCCTCGTCCTTCACCTCCCTCCCTCCCTCCCTCCCTCCTCCGCACCCCCTCTGTTCGTCGGGGGGTGCGGGGGCGGGCAGGCGACGCGAAGGTCAGCATCCAAGTGGAGTAACCCGACGCGCTCGCCGCGATCGCCGCCTCCCCTAAGTTGGCGGACAGCCTGGTGGTGAGCGTCGTGGATGTGACCGGTGTGTTGGGCGACGCCCACGATGAAGGGCGGGCTTGGCGCATCGCTGGGCAGGCTGGGCACCGCACAACTAACTACCGAGCAAAAGAAGGACCCCTGGCCCAAGATCTGTAAGGAGCCCCGCTGGAACCCATCCCGCGAAATCTCGGGCAGCCACACCACTGATCACCTCGCAGTTGCCCCCGTGGAAGCCTTGGAGGGGCGCACCTGCGCGGATGACCCCAGCCAGACTCTCGCGACGGCCGCGCTTGCCTGCCATCAGCCGGGGGCACGCCGCCGACGACGACGACGACGACGACGACGACGACGACGGTGACGGTGACGGTGACGGTGACGGTGACGGTGACGGTGACGACGGTGACGGTGACGATGACGATGACGATGACGATCGTCATCGTCATCGTCATCGTCATCGTCACGCCCACCCCCTCAGAGCCGTCCACTGAAGGGGGTGTACCCCAGCGGTTGGATGCTGACCGCCCTCGGGAACCAGCACCGCCTCCCGCACTGAAGAGCACGCAACAGAACCGCACGTGCACCTGACTCCAAGGCCGTGGCTGCACCTCGCGTCGAACACGACGTCCTGCACCTCGTGCGGCTCCCAGCGCCCTGCACCGGGGCGGAACGGCGGGACCCCAGCGCGCAAAGCCGTGCAGCCAGTGGGCAGCCAGCACTGCTCCTCCACGCGCGCCTCCCCGAGCGTGTCCTGGCGCTGCGCAGCCGCGGAGGCCCCCAGGGAGGAGGAGGAGGAGGAGGAGGAGGAGGAGGAGGAGGATGGAGGAGGAGGGGAGGAGGGGGAGGAGGAGAGGAGGAGGGAGGGAGGAGGAGGAGGAGGAGGAGAGAAGGGGGGAAGGAGGGGAGGAGGGAGGGAGGAGGAGGAGGAGGCGAGGAGGAGGAGGAGGAGGAGGAGGAGAGGAGGAGGAGGAGGCGGGGGGGGAGGAGGAGGAGGAGGAGGAGGAGGAGGAGGAGGGAGGAGGAGGAGGAGGAGGAGGAGGAGGAGGAGGAGGAGGGAGGAGGAGGAGGAGGAGGAGGAGGAGGAGGAGGAGGAGGAGGAGGAGGTCCGTAGCCATTTTGGCTCAAGCCATTTTGGCTCAAGGGGAGGCGTTCTGGGCTCTCCGAGAGGGGGGGGTCTTGTGCGTGCATACTTCAGAGCGCCGTGTACGCACGAGCGCGGGCTACGATTGCTTTCCATACAGAAGAAAGGGGCACCATTCCTCGCTATCCGCAACTTTCTTGGCTCCCATGGCTGGCTCCGCTGGGCCGCGGCCCCCACGCGCGCCGCGGCGCGTCACGTGGGCCGACGGCGGCGGGGACAACGGCGCGCCCTGGCGCGGCGGCGCGGGCGGCGCGGGCGCAGGGGGCGGCAAGGTCCTGCCTGGCCCGCGGAAGCCCACCTGGGGCTGCGGCCGCTGCGGCGCCGACGGCAACTGGGCCTGCCGCCTGGCCTGCCGCGGGTGCGGGGTGGCGGCCCCGCTGTCGGTGCGCCAGCGCGCCGTGGAGGCCGCGGCTGGAGCGCCTCCAGCTGCGGGCGCGCGGGCTGCTGCGCCGAAGGCCGCGCCCAAGGCCAAGGCCAAGAAGGAGGAGGGCGGCGCAGGGCCACTCGCTGGCAGCGCAGGCGGCGGCGCCCAGGGGGCGAAGCCTCAGCAGCCGAGCGCGGAGGACCTGCTGGCCCAGCTCGAGGCGCGCGGGGTGGTCCTCTCGGACGCGGACAGGGCCAAGCTGCTGCCCAAGCCGCCTGAGGAGGCCCCAAAGGAGGAGAAGCCGCGCACGCACTCCCAAGTGCTGCAGGGGCTCCTCTGGAAGGTGGAGCGGCTCGGCAAGCAGGCCAAGTCCAGGAGGGGCGAGCAGGAGGCCGCTGAGGAGGCCGTCGGCTCAGCCCAGGAGGAGCTGGAGCAGGCCAAGCGGAAGGTGGCCGAAGCTAACAGGAAGCTGGCAGCCGCCCAGGACGAGCTGGAGCAGGCCAAGAAGGTCCAGGAGGTCGGCCTTCCGCCTGGGACCAAGTCGTCCAAGGCAGGCGACCTCGCCATCGCCCTGGAGGGGGTCCGCGCCCTCGCAGGCGTGCTGCGGGAGCAGGACGGGGCAGTCGGCGAGGCCATCTCCAGCAGGCCAAGGCCGCCCTCGAAGCCAAGGCAGCTGTCCTGCGGCAAGAGGTCGACGCCGAGCAGGCCCCGCCTCCCGAGGGCGACGTCGAGATGGCGAAGGCACCCGCTGGGGTCCCTGCTGGCGATGCTGGTCCTGCTGCTTCAGGCGATGGCGGCGGGGGCAGCAGGGTCGACGCCGAGGGCGAGGCCTTCATCGAGCAGCTGGCCAAGCTGGAGGGCGAAGGCCGCCGCAAGCTCGAAGCGGTCTGCCAAGCAGCGGGCCTCTCCCTCCCGACCACCAAGAAGCTCAAGGGAGGCGGAGGAGCGGCCGTCGAGCGGCCAGCCGCCGCAGCCGCCGTCGGGCGAGGCCCAGCGGAGGCTTCAGCGAGCGAGGCGTGAAGGAGGCACCTGGAGGTTGGACACGGCCAACACCATCTCCAGGAGCAGCATGATGAGATGGCTGCATCATGAGGCTACCGCCGATGTAGTCTTCCTGCAAGAGGTTGCAGTGGCGCCAGGCGCCACGGCGGAGGCCGAGCAGGCTTGCCGCAAGGAGGGCTGGAAGGTGGCCTTCAACGCGTCGGTGGTCACCGACAAGGGCGGCCTGTCCAGCGGCGTCGGGATCGGCGTCCGCGCCCACATCGGGATGGGCGACCCGCCCGTGGGGCCCGCCCTCCCGAAGGATCGGGTGATCGCCCGCTGGGTCAACTGCGCCGTCAGAGGAGGATTCCTGGCGGTCTCGGTCTACCTGGTGACGGGCAGGGGCCTCGACGGCGAGTCGAAGCTCGTCCTCGGCCAGCTGGGGCGCTACCTGGCCAGCGCGGCCGTGCCGTTCGTGATTGGCGGCGACTGGAACTGCAAGCCGCGCGAGCTCCAGGAGTGGGGCTGGCCGCAGGCGGTCGGCGGGATGACGGTCACGCCTGGTGTCGCCACTTGCCGCAGCGGGGGCGGCAACGAGCTGGGCTGGTTCGTCGTCTCCAGCGAGCTGGGGGAGCTGGTCAGGGGATGCAGGCGGCTCGACGAGACTCTCGCGCCCCACTGGCCCGTCCGC
This sequence comes from Prorocentrum cordatum, assembly GCA_963575745.1. Taxonomy (NCBI): domain Eukaryota; class Dinophyceae; order Prorocentrales; family Prorocentraceae; genus Prorocentrum; species Prorocentrum cordatum. Next base: position 171,099 of record CAUYUJ010014915.1, read on the forward strand.
CTGGAGCTGGGGCGGCGAGGTGCACCCGAGCGGCGGCCTGTCCTCAAAGGGCCGCGCGCGTTCCCAGCCGAGCGGCCAGTGGGGCCGCGGCCCAAGCCCCCCGACTGGGGCCCGCTGGTCGCACGCCTGCGTAGGGTGCTCGAGCAGCTGGGCTGGCCTCAGCCCGAGGCGACGCCGGCGCTGGCAGCGGCGGGCCCAGACCCAGAGGAAAGCGCAGCGGCGGGCCGAGAGGATCGGCCGCCAGCCGCCCAGCAGGAAGAAGGACCTGTCCTGGGCGCCGAGGTCTTCGCGACGGCGGTCGACGACGGCGTGCTGGGCCGCTGCCGCCAGGATGCGGGCGCAGAGTGGGCCGACACCTTCAGCCTGCCTCTCGGCCCAGCCCCTCTCACCCCCCGTGCGACCGAAGGGATGGGTGAGGGGAAGACTCCAAGCGACCCAAGAGGGGGCAGCGAGCAGCCTGCGGCGAGCTCCCCCACGGTGGAAGAGAGGGGTGACGCGGCCTCTCTGACGCGAGGGCCTCGCGGCCCCAGTCCTGCAGTCCATGGGCTGGAAGGTTCGCCGAGGGGGGGGGCCAGCCATGAGGAGGAGGCTGGCTACCCGACGTTCCCCGAGGATGTTGTGGGGGGCAGCTTGCCGCAAGAGTCGGTGAACGACCTCTACGGGGAGTTCGCCAAGTTGATGGAGTCCGACCTACTGGGGTGCTACCACATCGGGACCCAGGAGGCGGACAGATACACGGGCCGAGAGGCCAAGCCACGGTTTGTCAAGCAGGAGGTGTTCCTGCCCAGCAGTGGCCCCCACGCGCGCGGGTCCCCCGAGGCGGCCCGCTGGCGCAGGGTCGGCGCGGTGCTCTGGGAGGAGCTGGTCACGAGGAAGCGGCTGCACCTGCCGAGCGCCAGGGTCGCGGCCTGCCAACAGCTCAAGGCCATCCACGCCAAGATGGGCAGCAAGCTGGCCTCGTCGGAGTACGCGAGAGGCGATGCCCTCAGCCCGCCTGAGGCTGCCAAGTGGAGGAGGCGCCTTCGGAGGATGCGGGAGCTCACCTTCGCGGAGGTCGAGGAGCTCGAGGCCGAGGCCAGGGAAATCGCAGGTCGGCTCGAGGCTGGCTGTGCGAAAGGCCGAGACCAGCGCTGGCGCGCCTGGGCTCGGGAGGCTGTGCGAGACGGCGGAGGGGCCGCCCACGCCTTCTGCCGAGCGCCGCAGGGCTGGACAGCCGACCAGGACGGCGACAACGGGCCTGCAGGGATAGCGGCCACCCTCGACAGCCTGCTGGAGGAGTACCAGGACATCTGGCAGCACGGCGAGATCCAGCCGATGGACCTTGACGAGGCGCTGCCAGAGGCTCACCTGGAGGGGCTAGGGCAGGCGCCTACGGCGGAGGAGATCCGCAAGGCGGCGCGGTCCTTCAAGCCGTCCACGGCCCTAGGGGCGGACGCCATCAAGCCCCGAGCTTTCGGCCACCTCAGCGATGGAGGATTGGAAGCGCTCGGGCTGCTGCTGCTCGTGCTGGAGGCATCTTGCCGAATGCCCGAGCAGGTGAACACCCTGCTGGTGTTCTTCCTGGCGAAGCCCGACGGAGGCTAGAGGCCGATTGGGCTCCTCTGCAGCCTCATACGGCTGCTGGGGAAGCTGCGCAAGATCGACGCGGTCGAGTGGGAGTCGGCGCACAGGCGGGACTACTTCTTCGGAGAGGCGGGGAAGTCCTACGAGGACGCGGTCTGGCTCCAGGCCCACGATGCCAGCGTGGCGGCGGCGATGGAGCAGCACTCCATGTCGACCATGACGGACCTCTCGAAGGCTTACGAGCGGGTCACTCACGAGGGGCTGGTCGCTGCTGCTCGCCGCCACGGCTTCAGGCTGCGCAGGCTGAAGCTGGTCCTCCGCAGCTACGGCGGCCCGAGGAGGCTCAGCCTCAGCCGCTAGAAGACGGACGCGATCAGGGTTGGGAGCTCGATCGTGGCGGGCTGCGGGCACGCCAAGACGCTCCTGAGGGTCGTGCTCCTCGCCGCGATGGACGCGGTCGTGGCCCAGTGGATGTCGCTGCGGGCCTACCTGGTCGTCGACGACATCACGCTGGCCGTCTGCGGGAGGCTCAGGGACGTGGAGTTCACGGCCTTCGGCGCGACCAGGGACCTCTGCCAGAGGCTAGAGGCGCTGGGGCTCAAGGTGTCCCTGACGAAGGGCAACGTCGTGAGCAGCGACGAGTGTGCAGGACGGCGCACGGCCCACCGCCTGCGGCGCTGGGACTTCAGGCTGCGGCGGGCGGTCAAGAACCTGGGCGTCGACTTCGGCATGAAGCCCAGGGCGTCGTGGTCGGTGCTGAGGAGCCGCATGGCCAGGCTGGCCGTCCGCTCGTCACGATACATGGCGCTCAGGCGGGCAGGAGTCAAGCTGGGCAGGGTCTTCAGGAGTGGCGGCCTGGCCTCGGTCCTCCACGGAGCTCGGGTCGTCGGCGTTCCGACGGCGATGCTTGAGAAGGCCAGGGCGGTCAACGGCCAGGCGCTGGCGGGGGCCGTGGGCAGCAAGAGCAGAACGCTGCAGTTCGCACTGCAGCCAGACCAGGGCTGGAAGGCGGACCCCGTCTTCGCGGCCAACGGCCTACCACTGGAGGCGTGGGCCAAGGCGGTCTACCTTGGCCTGCGCAGCGACGGGAGCCTCGAGAAGGCCTTCAGTGCGGCGCAGCCAGAGTCCTGGGGCCAGGTGCGAGGGCCAGCCGACGCAGTCAAACTCACCCTCCGCAGGATAGGGTGGGAGCCAGCCGCTGCGTCTGGCTGGCGGTGCTGGGTCACGGACGCTGGGGAGCAGCTCGACCTGAAGGTCTACAGCCCCAGGAGGATGCGGCAGTTCATCGAGGCGGGGATCCAGCGCTCGCTGATGATGAGACTGCACCGCGAGCACCTGGGAGGAGCGCTCGGCGGGCCGCCGACCATCCAGGTCACCCAGCAGGCGGTCTCGGCGCTGCGCAGGCAGGGCGACAGCGAGCAGGTGGCGCTGTTCGAGGCGCTGGTCTGCGGCGGCCTGGTGACGGAAGCTGACCTGCATCGCGAACGGGCAGTGCTTAGCCCTGTGTGCAGGCTGTGCGGCGCGGAGCCAGGGACGCAGAAGCACCGCTGGGTGCGTTGCTGAAAATCGAATTCGCGATTCTGATTGCCAGTGTTGTGGTTTGGTGTTGGTGTTGGTGTTTGGTGTTGGTGTTGTGTTGGTGTTGTTGTTGCTGGTGAATGTTAATTGTTAAACAATTATTATTGTTATTAATGTTGGACCCCGTATTTTTTTTTTTTTTTTCAACCAAAAAACATAAGCGCCCTGGCGCTTTCGCCGAGGCGCCCGCTACGCTTTCATCGCAAATGAGGCTCACGCTCGAGCGGTTTGGGGGACCGCCAAAACCGGCCCCCCAACAACAACAACAACAACAACAACAACAACAACAGCAACAATCACTTTACCCGAACGCTCAGTGTTCTCACCAGTGCCAGGGTTTTCATGCGACGCCAGCCAATACCCCCACTTTGTGGGGGGGCAGTGCAAGCCCTACCAAATATCCACACGACTCTTCGCCACCACCCACACCCAGCTTCCCGCCCTATGACGTTCGGACACTTCACTTCGTGGCCTGCGGACGACCGTGGCTACTACACTGGCGCGAGTACAACACCCCCATAAGTTGTTTTAGGACAGCGCGCGCGGGTAGAAATTTTGAAAAGTCGTGCAGGTGTTTTTCGAGGACCTACGGTGCGATTCGTGTGATTTTATGATGCGCGGTGCTAAAATTCTTAAGAAGCCCAATGGTTTTTTGGAGATTTCGGCGTGCGCGCGCGAAGAAAAAACGAATGTGTCCCGCATGGTATTATTTGACAGGGATGATGGCCCTGGCAGGTGCGCAACCGTTGTCGCAGAAGTTCGAAAAAGTTGCTCGCAAAAGCCCGTTTGACAGAAATGTTTAAAAAGTGTTGGGTTTCCTACGAATCCGCAAGAGCGCGCGGGATGAGATTTTGACAGTTTTTTTGTTGAAAAACCATTGTTTTTTTTGATGTTTGTATGTTAAAGTCGCTGCGAACACTAAGGTTTTGGAAGGATTTCGTCTTGCGCGCGCGAATGTCCACTTTACCTTATTTTTTGCAAGGGATTCTTGAAATTTGATTATATTAGAACAAGAAATGTCATTGTATAGTGTTTTTTGCAAGGGAAAGCGGGGGGGAACAAAACAACCGGATCTTGATCACATCGAATTACCTGAGGCTTCCTCACGAAAATGATGAAAATGTAGCTGCGGCCTAGGCGCGGCGGGGGGGGCGTGCACCAGGGGGCCCAACAATAATTATTCTTTAGAATTTATAATGTTCAACAACAACAACAACAACAACAACAACAACAACAACAACAACAACAACAACAATCATTTTAAGATTGTTCGCCCTTATATGCTCGAGTGTCCAATAACGCGTATTTCCCAAACCCTCGATACCCGCCATTTTCGTCTTCGATCGAACCCCTTTTGGGGGGTGTACCTTTCTTCCCTGCAGGCCGGGCCCCGGCAAGCGGCGGGGCGGCCGCGGACCGTCGGCCTGGCCAGCGGCAGCGCTGATCGGCGGGGCGGCCGCGGACCGTCGACCCGACCCCAAGAGGGACGGACGGGGGACCGACCACGACGACGACGACGACGACGACGACGACGTCGAAGACGACGGCGACGACGACGACGGCGACGACGAGCGAAAGCGAGAGCGAGAGAGAACGACAGCAGGGCCACGAAGGGCACGAAGTAGGCCACGAAGGGCGACAGCGGGGACACGAAGGGAATGCGTATGGGGCCACGAAGAACGCGAACGAGCGGGGAAAGCAACTATGGGGCCATTGAGGGTAGCAACCGGGCCGCGTAGGACAGTGAGGGGGACACGAATGGCGACAGCGGGGCCACGAAGGGCATGCACATGGGGCCACAACGGGCGCGACTCCTGGGTGCCTGGGTGTCGGGAGCGCGCCGCTTGGGCAAATTGCAGGAAATTTCAACGCAAGGCTATTCTTCAGTAAGTTGCAAGCAAGTCTCCAGTGAGAGCGCGGCTCCAGAGCTCTGGGAGAACGAATCCTGAATAAATTGTGAGGAAGTCCCAAGCGAGAGCGCGATTCCTGAATAAAATGCGAGGAAGTCTCGGGCGGGAGCGGGGGTCCTGCCTAAATTATAAGGAGGTCTGAGGCGGGAGCCGTTGTTGTTGTAACCCGGGGGCCAGGGGGGCAGTTTGAGCAGGAAGATTTTCCGTGTCAAAAAACAGGGTGCGAACGTCGAGGGGCACACTTCGATTGAGAAAAAACAGTATGCACCGGTGGGGGGGGATCAACCATAATTATTCTTCAGAAATGAGAATTCAACAACAACAACAACAACAACAACAACAACAACAACAACAACAACAACAACAATTACTAGCACGTGGGGACACTCCGTTCTCACTAGTGCCAGGGTTTTCATAGGAGGCGGGCAATACCCCCACTTTGTGGGGGGGCCGGTTTCTTGGTTCAACACTACCAAATTATCCAAAAAAAAAAAAAAAAAAAACGACTCTTCGCCACCACCCACACCCAGCTTCCCGCCCTATGACGCTCGGACACTTTCACTTCGTGGCATGCGGACGACCGTGGCTACTATTCAGGGCCCCGCGGCCGACGACGACGGCGTGCGCGCGCGAAGAAAAAACGAATGTGTCCGCATGGTATTATTTGACAGGGATGATGGCCCTGGCAGGTGCGCAACCGTTGTTGCAGAAGTTCGAAAAAGTTGCTCGCAAAAGCCCGTTTGACAGAAATGTTTAAAAAGTGTGGGGTTTCCTACGAATCCGCAAGAGCGCGCGGGATGAAATTTTGACATTTCGTGTTGAAAAAACCATGGTGTTTACAGATGATGTTTTTAGTTAAAACTAGACCGTCCGAAAACTGAAGATTTTTGGGAAGATCGTCTTGCGCGCCCCCCCCCGGGCTCCCCTGCTGCGAATGTCCACTTTACCTTATTTTTTGCAAGGGATTCTTGAAATTTGACTATATTAGAACAAGAAATGTCATTTTATAGTGTTTTTTGCAAGGGAAAACGGATTACAACAAAACAACCGGATCTGGATCACATCGTATTACCTGAGGCTTCCTCACGAAAATGATGAAAATGTAGCTGCGGCCTAGGCGGCGCAGGGGGGGGGGGAGGGGTGGGCGATCGCACCGACGCACCCGCACCAGGGGCCCACCCGCACCCCACCCAAGCCAAAACCCAAACAATAATTATTCTTTAGAATAAATAATGTTCAACAACAACAACAACAACAACAACAACAACAACAACAACAATCAATTTACCCTCATGCGCCATGCTTCCACATGACACATGCATCCATCTGGATAACACACCCCATCATGGGGGATTTTTCTGGCATGCGGGATCCGATATTCCCTCACACAGATATCCCGCCCAAGAAGGTTTGGCCACCACCTCTTCCGAGGAACTTCAACATCCATAGCTCGGACGGCACATCGCCTTCGCAATCGCCTTGCGCATGCCCCGCATCTCAGAGGGAGAGGAAGAGGAAGAGGAGGGGGAGATGAGAGAGATAGGGAGGGGGAGGAGGAGAAGGGAGGGGGAGGAGGGGAAGGAAGGATGAGTAGTTGTAGTAGCAGCAGTTGATGATATTGTCGTTGCGGCTGTAGCACTAGTAGTAGTGGTAACGGTAGTAGTAGTCCAAGTAAGTAGAACTGGCTTGTGGCAGCCAAGCGTTCATAGCGACGTTGCTTTTTGATCCTCCTTTAATGTCTTCTCTCCCTAACCTTGAGACGCAGAAGTCTCAAAAAGTTGGATGGTTCAGCACATCCAGGAAACCTATCGCTGGACCGGCCCAGATATGGTTCCAGAAGCGGCTCGGGAAGGTGCGCAGGCGCCAGAAGCAGAGAAGCATCACGTACGGGCGCCGGCTCGGGAGTCCGGCCCAAAGCCGCTCCAGAATCAGCCCAGGACGGCTTCCCGGGCGCCGCAAGCAGAAATTCAGCATTTTCGAAACAAAAATGTGTATTGGAATGGCCTCTTTTCGGCGCGATCGGAACTGCCCGGGCGTCCGGCCCGGGAGCCGGGCCGGGTGCCGGCCGGGCCGGGTGCCGGCCCGAGCTCCGGAATCGGCCCGGACGGCCTCCCGGGCGCCGGAAGCAGAAATTCAGCAATTTCGAAAGAAAAATGTGTATTGGAATGGCCTTTTTTCGGCGCCGCCTCGGAACTCGATTTTCCGGCGCCCGGGCGCCGGCTCGGGCGCCGACCCGGGCGTCCGGCCCGGGAGCCGCTCTCGGCGGCGAGCAAGAGCACCGAGCCCGAGTAAAAAAGGAGGAAGTCTCGAGCCGGAGCGTAGTTGTTGTTGGGGGGCCGGTTTTGGCGGAACCCCAAAACGCCTGAGCGTGAGCCTCAATTTCAGAGGAAATGCGGCCGGCGCCTCGGCGAGAGCGCCAGGGCGAATATAGGGGGTCCAACAATAATAATTGTTTAGTAATTAAGGCTCAACAATAACAACGCTCCTGCTCGAGACTCCCTCCTTTTTTACTCAGGGCTGGTGTTCTTGCTCGCCGCCGAAAGCCGCCGTCCTAACAAAACCAGCGCTCCCGCTCAAGACTTCCTCCTGTTTCACCTTGGACTGACGCGCTAGCCTTTCTCTCATCGGCGCCGCCCCCAGCAAATACAACGCTCCGGCTCGATGCGTCCTCCCTTTTTTACTCAAGGCGGTGCTCCTCCTCGCCGCCGAAAACCGCCGCCCCGACAAAACCAGCGCTTCCGTTTTATGCTGGACTGGCGCCCAACTCTGTTTTGAATTGGCGCCGCTCCCAGCAAAATCAACGCTCCCGCTCGAGACTTCCTCTTTTCTTGCCCAGAACCGGTGTTCTTGCTCGCCGCCGAAAACCGCCGCCCCAACAAAACCAACGCTCCCGCCCGAGACTTCTTCCCATTGTACCTTGGACTGGCGCGCTACCCGTTCTCTCATCGGCGCCGCACCCAGCAAGAACAGCGCTCCAGCTCGATGCGTCCTCCCTTTTTTACTCAGAGCCGGTGTTCCTCCTCGCTGCCGAAAACCGCCGCCCCGACAAAACCAGCGCTCCCGCCCGAGACTTTCTTCCGTTTTATGCTGGATTAGCGCCCTGCTCTCTTTTGAATTGGCGCCGCTCCCAGCAAAAACAACGCTCCCGCTCGAGATTTCCTTTCTTTTTCCTCGGGACGGTGCTGTTCCTCGCCGCTGACAGCCCCCGTCCGGACAAAAGTACGGTTCCTGCTCGATACTTTTCGCTTTCTTACTCAAGGCGGTGTTCTTCCTTGCCGCCGAAAGCGCCGTCCCAACATAACCAGCGCTCCCGCTCGAGACTCCGTTTTGTTTTACGCTGGCCTAACGCCCTACTCTCTTCAGCATTGGCGCCGCTCCCAGCAACAAAAGCAGCCCTGCTCGAGACTTCCTCCCTTTCTATTCAGGGCCAGGTCCTTGCCTCACCGCCCACAGCCCCCATCCCTTCCAAGGCAATCCTGTCGTTCGATACTTTATTGTGCTTTACCCTTCGCTGGGGTTCCCGTGGCGGTCTCGAATCGGCGCAACAAGGCGCGGGCATGTGTTTTCATGGCGGGATATGTTGAAATTCCTCGGGGGAGGTGTTTGCAAGACCTCATTGGGCGGGAGATCTGGGAATGGGAATAACGGACCACACTATAGAACAAGAGCACCCCATGATGTGGATGGTTATCATGACGGTCGCATGCTTCGTGTAGAAACATCGCGCATGAGGGTACATAAAATGATTGTTGTTGTTGCTGTTGTTGTTGAACTCTCACTACTGAAGAATAATTATTGTTGATCCCCCCTCCGGTGCACATTGTATGTTTCAATGGAAGTGCCCCTCCTGGCGCCCGCACCCTGTTTTATCAGGGCAAGTCTTGATGCTCAAACTGTGTCCCTAGCCCCCGGTTTATGACAACAACGGCTCTCGCTTGATATTTCCTCGAAATTTACTCCGGTCCCCCGTTCCCGCTTGAGACTTTCTTGAAATGTCCTCAAGAGTCGCGCTCCTGCCAAAGACGTCCTCGCAATTTACTCAGGCGCCGCGCACTTGCCATTCAGGAACCGCGCGTTCGCTGGAGACTTCTTCGAATTTACTTAGGAAGCGCCCTCTCGCTGGAAACTTCCTGGCTAATCACGTAGAACTCGCGATCGATCTGCCCGCTCGGCCCGCCCGTAAGGGCCATGCCCTTCGTGCCCCATGCTGGCTCGCGCCTTTTGTGCTTCATTGATGCACTTCGTGGCCCCTCCCCTCGTGGCCCAGTCGCTGCCCTTCGTGGCCCCGATGCTGCCCTCAGTGGCCCCTCGCTGCCCTCTGTGAAGCATATATACGCCCCTCGTGACCCCCAGTCGCTCGCGCCCTCAATGGCCCCATTGCTGCCCTTCGTGGCCCCCTCGCTGCCCTTTGTGGGCCATGTATACGCCCTTCGTGGCCCCTTGTCGCTCGTGCCCTCAGTGGCCCTATTGCTGCCCTTCGTAGCCCCAGTGTCGCCCCGTGCGCCTCCCCCCCGCTGCCCTCAGTGGCCCCGTCGCTTCCCTTTGTGGCCAGTATATTCGCCCTTCGCGGCCACCACTTTGTGGCCCATATATACGCCCGTCGTGGCCCCCAGTCGCTTGTGCCCTCAGTGGCTCCATTGCTGCTATTCGTGGCCCCGCCGCTGCCCTCACTGGCCTCCTCGCTGCCCTTTGTGGCCCATATGTTCGCCCTTCGTGGTCCCCAGCCGCTCGTGCCCTCTGTGGCCCCGTTGCTGCCCTATGTGGCCCCAGTGTAGCCCCGTGCGCCCCTCCCCCGCTGCCCAATGTGGCCCCCTGGTTGCCCTTTATGTCCCGTATGTTCGCCCTTCGTGGCCCCCAGTCGCTCGTGCCCTCAGTAACCCCGTTGCTGCCCTTCGTGGCCCCAGCGTAGTTCCTTCTGTCTCCCCCCCCGCTGCGCATTGTGGCCCCGTTGCTGCCCTCAGTGGCCCAGACGCTGGCCTCCGTGGCCCCCCGTCGCTTGCGCCCTCAGTGGCCCTGTTGCTGCCCTTCGTGGTCCCAGCGTAGCCCCTCGTGGCTCCCTTGCTGCCCTTTGTGGCCCCGTCAATTCCCTCAGTGGCCCCATTGCTGCCCTTCGCGGCCCCGCTGCTGCCCTCAGTGGCCCCCATCGTTGCCCATTGTGGCCACGTTGCTGCGCTTGGTGGCCCATGTCTACGCCCTTCGTGGCCCCCGCGCGCCCGTGCCCCCAGCGGCCCCATTGCTGCCCTCCGTGGCCCCGCTGCTGCCCTTCAATGGCCCCATTGCTGCTTCTCTCGTCCGCAGTTGTGCCCCCTCCCTCTTGCCCCTCGCCCCCCTCCCTTCCCCCACTCGATGCGCACACGAAGAATGCCCTAATCTAGCAAGCCTCGAGACAACTCGCGATCTCGCACCCACGCAGCGCCCTCGCCCCACGAGCTACCTCTCCCCCCCACCTTACTCTTTCTCCCCCCTTCTCATCCTTCCTCTCTCTCCTCTCCCCTCCCCTCTTTCTCTCTATCTACTCACTTCCCTCTCTCTCTCCTCTCTTTTTCTCTCTCTCTCTACTCTCTCTCTCTCTCTCTCTCTCTCCTCTCTCTCTCTCTATTTCTCTCTCTCTAATCTCTCCATCTCTCTCTCTCTTTTCTCTCTCTCTCTGGTTTCTCTCTCTCTTTCTCTCTCTTTCTAACTCATGTGGGTTCTCTTGTTTCTGTTCTTTATTTATCTCTCTCTCTCTTCTACTGTTCTCTCTCTACTCTTCATACTCTCTCTCTCTCTCTCTCTCTCTCTCTCTCTCTCTCTCTCTCTCTCTCTCTCTCTCTCTCTCTCTCTTTCCAAACGACGGAGCTCATGACGACCACGAACTTCAGGCATTAGGGACCCTCATCGCAGGACGATACCACGACCGCATGGAGCAGGCTGACACACGCGACGATGTGGAACGCATGTTCGCCCTGGCAAACGAGACCAGCCATGAGTACCATCTCACCCGGCTGCGGGACCTGCCGCCCCCACCGCCAGACCACCCAAAAAAGAAGGCCCCTACCATGCACGGGCTCACACCCACGTTCGAGGAGCGACCCGCCGTCCCCGCGCCTTTCCCACCTACGGAGCTTCCACGATTCACATGAACCGCCTTCGCAAGCTCCATCGGCAACTTTGCGAGCTTCGCTTCATCGAACAGCACCATCATATGGACTGCCGTGCTATCCCGCCGCACCTGGCGCAACGCATCGACTGCACGTGGACCGCGGCCCGCCTTCTCTGCCACAAGTTGCGCCCCACGGCCCTCCTGGCCTTTCCTGACGCCTGGGCCCCCGACGTGCCAGCACCACGCGGAGAGCACCTTGATCGTCTGATCCAAAACCTAGACTCGGAGCTGGCGCGACGTGCAAACCGAGCCAAAGCTGAACGCATCAAGATCTGGGCTGAGGGTGTCCGCGAGCCAAGCGGGCGAAAGGCGGCCATATACGCACGGGCTGCCGACTGCTCGCCCACGGCGTATCTCCGCACGCCTACCACTCCGACGATGCACAGCTCCACTGCGACACCACCGCCTTCAACTCTGACCAAGCTAGCACGGACGATAGTGATGCCGACACCGACGCCGGCGGCTTCAGCCCCAGCGACGGTAGTTCGCTCGACACGGACAACGACGACGGCCACACTCGTGACCCACCACCTGCCCAGGTTCCCGACGCCCTCCCCGCCAACGCTATAGTTGCCAACACCAAAGACATGCTTAAGCTCATGGTCGACACCTGGGAGCCCATCTTGGGCAGGTACCGCGCTCGCGCGGGCCATGACGCCGAAGCTATGCCGACGTGGGCGGACTTCTACGACGAATACCGACAAGAGCTGCCTACGCCATCACCAGCAGCCCCTTTCCACCTCACCGACGACCAACTCATCCACTTCATTCGCACCCGTTCACCGCGCCGCGCGGGGGGACTCGACGGCTGGACAACTAAGGAGGGTAAGGAGTTACCCGACGACATCCTTCGCCTCTTCGCCAGCGTCTTACGTGCTATGCAACGCACTGGCACCATCCCCGAGCCCCTCCTGCACGTGCCAAACCCGTGCCTCCGAAAAGGCCGAGGGGAACTCCCGACGGACCAACGACTTCTCTCGGTTCTTTCCGTATGGCTGTATGCGTGGGAAGCGCCAGCCTACCGTAGCCTCACGACCTGGCGGCAAGGATGGACCCATGCCACGAGCTTCGACGCTGTTCCCAAAGCCACCATTGGGGATGTCAGCACCTCTCTCGCCCTGCGCATCGAACACGCCAGGACTTTACTCCTCCCCTTAGCTGGAGCTGCCCTTGACCGACAGAAGTGCTTCGACTACCTCATCACGGACATCTGTCTAGACCTTGCGCTGCACGCGGGGTGTCCACAAGACATCGTTACTGTCCGCCGAAATTTCTACAGACACCACAAACGCTACATCCGCATGAACGGAGCGTACTCCAGGGACCTGGCCAGGACAAACGGTCACCTCCAGGGCAGCTCGTTGTCCCTGGATGACATCAAGCTGCTCATGTGCGTGTGGACAAAGAGGCAGCACCGATACGTTCCTCGATCACTCAGCACTACCTTCGTTGACGACAGCAACTCCACTACCCACACCGCTTCTGAGCTGCGGAAATCTCTCGACGAAACCGCCAAGTTTGATCGATTCTCAGGCCAACGCATCCACCCTGGTAAAGTGGCAGGGTGGGCGCTCACCGACGAGCTTCACGCCGCCGTTACCCAGCTCACACTGGCGGATCGCCCCCTACGTGTGGTCGATTCCTTCAAGCTCGTCGGGAGTTACATCAACGCAGAGGCAGCGCCGGCTCCAGCCGCGCTCAACCTCACGGCCACCGCAGACGCCCGTGCACGGAGGGCGACTATCCGCCTGCCGCGCATTGGCAAGCTCCCGTCGCCGATGCTTATCAAGGCGCGGCACGCCCGATCCCTGGCTGCCAGCGTCTGCACCACGGGCACCGACATTCAAGCACCCTCAGGCCCAGCCAAGACTGCCTACAACCACGCCCTCAAGGCGGCTATCCGCCCCAAGGGGAACAAGTGGGTCGAGTTCTGGACTCTCATGGCCGTGTGCGTGCCGGGACACGCCCGTGAGATCGACGCCATCACGCAGCGTGAAGCATTCCTGTGCCTGCGGCGACAGGTTAACCGCGACGTTACACTCTGCGGGCTCGCCAGAGACCTCCAACACCCCGTCCAGACCCTGTTTGGTGGAGGACCCGTCGGACGACTCGTCCAGTCGCTCCAGCAGCTCCGATGGACCTGGCCCACATTTGGCATCATGTACGACGACTGGGGCTGCCCGATCAGCTGGCTGAATTTACCCCAAAACTCCTTCCTGCACATGCTGCGGGCCTCACAACGCAGGGCATTTCTGCGGAGGATCATGTCACGGCGACACGACCTTGGCTACCTCGCCTCTGTCAGACAGGGCCTTGACCTCTTCGCCAGCACGCGGCTCGCGCGAACTAAAGGAGCAGCCAAATGCACTGCCTGGCAGCTGGCGCTCCTCCTGAACTACCTGTCGGGCGGGGACCACACCCAACAGCGACGATCCCGATCAAACACGTCGGCAGACCCCAGCCCCATGTGCCGCTACTGTGACGAGGAAGAGGAAACTCAGGAGCACACTGTCCGCGACTGTATGTGCTGGGCCCGAGAAAGACTCCCTCTCACCACCCTCATCAGTGACGACCAGTGGGCCCGTCTTCCGCCGCACACAAGACACTGCGGGCTCTTCGACGAAGACCCAGCCCTCCTCGACCTGCACGCCGACCTCGCGAGGGACCCGCTGCCACAGCCCATTCCGCGGCCCTCCCCTGAGGGTGATCCTGCGGCTTCAGCCAGGACACCTACACCACCTACCTTGACTACGACACTGGTTGGACATGGGTCTATGCTGCCACGGACGGTGCGTGCACCAACCAAGCCATCCCATTGCTAGCACGAGCGGGTTACGGCGTCTACTACGGCATCGATCACCGCATGAACTACAGTGCACGCGATCACGGCCTAACGCAGAACGCCCAGGTTGCGGAGACCCTCGCCATTGTCCACCTTACGGCATGTGCCGAACGGCCCGTGCACGGTTTCGTGGACAACCAGGCGGTGGTCGATGGGTTCCAAAGCATCATCGACGGACATCCAGCGCCGCAGGGCACGCACGCGGAGCTCTGGGAAAAGATCCACCGATGTGTTATGGCCAAGCCAAACATGTTTCGCGTCGAAAAAATCGCCAGCCACCTGGGAGACCTGGGCATCGACCTTGGGCTCATCGGGCCCATCGCGGAGGAGTTCAACCGTCAGGCCGACGCCCTCGCCACAGCGGCGGCACGCACGCACAACCTTCCCGACGACATTGTTGAAGCTGCCAAAACACGACATCGCCAAGCGACCGTGCTTCATGGGGTCGCTGTCGCTATCTACGAGCGCAGACACCGTACTCTGCCGATCCCACACCGCAGGGCTGGGTTTACAGCAGCGGAACTCAGCAAAATGGAACCGAACCCCCTGCTGTCGGACCAGGCACCACCCGCGGCTGGACCATACATCCCGCAGAACCCGGATGAGCTCTGGGCCGAGGCCCAACGGGCGATGCTCGACGAACAGGAGGACGACCCGTTCGGCTTCGGCGGGGGATTAGACTTCCTGGACGACGGCCCAGCCAGAGCCAACCCTGCCCCGTCGGGCAGCCTCTCGACGCCCGCCTCGACTCCGCCACCGAGAGCGACATCGCACCCACATGATGACGTCGCTCACCGTCAAGACGCCGACGAGGACCTTTATGATCCCCTCGGATTGAGTGGCAGCATAGACGACGCCCCGCCGACACCCCACGCTGCCGACGATGCCGCTTCATCGAGACGCCACCCGACCACGCGGCCGACCTCCGAGCCCTCGCACGGCATCATGACTGGCCCCCCCGTGCCACCCACCCCGCCCCCCCACCAGCGCCAGCCCGCGGGGGCGGCTCCAGCCCCCCCGCAGGGCACTGAGCCAGTTAGGCCGTCGCACCCCGTCCACGCTTTTATTGTTGCTGGGTGCGAGGCTGCGGCTCCTCCGTCCTCACGGGGCGTGGCCCTAGCGGCTTCAGCCCTGGGACCGCGCGCTGCCCTCCAGTCGCCTCGCAAGGGCGACGGCCGCCAGCACACGGATCGCCGCACCGCGCTGGTCCACCACCTGGCCAGGCGCACTGATGGCCTCGTCCCCGCCACGAGGCCCGCGGCCGCAGGCACAGAGCAGCCGCCCCTCA
>CAUYUJ010014915.1:188921-203921 GCA_963575745.1 Prorocentrum cordatum
CTTGAGGGTCAAACTGTGTCGTTGGCCCCCTGTTTATAACAACAGCGGTTCCCGCCAGATACATCCTCACAAGTTATTGAAGAATGGCGCTCTCGCTTAGGACTTCCTTGCAATGTACCACCGGATCGCGGCCCCCGCTTGATACTTCCTCACAATGTATTGAAGACTCGCGTTCTCGCTGAGGACTTCCTCGCAACTTACCACCGAATCGCGGCTCCCGCCTGATACTCTCTCACAATGTATTCAGATGCCGCTCCTCGACACTCAGGAATCGCGCTCCCGCTACATATTGCCTGGCGTTTTAAGCGGAATTTACGCTTCAACGACCCGCCCGCTCGACCCGCCCGTCTGGGCCTGGACCGCCAGACCAGCCCGTTAGGGACTGCAGTCGCCGCTCGCTGCCCTTCGCCCGCCTTCGATGCCCCTCGCTGCCCGTGCTGGTTCCGCGGTCGCCTTCTCTCGCTGCCCTTCGTGGCCGCGCTGCTGCCCTCAGTGGCCCCGTCGCTGCCCATTGTGGCCCCGCATTATATGCCCTTCGTAGCCCCCGCTCGCAGTCGCCCGTCGTGGCCCCATACGCATGCCCTTCGTAGCTCCGCTGTCGCCCTTCGCGGCCCTCTCGCTACCCCTCGTGGCCCCTTTGCTGCCCTCAGTGGCCCCGCTGTCGCCCTTTGTGGCCCCATATACGAATGCCCTTCGTGGCCCCCGCTCGTTCGCGCCCGTCGTGGCCCCATATGCATGCCCTTCGTGGCCCCGCTGTCGCCCTTCGTGGCCCCCGTTCGTGCCCTTCGTGGCCCTGTTTCTGCTCAAGGGTTTCACCAACCACGCGTGGCAGGGGATGAATACACCCCCAAAAAATGGGTACGATCGAAGACGAAGAGGGCGGGTATCCAGGGTTTGGGATATGCATATTGAATGACACGCGAGCAGATAAGAGCGAACAGTCTTAAAATGTTTGTTGCTGTTATTGTTGTTGAGCGCGAATTAATAAACAAATGTTATTGTTGGACCCCCCCAGGCGCCCTGGCGCTCTCGCCTCGGCGCTGGCTACATTTTCATTGAAACTGAAACTCACGCTCGACCGGTTTGGGGGGGGCGCCCAAACCGGCCCCCGAACAACAACAACGCTCCCGCTCGAGACATCCTCTTTTTGGACCCAGAACCAATGCTCCTGCTCGCCGCCGGAAACCGCCGCCCCAACAAAACCAACGCTCCCGCTTGAGACTTCTTCCCGTTTTACCTGGACTGGCGCGCTACCCTTTCTCTCATCGGCGCCGCCCCCAGCAAGAACAACGCTCCCGCTCGAGAGATCCTCCCTTTTTTACTCAGAGCCGGTGCTTTGGCTCGCCGCCGAAAGCCGCCGCCCCAACAAAACCAGCGCTCCCGCCCGAGACTTCCTCCCGTTTTACACTGGACTGGCGCCCATTTTTGGGGGAATTGGCGCCGCCCCAAGCAAGAACAACGCTCCCGCTCGAGGCCTCCTCCCTTTTTCCAAAAGGCGGTGCTGTTCCTCGCCGCCGACGGCCCCCGTCCTGACAAAACCGCGGTTCCCGCTCGAGACTTTTCCCTTTCTTGCTCAAGGCGGTGTTCCTCATCGCCGCTGACAACTACTGCCGCCCCAACAGAACCAGCGCTCCAGCTCGAGACTTCGTTTTGTTTTACGCTGGACTACCGCCTTGCTCTCTTCAGCATTGGCGACGTTCCCAGCAATAGCAACGGCCCTGCTCGAGACCTCCTCTATGTCTATTCAGGGCCAAGTCCTTGCCTCGCCGCCGACAGCCCTCATCCCCACCAAGCCAATCCTGTCACTCAATATTTCTTTGTGCTTTACCCTTGGCTGGGGCTCCACTGGCGGTCTCGCATCGGATCAGCAGGGCGCGGGCATGCGCTTTCGAGGCGGGATATGTTGGCATTCCTCGGATATGTTTGCAGCACCTCATTGGGCGAGACATCTGGGAATGAGAATAACGGACCCCCGCGATAGAACAATAATCCCCCATGATGGGGATGGTTACCATGATGGTCGCATGCTGCGTGTGGAAAAATCGCGCGCGAGGGTAAAATGATTGTTGGACTCTCCCTTCTGAAGAATAACTATTGCTGATCCCCCCTCACCGGTGCACGCTGTTTTTTCTCCATCAGAGTGTGCCCCTCGACGCTCGCACCGTGTTTTTGACAGGGAGAATCTTGGTGTTCGGACTGTGTCCCTGGCCCCTGGGTTACAACAACAACAACAACAACAATGTTAAGACCGTTCGCCCTTATATGCTCCAGTATCCAATAACGCGTATTTCCCAAACCCTCGGTACCCGCCCTCTTCGTTTTCGATCGAACCCCTTTGGTGGGGTATACCTTTCTTCCCTGCAGGCCGGGCCCCGGCAAGCGGCGGGGCGGCCGCGGACCGTCGGCCTGGCCAGCGGCAGCGCTGATCGGCGGGGCGGCCGCGGACCGTCGACCCGACCCCAAGAGGGACGGACAGGGGACCGACCACGACGACGACGACGACGACGACGACGACGACGTCGAAGACGACGGCGACGACGACGACGACGACGGCGACGACGAGCGAAAGCGAGAGCGAGAGAGAACGACAGCAGGGCCACGAAGGGCACGAAGTAGGCCACGAAGGGCGACAGCGGGGACACGAAGGGAATGCGTATGGGGCCACGAAGAACGCGAACGAGCGGGGAAAGCAACTATGGGGCCACTGAGGGTAGCAACCGGGCCGCGTAGGACAGTGAGGGGGACACATATGGCGACAGCGGGGCCACGAAGGGCATGAACATGGGGCCACAACTGGCGCGACTCCTGGGTGCCTGGGTGTCGGGAGCGCGGCGCTCGGGCAAATTACAAGAAATACCAACGCAAGGCCATTCTTCAGTCAGTTGCACGCAAGTCTCCAGCGAGAGCGCGACTCCAGAGCGCCAGGAAAACGATTCTTGTATAAATTGTTCGGAAATCCAAAGCGAGAGCGCGATTCCGGAATAAAATGCGAGGAAGTCTCGGGCGGGAACGGGGGTCCTGGCTAAATTGTAAGGAAGTCTCAGGCGGGAGCCGTTGTTGTTGTTGTTGTAACCCAGGGGCCAGGGGCCCAGTTTGAGCAGGAAGACATTCCGTGCCAAAAAACAAGGTGTGAGCGTCGAGGGGCACACTTTGAGTGAGAAAAAACAATATGCACCGGTGGGGGGGGATCAACAAAAATTATTCTTCAAATGTGAAAATTCAAGAACAACAGCAACGGCTCCCGCCTGAGACGTCCTCCAAATTCACGCAGGACCCCAGCTCCTTAGACTTCCTCACAATTTACTCAGGATCGGTGGTCCCGCCTGCGACTTCCTCGCAATTTAGTCAGGACTCAGGAACGGCGCTCCCGCTTGAGACATCCCCGCAATTGAATAAAGACTTCCTCGCAACTTAATCAAAACCCCCCTCCCGCCAGAGAACCCTTCACATGTTATTCAGGAATTGCGCTCTCGCCTGTGACGCCCATGCAATTTATTGAAAAATCGCGCTTTCGACGCTCAGGAAACACGCTGCGCCAAGGACGCCGCTACAACTTACTTAGTAATCGCTCTCTCGCCATACTCTGGCATCCCGCTTGAATATCCCACCCGCCCGACCCGTCCGTCAAGGGATCGCCCGCCCGTCGTGGGCTCCCGCCGGAGACTTCCTTCAGGAACGGCGCTTTCGCGTAGAATTCCCTCGAATGTTCACGCTCTTACCTTCCTGCTCCTCCTCCCTCTCCCTCGTTCCTAGAACACCATTCCCAGGCCATATTTTGAATGCCCAGAGCCAACTGTAAGCCACTTCGTGTTCTTCGTCTTCCCAGAACACCATTCCCAGGCCTCATTTTGAATGCCCGGAGCCAACTGTAGGCCACTTCGTGTTCTTCGTCTTCCCAGAACACCATTCCCAGGCCACATTTTGAATGCCCGGAGCCAACTGTAGGCCACTTCGTGTTCTTCGTGTTCCCGGAACACCACTCCCAAGCCAATTTTGAATGCCCGGAGCCAACTGTAAACCACTTCGTGTTCTTCGTGTTCCCGGAACACCATTCCTGTACCATATTTTGATTGCCCGGAGCCAACTGTGGGCCACTTCGTGATCTTCATGTTCCCAGAACGCAAGTCCTGTGCCATATTTTGAATGCCCGATCTTTGGCAGGCTGAGGCTGAGGCTGAGGCAAGCCGAGGCAGGCTAAGGCTGAGGCTGAAGCTGAGGCAGGCTGAGGCTGAGGCTGAGGCAGTGGCTGAGGCAAACTGCGGCTGAGGCTGAGGCAGGCTGAGGCTGAGGCAGGCTGAGGCTGAGGCAGGCTGAGGCTGAGGCAGCCTGAGGCTGAGGCTGAGGCTGATGCAGGCTTAGGCTGAGAGGCTGACGCTGAGGCTGAGGCAGGCTGAGGCTGAGGCTGAGGCCGAGGCAGGCTGAGGCTGAGACTGAGGCATGCCGAGGAAGGCTGAGGCTGAGGCTGAAGCTGAGGCAGGCTGAGGCTGAGGCTGAGGCTGTGGCTGAGGCTGAGGCAAGCTGCGGCTGAGGCAGGCTGAGGCTGAGGCTGATGCAGGCTGCGGCTGAGGCAGGCTGAGGCTGAGGCTGAGGCTGAGGCAGGCTGAGGCTGAGACAGGCTGAGGCTGAGGCTGAGGCAGGCTGAGGCTGAGGCAGGCTGAGGCTGAGGCCGAGGCAGGCGAAGCCTTCGGAATCCTTAGGATTCCATAGGAATCCTGAGGAATCCCTAGGAATCCCTAGGATTCCTAAGGATTCCTAAGGATTCCTAAGGTTTCCTAAGGATTCCGATGGATTCCTGAGGATGCCCAAGAGGTTTCCTAAGGATTCCTATGGATTCCTAAGGATGCCTACGGATGCCTTATGAATCCCTAGGAATCCTTAGGACTCCATTGGATCCTAAGGCCGTTGCCACTACGACTGTCATTGCGAATGCGACTGCGACTGCGAGAACAGCAGAATTCTACAACTGGATTCTCACCTGAATCTTAAGGGGAATGCTTCCAGATATGCTTATACACATCGCTGTTAGGTTGCTTTGCCGGGATTATTTACTCAAGGCAGTGCTCCTCCTCGCCGCCGAAAACCGCCGACCGACAAAACCAACACTTCCGCCTGAGACTTTCTCATGTTTTACGCTGGACACTCTCTTTTGATTCGGCGACGCTCCCAGCAAGAACAACGCTCCCGCTCGAGGCTCCCTTTCTTTTGCTTTAGGACGGTGCTGTTCCTCGCCGCCGACAGCCCCCGACCCGACAATACCACTGCTCCCGCTTGAGACTTCCACCCTTCTTACTCAAGGCGGGGTTCCTCCTCGCCGCCGACCACCGCCGCCCCAACAAAACCAGCGCTCCCGCTCGAGGTTTCGTTTTATTTTACGCTGGACTAACCCGGAGAAGCAATTAAGGACCCCCCCGGCGTTATCATTAGCACCGCGCCGTAATTAAATAATTATTTGGGGGGGTTTTCGCCGAGCGATATTATTAGCACCGCGCAAATGGAAGGAAAATAAATAATTCCAGCGCCCCGCCTCGGGTGGCATCCCAATTAAAATTGTAATGATAATAAGAATACGAATACGAATAAGGAAAAGCTGAGAAAAGCTAAGGAAAAGCTTAGAAAAGCTAAGAAAAAGCTGAGAAAAGCTGAGGAAAGCTGGTGTACCGTGACTCCGTGGGACCCGTGCGATCTGGTGTACCCCCTCCTGGTGCCAGGATAACGCTTCCGGGTGCCGGGTGCGTTATCCTTTCACCGGAGAGGGGGGGGGGGGTCCTTAATCGCTTACTCGGGTTAGCGCCCTACTCTCTTCAGCATTGGCGCCGCTCCCAGCAATAACAGCGGCCCTGCTCGAGACCTCCTCTATTTCTATTCAAAGCCAGGTCCTTGCCTCGCCGCCGACAGCCCCCATCCCCAACAAGCCAATCCTCTCGCTCGACATTTCCTTGTGCTTTACCCTTGGCGGGGGCTCCAATGACGGTCTCGCATCGGCGCAGCAAGGCGCGGGCATGCGTTTTAGAGGCGGGATATGTTGAAATTCCTCGGAGGTGTTTGCAAGCCCCCATTGGGCGGGAGATCTGGAAATGAGAATAACGGACCCCGCCGGAGCCAGATCTCATGATGGTCGCATGCCTCGTATGGAAATATCGCCCATGAGGGGAAAATGACGGTTGTTACATACTCACTTCTTTTTTTCAACAACTAGCGCACCGAAGGAAACCTAGATGTTCGCTGGCTGCAGAAGCGGCGCCCGTAAATGGCACGCAACACAGGAAAACGTGGCGCTGTCGAGAAGCCACCTCAGCAGGCCCACCTACTGGCCCGAAGAGCGCTCGGGATCTCACCACGGTCCGAAGAAGCCGTTGGCGTTCGCGAGCACCGAGCCGAAGAAGAGGATGGTGATCGAGATCGCGTAGTTGTTCCCGTCCACGCCACCCAAGCCCACGGGCGGCGGGGGCGTGGTCGTCACCGGCGGGCCGCCGAAAAAATGCATCTCCACGGCGGGAGCACGTTGCACCGTCCGGAGGCCCGCTGAGGCCGGGGACGAGGCGCCGACGAAGGACAGCACGAGGGAGCCCACCGACAGAGCGGCGAGGGCGGCCACAGCGCAAGCGATCAGCAGGGACGCGGAGCGGGCCATTGCGGCAGATACGCGCCGAGCGCGGCACGGGGCTCTGCTTCAAAGAGATCGCCTGGGAGATGCTTCGGCCAAAACTGTTACATACTCACTTCTAGACAATAATAATTGTTGATCTCAGGACACGGTTCCGCGCGCTCTCGCCTCGACGCCGTCTACATGTTCTCTGAAAACGAAGCTCCCGCCCGAGCGTTGGCCTGAGCGCTGGCTTGAGCCTAACTGTGGGCCCTTGGAGGCCCACTTACGACAACAACGGCTCCCGCTCGATATGTCCTCAGAATTTACACTGAGACACCCTGGCCAGAGAGGCCCCCGAACTCAGGAACGGCGCTCTCGCTCGAGACTTCCTCGCAATTCAACTAAGTTGGCGGAGGCCCAGCCACGACGACAAGGGCTCCTGCTCGATATGTCCTCACGGTTTACTCCGAGAGCCCCTGGCCAAGAAGGCCCTCATACTCAGGAGCGGCGCTCTCGCTCGAGGCTTTTCCGTAATTCAGGCAAGTTGGTGGAGGCCCAGACACGGCGACAAGAGCTCCCGTTCGGTATTTCTTTATAGGTATTCCGAGAGCCCCTGACCAGAGAGGCCCCCGAACTCAGGAACGGCGCTCTCGCACGAGACTTCGCACTTCAGTCAGTGGCCGACAAGGAAGAGATTCCCCCCGAAAGGGGATGCAATCGAAAACGACATGGGCGGGTATCGAGGGTTGGGGTATACGGAATGCATGACACGCGAGCCAGTAAGAACGAACAGTCTGAAAATTATCCTGGCGAAGGACCCAACCATATGCAGTTGTGAGTATCGCAATTGGGAGTATTTTCTTCGGTGGCGCTCCCTATGGGGCCACGAACCGCATGAGGGGTGTGCCGAAATGTGGCGGGGTACACAACGCAAAGGATTACGATTGATCTGATTACGAGAGAAAAAACGCGGGTGAGTCAGAGCGCGAGGGAATCTGAGTATGAATGGGTCTGCGCGCGAGTGAATATATTTGCATGAATGCGATCATGGAACCGCCTAGTGTAAGTGTCGAGCATGCCTGTCCGAACACACGTGACACTCGGCGTGGCCGCCGCAGGCAGCTTCCGCGGGAACCCCGACGGCAGCGTCCGCACGTCGCGACGCCCATGTCGGCACGCCTCTTGCGAGGATCGCGCCCGCTTTCGGCTCTTCTTTTCCTTCCTCTTTGCCCGCGCACTCCAAAATCCAAGGCTGCGGGCGCAGCGCAGCGCGGAGTCCCCGCGACGCGCGCTGGTCGCCCCGGGCGGGGTCCCAGCGACGCGCGCGGGTCGTCCGCTGCGCGAAGCAGAGAGAGCTGACTAGCTAACTGGCTGGCTGATAGCGGGCAAGTCTCTGACCGCTGGGCAGAGCGACGACGGGCGAACGAGGCGCCGGGCCCCCCGCAGCACGGAGTTCCCGCGACGCGCGCTGGTCGCCCCGAGAGGGTCCCAGCGACGCGCGCGGGTCGTCCGCGGCGCGAGGCCAAACAATTAGTCGGGCAGTCGAGAGAAGGCGCGGCTCGGGGGAGACGCTCCTCAGGTCAGGCCTCGCGGATGAACTCGGTGAAGCCGAGCTCCCTGGCGAGGGCCGTCGCTTCCCTCCTGCACCGCTTCGTGCGCGCCGCAAACTGCTCCAGCTGCTTCCGCAAGCCCTGCGGCGGCCCTGCCAGGAAGAACTCGATGCGCGGCGCCCGCATGAGCAGGAGGTCCTCGTGGCGCGTGGCGCGCGAGAGCAGCACGTAGAGCTCCAGCCACCAGTCGTCGTCCTCCTTCTTGCCGTTCCCTACCTCGTGGCGGCCGCAATCCAGGATCACGCCTGGGCGACGTCGACCGAGGGAGCAGCGCGCCGGGCAGCCGACGGCCCAGGGCGAGAGTCCACAGGACCGAGAGATGGTCTGGCCGCGGACTGCTCGCGCCCCGGAGGTCTGGCCGCCCCCGGAGCGCCGTTCCCCCGCCCCGTCGCCTTCGCGCATGGTGCGCCCCTGGCACGCCACCGTGGTGATGACCCTGCCGTGCGAGAAATGCGGGGGGTGTGCCGAAATGGGTGGGGGTGACGCATGCGGGCGGCGGCACTGAGGCCTTCGGTGGAGCTCCCTATGGAGCCACGAAACGTGTGAGGGGTGTGCCGAAATGGGTGTGGGGGACGCATGCGGCCGCGGGCACTGGGGCCTTCGGTGGAGCTCCCTATGGAGCCACGAAACGTGTGAGGGGTGTGCCGAAATGGGTGTGGGGGACGCATGCGGCCGCGGGCACTGGGGCCTTCGGTGGAGCTCCCTATGGAGCCACGAAACGTGTGAGGGGTGTGCCGAAATGGGTGTGGGGGACGCATGCGGCCGCGGGCACTGGGGCCTTCGGTGGAGCTCCCTATGGAGCCACGAAACGTGTGAGGGGTGTGCCGAAATGGGTGTGGGGGACGCATGCGGCCGCGGGCACTGGGGCCTTCGGTGGAGCTCCCTATGGAGCCACGAAGCGTGTGAGGGGTGTGCCGAAATGACACCCCCAGTGGGACCTTCGGTGGAGCTCCCCATGGGGCCACGAAGCGTTGTCCTGGGTGGGGGAGACGCATGCGAACACCCCTACTGGGACCTTAGGTGGAGCTCCCTATGGGGCCACGAAACGCTGTCCTGGGTGGGGGAGACGCATGCGAACACCCCCACTTGGGCCTTCGGTGGAGCTCCCTATGGGGCCACGAAACGCTGTCCTGGTGGGGGAGACGCATGCGAACACCCTTATTGGGACCTTCGGTGGAGCTCCCGATGGGGCCACGAAACGCTGTCCTGGGTGGGGGAGACGCATGCGAACACCCCTACTGGGACCTTCGGTGGAGCTCCCTATGGGGCCACGAAACGCTGTCCTGCGTGGGGGAGACGCATGCGAACACCCCTATTGGGACCTTCGGTGGAGCTCCCTACGGGGCCACGAAACAGTGTCCTGGGTGGGGGAGACGCATGCGAACACCCCCACTTGGGCCTTCGGTGGAGCTCCCTATGGGGCCACGAAACGCTGTCCTGGGTGGGGGAGACGCATGCGAACACCCCCAGTGGGACCTTCGGTGGAGCTCCCTATGGGGCCACGAAACGCTGTCCTGGGTGGGGGAGACGCATGCGAACACCCCTACTGGGACCTTCGGTGGAGCTCCCTATGTATGGGGCCACGAAACGCTGTCCTGCGTGGGGGAGACGCATGCGAACACCCCTGTTGGGACCTTCAGTGGAGCTCCCTATGGGGCCACGAAACGCTGTCCTGGGTGGGGGAGACGCATGCGAACGCCCCCAGTGGGACCTTCGGTGGAGCTCCCTATGGGGCCACGAAACGTGTGAGGGGTGTGACGACATGGGCGGTGGGGACGATGATGAAGACGATGATGAGGATGAGGATGTGGATGAGGATGATGCTGCAGATGATCATTCTGACGGAAGAGAGAAGAGGAGGGGGAGGAGGGAGGAGGGGGAGGAGGAAGGAGGAGAGGAACGCGGGGCACCGTCTCTTCAAAACGAGGACCCAACACCACAGGATGGTTGGGAACAAGTGATATCATTATTGTTGTTTGTTGTTGTTGACTACTCACTTCTAAATAATCATTCTGGTTGATATCCGGAAACGGTTCCGCGCGCTCTCGCCTCGACGCCGGCTACATTTTCTCTGAAAACGAAACTCCCGCTCGAGCGTTGGCTTGAGCCTAAATGTGGGCCCTTGGAGGCCCAGCTACGACAACAACGGCTCCCGCTCGATATTTCCTTACAATTTACCCCGAGACACCCTGGCCAGAGAGGCCCCCAAGCTCAGGAACGGCGCTTTTGATTTAGATTTCCTCGCAATCGAATTAAGTTGGCGGAGGCCGGCTCCTGCTCGAAACTTCCTCACGATTTACCCAGAGATCCCCTGGCCAAGAAGGCCTCCGAACTCAGGAACGGCGCTCTCGCTCGAGACTTTGCCGCAATTCAGCCAAAATGGTGGAGGCCTCGAAACGGCGACATTTCTCCACCGGTCAGAGTGAGAGGGCCGAACGGTCATTCATTGTCCCTGGATGCGTGGCTGAATAAAGAATTCGTGGTGAGAGTTCTGCTTGTTGCGTTGTTATTGTTGTTGAATGCTCGTTTCCAAAGAAAAATGATGGTTGATCTCTGGAAACGGTTTCGCGCGCTCTCGCCTCGACGCCGACTACATTTTCGCTGAAAGCGGAGTTCCCGCTCGAGCGCTGGTTTGAGCCTAAATGAACTTACCCTGAGACACCCTGGCCAGAGAGGCCCCCGAACTCAGGAACGGCGCTCTCGCTCGAGACTTCCTCGCAATTCAATTAAGTTGGCGGATGCCCGGCCAACACGATAAGGTCTCCTGCTCGATACTTCCTCGCGACTTACTCCACAATCCCCTGGCCAAGGAGGCCCCTGAACTCAGGAACGGCACTCTCGCTCGATCTCGCTCGAAACTTTCACGAAATTCAAACAAGCCCAACAGACACGGCGACGCGGGCTCCGGTTCGATATTTCTCCATAGGTGTTCCGAGAGCCCCTGGCCAGAGAGGCCCCCGAACTCAGGAACGGCGCTCTCGCTCGAGACTTCTTCGCACGTCAGTCAGTGGCCGACAAGGAAGAGATTCCCCCCGAAAGGGAGTGCAATCGAAGACGAAGTGGGCGGGTATCGAGGGTTGGGGTATACGGAATGCAAGACACGCGTGCAAGTAAGAACGAGTAGTCTTAAAATCATTGTTGAACATTATTTCTTCTTAAGAATAATTATTGTTGGGACCCCTGGTGCGCGACCCCCCCGCCGCGCCTAGGCCGCAGCCTCATTTTAATTATTTTCGTGAGGAAGTCTCAGGTAATACGATGTCATCAAGATCCGGTTGTTTTGTTCCCCCCCGCTGTCCCTTGCAAAAAACACTATAAAATGAAATTTCTTGTTCTAAAATAACCAAACTTCAAGAATCCCTTGCAAAAAAAAAAGGTAAAGTGGACATTCGCGCGCGCAAGACGAAATCCTTCCAAAACCTTAGTGTTCGTAGCGATTTTAACATAAAAACATCAAAAAACCAATGGTTTTTCAAAAAAAAAATGTCAAAATTTCATCCCGCGCGCTCTTGCGGATTCGTAGGAAACCCAACACTTTTTAATCATTTCTGTCAAACGGGCTTTTGCGAGCAACTTTTTCGAACTTCTGCAACAACGGTTGCGCACCTGCCAGGGCCATCATCCCTGTCAAATAATACCATGCGGGACACATGTCAAATAAGTTCATTGAAACCATGCGCCAGTGTAGTAGCCACGGTCGTCCGCATGCCACGAAGTGAAGTGTCCGAACGTCATAGGGCGGGAAGCTGGGTGTGGGTGGTGGCGAAGAGTCGTTTGGAAATTTGGTAGAGCTTGAACCGGCCCCCCCACAAAGTGGGGGTATTGGCGGGCGTCGTATGAAAACCCTGGCACTGGTGAGAACACTGAGCGTTCGGGTAAAATGATTGTTGATGCTGTTGTTGTTGCTGTTGTTTGCTGTCGTCGTCCCACCCGCGACCCACCCGCGGCCCACCGCGCGACCCACCCCGCGACCCAACCCGCGACCCACCCCGCGACCCACCACGCGACCTACCCGCGACCCACCCCGCGACCCACCCGCGACCCACCCCGCGACCCACCCACGACTCACCCGTGACCCACCCGCGACCCACCCCGCGACCCACCCGCGACCCACCCCGCGACCCATCCGCGACCCACCCGCGACCCACCCGCGACCCACCCCGCGACCCACTCGAGACCCACCCGAGACCCACCCCGCGACCCACCCTCGAGGGAGGAAAAACCACCCGTACTCGACAATTGACGTTTACTAAACGGCCCTGGGCGTTGACTAAACAGCCCTGCCCTGCTCGATTCATTCCTTTTGTGCGTTTACCAAACGGCTTCGCTTGCTGGGGTGATTATTATGGGGTGGATATTCTGCCCTCTACACCCGCGACCCAGCGACCCATTTGCGACCCACCCGCGACCTACCCACATTGGTTTAACGAAAAAGTCTGCACCTGCGGCGGACTCGTTGCATAATGTGTGAAACTCTGGCGCCTGCGGCGGGCTTCTCCAGAGTCTCGCAAACTGCCGACGCCCCCACCGCCCCCTCACTCTTATCCGCATCTGCGGGGTGCTCCGTATTCCGAGAGTCCTTGGCCAGAGAGGCCCCCGAACTCAGGAACGGCGCTCTCGCTCGAGACTTCTTCGCACGTCAGTCAGTGGCCGACAAGGAAGAGATTCCCCCCGAAAGGGAGTGCAATCGAAGACGAAGTGGGCGGGTATCGAGGGTTGGGGTATACGGAATACAAGACACGCGTGCCAGTAAGAGTGAACAGTCTTAACATGATTGTTATTGTTGTTGTTGGTGGTGTTGTGGTTGCTGTTGGTGTTGTTGTTGGTGGTGTTGTTATTATTGTTGTTGTTAATGTTGTTCTTAGTTGGTTGGTTTTTAGCGTCGTCCTCCCCCCCAACCTGGCCCGTGACCCACCCGCCACCCACCTTGCGACCCACCCGCGACCCGCCCACGACCCACCCGCGACCCACTCCGCGACCCACCCGCGACCCACCCGCGACCTACCCCGTGATCCGCTCGCGACCCACCCGCGACCCACCCACCACGGGCCCGCGACCGGCCCGTGACCGGCCCGTGACCGGCCCGCGACCCTGCCCGCGACCCACCAGCGACCCACCCCGCGACCCACGCGCGACCCACCCGCGACCCACCCGCGGCCCGGTCCGCGACCCTGCCCGCGACCCCCGCGACCCACCCGCGACCCACCCGCGGCCCACCCCGTGACCCCCCCCCCCGCGACCCGCCCGCGACCCACTGCACGACCACCCGCGACCCACCCGCGACGTACTCCGCCGCCCGCACCCCCCGCGCGACCCACACCCCCCGGGCCCGTGACCGGCCCGTGACCGCCGCACCCGCGACCCACCGCGACCCAACCGCGACCCACCCGCGACCCGCCCGCGACCCACCAGCGACCCCCGGCCCGCGACCCCACCGCGACCCACCCGCGACCCACCCCCGGCCCACCGCGACCACCCGCGGCCCACCGTGACCCCCACGCGACCCCCCCGCGACCCACCCGCAACCCCACCCGCGACCCACCCGCGGCCCACCGCGCGACCCACCCCGCGCACCCCCACCCCGCGACCCACCCGCGACTCACCTGTGACCCCCTCCCGCGACCCACCCGCGACCCACCCGCGACGCACCTGACGACCCACCCACATTGCGTCAACGAAATATCGACGCCTGCGGCGGGCTCGTTGCAAAAATTGTAAGAATTACACGCCTGCGGCGGGCTTCTTAAGAGCTTCGCAGACTGCAAATGTCTCCGCCGCCCCCTCACTCTGAACTGCGACTGTGGGAGGCCTCAGTCATCCACTCTGATTATTCTTCTTTTCCTCCTCCTCCTCATCCTCCTCCTTCTTCTGCTCCTTCTCCTCCTCTTCCTCCTCCTCGTGCTCCTCCTCCTCTTGCTCCTCCTTCTCCTGCTCCTTCCTGCTCATCCTCCTCATCCTCCTCCTCCCCTCCTCCTCCTCATCATCATCATCCTTGTCCTCCTCCTCCTCCTCCTCCTCCTCCTCCCCTTTCCTCTTTCCTCTTCGGCCTGCTCCTCTACTCCTTCCCTTGTCCTCTCCTGTTCCTGTTCATCCTCCTCTCCCCCTCATCTTCCTCACCCTCTTAATCGTCCTCCGCACGCCTAATCTCCACCCCCCCTCCTCAATCGCGCTTTCTCCCTGGCCGTCAGCGCCACCGCGAAGAGGGAGGGGGATCGGAGGCTCGTGGCGAAGGCGGCTTGGAGGCTCTCCGAGAGCGATGCGGGAGACCCAGCGGCTGGCGCTGCCGAAGGCAGCCGAAAGGCTGTCGTAGGCCGTCGAGAGGTCGCCACCGAAGGCCGCCGAAAGGCCGCCGAAGGCCGCCGGAGAGCAGTCGAAGGCCGCCGAAACGCCGCCGAAGGCCGCCGCCGAAGGCCGCCGAAAGGCCGCCACAGTTCGCCGCGGCGGCCCCGCGGACTGAGGCGACGCTCTCGGTCGCGGCGTGCGCGGCGTCCACGGCGGGCAGCCAGCCGCCGAGCTCTCGAGCGCCGGCACGGGGTCTGGCGCATGTGGCCCTTCGTGGTCCTGCTGCGAGGGGGGCGCGCGCACGCCGAAGGGGCAGCAGGAGTCATGAGCGGCGAAGGCATCCATATCCACGCCTGGCTTCATGGACGCAATCCCGCGGACACGCTGTCGCACCGATGCGATCCGCGCGGGGCATCCGCGAAACAACGCCCCGCATCCGCGCGGTCGCGGCCCAGGGGCCCGGTTTGCGAGGCCGCGAAGGCAGATATGCTTCCGTCCAGGAAGGAGGCTGGAGAAGGCAGG
>CAUYUJ010014915.1:208921-263921 GCA_963575745.1 Prorocentrum cordatum
CTCCTGCCTGCTCCCTCATCCACAGCATCCTCCTCCTCCTTCTCCCTTCCATCTCCTCCCCCGTCTCCTCCTCCTCCTCCACCTCCTCTTCATCCCGAACGGCATCTCAGAGCCCAGAGTTGCGAGGATGTCTCCAGCGTAACGGGCTGGACCACCTCGCGCGCGGCATCTCGGACCCCAGAGTTGCGACGATGTCTCGGGCGAAACGTGCTGCGAGGACGTCTCAGGCGAAACGGGCCGGAACACCTCGAGCGCGGCGTCTCAGAGCTCTGAGTTGCAGGGGCCTCCTGGGGCCCCCTGGGGCCTCCTAGGGACCTCCTGGCGCTCTCCTGGGCCTCCTGTGGCCTCCTGGACCCCACCCGGGGCTTCCTGTTGCCTCTTGGGGCTCCCAGAGGGGGATATCTAACATGTGGCCGTCTGGGCCCCGTCAAAATGGTGGGGGGCCATAAGAGCAGGAAAAATCAACGAATCGACACCGGATGTGCATTCACTTGACACGTTCTGATAGGGGGCCCCCTGGGGCCTCCTGGGAGCCTCCTGGGAGCCTCCTGGGAATCTCCTGGGGACCCCTAAGGCCTGTCCTGGGCCCCTCTTGCGCGGCATCTGGGAGCTCAGAGTTTGGAGGATGTCTCAGGCGATACGGGCCGGACCACCTTTCGCGCGGCATCTGGGAGCTCAGAGTTTGGAGGATGTCTCAGGCGAAACGGGCCGGACCACCTGTTGCGCGGCATCTGGGAACTCAGAGTTTGGAGGATGTTTCACGCGAAACGCCCAATCCTGGACAACTCAGAAACGAGAGTTGCGAGGATGTCTCAGGCGAAACGGCCCGGACCACCAAATTGTTGTTGAGGACGTCTCGGCGTTGAACTCCCTCGGCCCGAGTTAGACTCCATCACAGCAGCACCCCGTCCAGCAAGCTGTTTGGGGAAAGGAGGAGCGCGGGGGGAGCGCCGCCGCCAGAGACGGGTCGGACAGGGGAGGGCCGCCGTCGCCAGGACGGGCGAGAGCGGCAGGCGGAGGCCGGGGGGGGGGGGCGCGGGGGGCGGCGGCGGGCTGTGCCTGCTGGTCGGGCTCCCCCCTGGGCGGGCCTCGGCCCGAAACGAAAAGTCGCACATGCGCAGGTGCAGTCTCCGCGGGAGCACTGGGCGGGGGAGGGGGACGCGGACGACGGCGGGGGATGGGGGCGCTCGCTCGCTCCACGTCGGCATGCGGAGAGCCCGCGCCCGTCCGCGCATGCTGGTGCTGTGCGCACTGAGCTGCACAACTGCAAAGCAGGACCCCAGAGGGCACAGGAAGGAGAGAGGAAGAGAGCACGGCGCCTGGCCACTGAAGGATGGCCGGGCATGGAACGCTCCGTCTCGCGAGCCGCCCCCTCCCCCCGGGCGAGGCTTGCAGGAGAAGGCAGCGGCGGGCGGGGCCCCGCTCCAGCACGCCACCTGCCGAGGAAGGAAGGGGGCCAGGGAGAAGGGAGGGGCACGGGAGAGGGGGGAAAACACCGCATGGTTCGGAC
This sequence comes from Prorocentrum cordatum, assembly GCA_963575745.1. NCBI lineage: Eukaryota > Dinophyceae > Prorocentrales > Prorocentraceae > Prorocentrum > Prorocentrum cordatum. The sequence continues at coordinate 210,432 of CAUYUJ010014915.1, forward strand.
TGCGCGCGGAGCGGGGCCCGGCGGGGAGGAGGGACGATCTGTGTTTCGATGCCCGCGCGCCGAGACCCAACCTGAGCGTGGCAAACATTCCAGCTCTGGGGGTGCAGACGGCGCAGCGCTGGCAGACACAGTCATACGACCGAATTTTTGTTTGAACTCGGTCGTATCGGGGAGGGGGGGGGAAGGCCGGGGAAGGGGGATGAGGGATCCCTCCTCCCCATCGTTCCCTCGAGGAACAATGGAGCGGAAGAAGGGACCAGGCAGGGAGGAAAGGGGATTCGAGCCTTCCGTCCCAAGAGGCCCCCAAGAGGCCCCCTTGATGCACCCAAGAAGCCCCAAGAGGTTCCCAAAGGCCCAAGAGAACCCCAAGAGTGCAAAATCAATGGTTCCCCGTTCGGTTTGGAAAGTTGTTCGTCATCGTCGTTGTCGTCGTCATCCCCCTTCAGGGTCGGCGACACTGGCGGCAAGACCTTCGCAATAGTAGGGCGGAGGGTGGGATCAGGTTGAGGGGGAAGGGGGATGTAATCGGTGTCGCCTTCTACGCATCCAGGGTGGGCCCCTTCAAGTTCCAGAGGAACCGCTTCTGACCCCAACTTCTTCCATTTCGCGTCCGCCTCCGCTCCTCCGTTCCCATGCGCGGGGATCAAAATCAGCAGGTGATGATCATGGCTTTGTCCAGTCGTACTGCCTTGTGCCTGCACCCACGCCGCCACCATGCTACACTACCGCTCTACCACTGCCACGATCTTGTACCATCACTACCGCCCGTGCCTCTGACACTACCCACCCCGAACAAGTCCCAAAAGGCTCCCAAGAGGCCAAAGGAAGGAGGCCGTCTGGAGGCCTCCAAGAGGCCCCAGGGAAGCTCCCAGTAGATCTCAGGTGCCCCAGGAGGCTTCCAAGAGGAGTTATCCTCCTTCTCCCCCTCCGCCTCCTCCTCCTGCTCCTCCTCGGGCGTACCTGGGGGATGAATGGGTCTGCTCCAACACACCTGTGGGGGGCCTACCGCCACAGCTGGTACCTCACAGAGGAGGCCAGAGCGCGGGCGCGGGATTCAGGAAGATGGTCGAGCTCGGCCCTGTGAGCGTTGATGGTGTTGAAGAGGAGGGTGGCAGCGGCAGGCAGCAGGAGGCTCTCGGCCGAGGGGGAGGAGAGACCAAGTCGCTCGATGGGGCATCCTGGGAGCACTCTCTTCTGGAGGACCATCGCCAAAATGGCCAGGAACCGAGGGCACGACCAGTAGTGTGGCAAGCTGTCAGCGCTGGATGAGATTCCGCACGGCACGCAGCCTAGCACACATAGGGCAGGCTTCTGAAAGCGGGCCTCCGTCGTCCATCCGTTGACGAGGAATTTCAAAATCGCATTCGATTGGACCGGAGGAAGCTTCAAGAGACAGTGCTGGGTTTCGGACCAGGGCCACTCGGCGAGGGTCTCCAGGGAAACCGGGAGCCAGGCGTTTAATCGCTTGCAGAAAATACCGACCAATGGGTCGGGAAATCGAACTTCTAGAAGCGTCAGGGCGAGCTTTCCCTGGATCTTGGCACGGCGATTCGGGGGAGGAGGAGGGAGCGAGGTAACAGCAGAGGTGGCAGCAGCAGCGAGGAGCTCGCGAGCGGGGGAGGAGGAGGTGACCAGATCTTGCCCGATGTTGGTAGGATAACAAGCTGCGGCGGAGGACAGGAATTCCGCGAACGATGGCTGGCACCAGAATGAGGGAGACAGAGATCCAGCAGCACGGATGGGGAGGGGCAGGCATCGGTCCGCGGTTTCACGGAGAGAGGCAAGGACGGATGGCCAGCTCTGGAGGGTGGTGGCACTGGATCTAAGGAGAGTGGCCGACGACAGAATGAGAGCGCTCGGGAACTTCGGCCCTCCCCACCTCCAGAGGTTGAAGAATCCTGCGCGAGAGATCACACAATGTGGCGAACGCCACAGGCGGGCAAGAAGCGCGGCCTCACTTGAGAGAATCTCAGCTGGGAGCGGCATGAACTGGGCGACGTATGTCAGAACTCCTCCTCCTCTTCCTCCTCCTCTTCCTCACGAGTTCCCTGCAAGGTTTCACCGACAGCTGGGGGGGGACACATGGCCCGATAGCTATAGCCCAACTTTCGGCCACATGGGCGCTTCCAAAAGGGCAGGGGGCGGCGGTGAATCGCCGTAGGGGTAGATCGAAAATACTCTTTCAGGGTACCCAAAAGGCCCAAGTCCCGGACCTTCTCCTAGACTTGTTGGGCCATTCGCGTGACTTCCCGAACAGCTAGATGGGCGTAGTTCGCTCGGGGCATGATTGCTAACATGGCCAGAGATAGTCCCAAGGAGCGTCCTGGAGCCCTCTTGGGCGCCTCTTGGGCCGTCTTGAGGCTTTGGGAGCTTGCCCAGGGCCCACACCGTCAAAATTCAAATTTGGGATGATTGCCGTCCTGCTTGAAGAGCGTCGAAATCGGCCCAAGAATTCCCAAAGACACCCCGAGATGCCTGGGCCCGAGAGGCTCCCAAGACGGCCCAAGAGGGGGAACGCGAAACGACACTTCAAGCCCTCCAAGTCGGCCCAACTATGTCCATAGAAGCCCCCGGGGCGCCCGCAAGAGAGGCTCCCCAAAGCTCTCCAAGACGCATCCTCGGAGAACATCATTAACATGCATCCAAGAGGCCTCTGGCCCGCAACCCAAGCACACTATGGCGGGATAGGACGACGGCCCCCAGATCGCTTTAGAAGCAGCATCCGCCATCGTGCCCTTGAAGCACAAGTTGGAGTGTCCCCGGGTCCCCTGTTGGATGCCTTGGAGCCCCAGTCCTCAATCCTGTAGGGCTCTCGAAAGAGGGCTCGAACCCCGACATTGCCGAGTCTCTCCTGGGGCGCGCTGCGTGCCTCCTGGGGCCCAGGGCGTCTTCCCCATGACACATCCTCCTCCTCCTCCTCCTCCTCCTCCTCCTCCTCCTCCTCCTCCTTCTCCTCCTCCTCCTCCCCCTTGATTCAGGCCCGAGGGTGCCCCAAGACGGGCCTCCAACACAATCCAAAAAAACCCCGATTTACCGAAAAACTGCCCCAAGGCGTCCAAGATGACCTCAAGACGGCCCGAGATGCCCCCAAGACGCCCGAAAAAGTCTCCAAGAGGCCTCCCGAGAGGACACCACGAGGTACAAATCATTGAAAGTGTTTGAAGGATTTGTGTGTCTTGCCTTTTCGGCTTCCCGACGCTCCAGGACGGCCCTAGAGGACCCCAAGATCGCTCCAAGACGGCCCAAGCGGCCTCCAAGGGGGCCCCCAAAAAAGCCCGAGAGGGCCCCAAGACGAGCAAAGAGGCTCCAAATACGGCACACGAGGCCGCCAAGTCGGCTCAAAGAGGGGGCCTCCGACGGGGGACCCGATTAGACATTTCAAGCCTCCAGGCCCGAGAGGCCCCAAGAGGCTCCAAGAGGCCCCAAGAGGCCCCAAGAGCCCCTGAGAGGCCCCCAGGAAGCGCTAAGAGGCCCCCAAGAGGCTCCCAAGAGGCCCTCAAGAGGCTCCCAAGAGGTTTTTTTGGTTTACTCCCCCAAGCCTCCAGCGGATCCCGCCACGAGGCCCGTTCGCCGCAGACGGCGGCACGCCTCAGGCCTGACTGGCCTGGCCCAGCTGGTCGCCCTCCAGCTCGAACTCGACCTTTGGCTGGCCCCCCAGCCTCATCTGCACCAGCGCACTCACCATGCCCACATAGTGGAAACTGGTGCGCCCCCGCTTGGAGCTCGCTCTCAAGCCCCACGCCGCACAGGCAGAACTGTCCCCTGCTCCAGCGGCTTGCCGTTCTGCGGATTCTTACCAGCCAGAATCCTGTCCCGCTTCTTCCTCTTAGCGTCGTCCTTGGTGGAGCGTCCTCGGGGCGCTAGCGGACCTGGGCATGCCACGCCCAGGCCCGCCCGTCGCCTCGCCGAGTGCGCCCCGCACACCACACGCACCACGTACGGACCATGAACTTCAACACGATGAGTCCTGCCCTGCTCCTCGGGCTCTGCACGTTCTTCGTGTTGTTCACCAGGGCGTGCTGCTGCTGCTGCTGCTGCAGCCGCCGCGATCGCCACGCTGGCCTCCAACGACCTGCCTGTTCCCGAACTGCTCGAACCTGTCGCCTGCCATCGTGGTCGCACGCATTCCGCTTGCCACATTTTTATGCGCATCCGCTCGGACGCCGCACGCATACCACACCTCAAGCACACCTGCCACCCGTCCGTCTCCACGATATCGTGCTCGGTCAGGGTCAGCATCGGCTTCGGCACTCTTCGTCTAGGTACTCATTTCTCTTTGGGCGGCACGTCTGGCCACATACCGCCCATCTTTTGGCACCACCAACCTATATTCTGCAGCGCCCAGCGCACGCGCCCTGCAAGGTCCTCCAGCGCCTGGTGCTAGCCGTAGTGCGCGTCCAGCTCCGCGCACGCCTTCGCCAGCAAGTCAACCTCTCTGCTGCCATTCGCAATCTTCAGGTCGTCGCCTTCAAGCTGCTGGATCCTGGTCTTGGACCTGTGAGCCTTCTTGTGCTTCACGCAGTGAACATCCAGGTCCAGGTCCTTCACCTTGTGCCAGCTCCTTCGCCATATATCTGCATGTGGTCGCTTCCAGCTCGTGCACCACCGCTCACCTTTCTGCAAGCCCTCCAAGATGCCCTTGTGGTCTGTGAAGACTCGACCTGGCGGCAGCATCCGCTCCAGCACCTTGAAGAAAGCCCACATCTCGGCTCTCTTGACCCTCCTGTGGATCGGTAGCGTACACGGTAGCGGGCCCCACATCTGCATCTTCGCGGTGCCATTGTCGGTGAGGGACATAGCTGCCCATCCCGTCTGCGCCCAGTCGCTGTACCCGAGCTTCGAGCCATCGCAGACAATGTCGCCTGTGAAATAGTCCTCCTCGCCGTCGACCATCTGCCCGTAGTACTGGTCCGCCGCGACGCCCACGAACTTCCAGTCCGCCTCTGGTGACCTCACCAGCCCACGCGTCCACAACATGTTGGTGTCCTGCTGCTCCGCCACGTGCTGCCAGTCCGCCTGCGCCTGCAACCGCTGGTCTCTGAGCGCGTCGCACTTGTAGTACCGATGGTGCTCGGTGCCCACCGCCTCACCGCAAGCCGAGCAAATATCCGTGGGCACGATATTGCACTTGCAGAGCTTCTCCATTGTCCACGCGCATCCGATGAAGACCTTCTTCGCTGCATTCTTCGCATGCTTCGGGAACTCTCGTGCTCGTAACTGCGCCACCGCTGGAGCCACCAACGGCATTGGGCTCAGGCTCTTGAGCTCCTCCGCCTGCGTCCACTCCTCCCAGAGGGTCGCCTGCACGTCCTTGCGCACCATCGCAGCGATGTCCATGGGGCACACCTCCTGCATGTTCAGCTCGAAGCCCTCCTTCGAGACGAACGTATGCCACGCAGGCCATGTCCACTTAGCCCTCCCCATTGACATGATGACAGCACCTGCTGGCCCACGCACTCGGGTCCAAGCCGGCTTCATGCCGACCTCCTGCTGCTGCCGTCGCCAAGCCTGCTGCAACATGGTGCCCATGCTGCCCCATTGACCTTCTCCATCCTCGTCTTGTGCACTATGCCACACTGCTCGCGCCCACCTCACGATCGGCGCCTCGGTGATCTCGTACGTGGGCTCCTCCTGCGCCACCGCCAGCTGAAGGATGAGGCTTCGGGCCCCACGACCACCTGGTAAAAGACGCCCTGCCTCTCGTCGTAGCCGTCGAAGCTGATGATCTGGCATGCTTAAGCAATTGCATCCATACAAGACCGAGCGCTTCAAGCCGCACTTGAACACCAAGCCGACGCCCCTGGTCATCTTGCGCCCGCCCTTCAAAGTGAGCAGCCTCAGACCCCTGACCTTCATGATAGCATGCCTCGCGCCGCTCTTGGTCTTCGCCGCCGTGCCGTGCGCGACGATGTCGACCCCCAAGTACGGACAGGCCCTCACCACTGGCAATCCTCGCTCGCGCATTGGCCCTGTCACGGCTTTACGCGCCCACTTAGTGCTCATCATTACTGCACCTTTACCCTTGCTGCCCACGGAGAACTTCAAGCCTATCTTCTCGAAGCCTCGGAAGCAACTGTCGATTGTCTCTCCGAACTCCGTCACTATGTACTGATGCTGCTGTCGTAACCGCACGCGCAAGTCGTCCACGCACATCCCCCAGCGCGCCCTCGGTCTCTCCACCACCAGGCCGTCCACCGTGGACTGGATGACCATCTTCAGGAAGCACACTGAGAACTTGCTGCCCGCGATGATGGTGGCCACCGTCTGGGTCTCGCTGGACACCGAGCCACCCACAATGAGGCGCCTGGTCATGGCGAAGTAGGAGCACACCACTGCCAGCACCCCCGTGTTGAAGTTGAGCTGCTTGCCCGCTTCCCACAACACGTGCAAGCTGACCTTCTCAAAAGCCTTCACCAAGTCCAGGACCGCCGTGATCGTCGCCTGCGTCTCCTCACTCTGCTCCCCCGCGTCGTCCATCTCGTGGCTGAGCAACACCTCCCAGGCCGCGTCCTCCGCCGCCTTGCCGTAGCTCGTGCAGTCCCAGCTCCTGTAGTTCTGCTTGGCCCACTCGACCATGTACGGCTCCCGCATAATCTCCCACGCACTGATGGCTGTGGGCAGCAATCCGATGACCCTGTCCGCGGTGAAGGTCTTCGGGATCATGAAGAACAACACGGTCCCCATGTGGATGGGCCACCACATGGTCCGCTCCACCTCCATGTAGAAGTCCAGCAGCTTGACGTAGGCCTCATCCGACGCACCCTGCAACATGGAGGGATGCCACCTGTCGACGCCTACACCCGTCTTCTTCCTGAAGGCGCGGGCTATCTCCTTGAGCTTGTCCACGTCTTGGCCTGTGAAAGGCTCGAGCTTGTCACGCTCTTCGCACTCCCACGGTCTAACCTCCTCCTGGATTTGCTCGCCGACCCTCCAGACCACGTTCCACTCCTTGAGGGTGTACTCCGCCGCCTCGATGGGGTCCGCCGAGCCCTCCATGGCATCTGCCCTGCGTGGTCTCCATACAGCAGCAGCCTTGCTCAGCTTGTGTAAACCACCAGCTGCTCCTGCTGCCGCCTCCTGCAACCTGTCTGCCCACCGTGCGCGCCGCTCCTTGAACAGCTTCTGGCTGTACTCCTTCATCTTGCACTGGCTCTCCTGCATCCATTGCTGCAACTTCGCCTCTTGCTGCGCTCCTCGAAGTAGCCCAGCAGCCAGCAGCCCGCACCTGGCCTGCCACTTGCCCTGCTCCTCAACGTTGAGGTGCTTTGTCCGCTGGCGCGAGATGATGAACTGGTGCTCCTGCGCGGTTGCCTCCTGCTGCCGACGCCTCTGGATGTCGCAAGTTCTCGCCAACTTGAGCCTAGTGTACGCCCCATGCAAGTTCTGCAAAGCCTTCGCCAACCACCTCCACCAAACTGCTTCTCTGGCTGCCGGCGGCACGTTGGCACCACCGAAGTTGAGCGGCTTGATCCTCCAAGTCGGCTCCTCCGCGCGTCCTGCTGCAGGATGGTCAGGTGCCCATGCAAGACCTCGCGCTGCAAAGGCCTCCTGCTCCAGCGTCTGCATGTACTGCCGCCACGCCTGGCTGGCCACCTCCTGCGACCCGAAGCTCGCGATGTCCTGGTACTGCGGCGGCGCTGGTGTGCAGCCAATGCCCAGCTCTGGCAAAGCCTTCGGCTTCTCCAGCACCCTGACCAAGCGCTCCTGCACCTTGAGCCTGAGAGTAAGCCCCACTGGCTTGTGAGGCGCCGACGGCCACTCCTCCTGCACTCCGACGTACATCACCTGGTTGACAAGGCTGTCCGAAACGATGAAGTAGTCGATCTCGCTTACGCCGTGCGCATGTCTGCACGTGCCGCGCCTGGCTCCTGACGCCACCACGCGCGCCTTGGCCATCTTAACGCTCTCCGCCTCCGTCATCTTCTCAGGCGCCACCTGGAAATCGCCCCCGGTGATCCACGGCACTCCAAGCGCCTCCGACTGACCAATCACCTTGTTGATGATCTCCGTGTTCCTGAACGCCATCCCCTCCGCCGTCCACAAGTAGACCGACGCGTAGATGATGCCCTTGCCGACCGATAACCACGCCGCTACAGCCCTCCCTGGACTGTTGCGCGGTGACAGGTCCCACTTCTCCTTACCGTACAGGTAGGTCATGCCGATGCACCTGGGCGTCACAACCGCAACGCCCGCTGAGGTAACTGCTTCTCCTCCTGGTCCTATAGTTGGGTTCGCTGCTACGCCGCCGAACTGGTACCCCTGCACCTTCATGCTCTGCGACACTACTGCGATCCTGTCGTCCGTGAGCGATGCTCCTGCACTGCGTAGCACTGCAGCTTACCCCCCTCAGAGCCCTCGATCCTCTCCTTGATGGTGCCCCACCCCGAGCCGTTGAACGTCCACAAGGTGAGGCTCTCGTGCTTGTTCTGGCGCAGCCTGCTAGGATCGCTTGGCCCGCTTGTTATGCTCCGCCAGGCTGACGCACACCTCCAGCCACCGCTTTCGCTGTGCTTCGCTGGCGTCCGCGGGTACCCCACCTGCATGTGGCCACTCTTGTCCTTCTGGTGATAGCTGAGGACCCTGCTCGCGTTCAGCTTGCCGTCCTCTGGCTGCACCTGCGCCCCCACTGCTGCCACCAGCAGGAGCACCACCAGCCTCCTCAGTGTCCATGCCGTCCTTGTCGTCCTTGGGTTCCTCCTTGACGTTGTCCAGCACCTTGCCGAGCGCTGCGAACAGCTGCTCGTGCTCCGCCTTGCTGATGCCGCTGCCTTCGACGGCACCCTCGTACTGCTTCTGCATAGCCGTGAGGAGGCCCTTACCCTTGATGGAGACGTCCTGCACCTTGAGCTCCGACTCCTTGGCCCTTGCGACCTCGAGCTGCTCTCTCTTCTTGGTGAGCTTCTCCTGCGCCTCCTGCATGGCCTTCTGGTGCCGCTTGACCTCGTCATTGATTGCCGCCTCCTCCTTCTCGAGCTTCTCTCTGGCCACCCGTGCCAATGTGAGCTGGACCGAGTGCGGCTTCGTGCTTCGCTTGGCATCCTTGGCTCGCATGTAGCGCTCCTGCGCCTGCTGGTACTCGATAGACTGGTCACCCCACTCGGACTTGCACGACTGGGCCCACCTGAAGAGCTTATCCAAGTCAACCGGCTTCTCGTCGTCATCCTCCTGAGTGGCGTGCTGCTGCTTCTTGAGGCCCTGCAGCTCTGCCCGCATGAAGCCCACCTGCTTCTGGAGCGCCGCCTCCCGCTTCGTCGGGCCCAGCAGCACGTCCTTGTACGTATGTTCTTGGCGCGGTCCAGGAGCCCCACACCCCCGACACTTCTTGCGCGTCGCGTATTTGTCCGCCGTCCCGCAGCTGCAGGACCAGTAGCCGTTGTACGAGCGCGGCCAGCCCCCTGCCGACATCGTGCGCCCGTCTCCCGAACGGTAAACCGATCTTCCTGCCGCGGATTAGCGGTATCCCTTTGACCACCAGGGCAGAAGCCCCACGTGATAGCCATCTTGAGCCAAAATGGCTACGGAGAGGCTCCCAAGAGGTCCCACAACTGCCCCCAAGAGGCCCCCGAGAGTGCTTCGAAGAGAGCCCAAGAAGCATCCCCGAGGACTCTGACCCACAACCCAGGCACGGTGGCGGGATGGACCCAAGGCCTCTAGATGCAACATAAGAGCGTACCCGCGACAACACAAACGTAACGCAACAACGTGTAGGACACAACTTACCACGCGATTAGCTCGCGGGAGCTGGTTTTATCTTTGATATTTTAATGGTGCACCCTAGATATGAAGAGCGCAATGTTTAACAGGGGGAGGGGAGATGGAAGAGGAAGGAGGAACGAAGAGGAGGTCAGGGAGGGCATGTCACAAAGATGGCACCTCAAGCAGTAGTTTTCGTGCGAGGCTCGATCAAGTTCCCACTGCGGCAAACTATTCGACGCTCGCGAGGACTACGCCGTGCGTGAAGAGGCACCCACTGGCACCACCACAGAGGCGGCAAGAGGGAAGGCAGCCACGGGCCTGGAAGGAGACTGGAGACGAGTTGATCAAGGGCAGAGAACCCTGGGCTGACTCACAGCGCACTGCACAGTGGGAACACCAGCTCCGTGTCGAACACGAGCGGTGGGCCCGTGGCACCTGCAGGCTTCATGTGCCCCACCCACTCCTCCTTGTGCAGGGCCGAGTGCAGGTAAGCCTTGAGCGACGCCATGTCGTCCGCGACCAAGTGCAAGCAGTGGGTGTACCCGTTCGCCTTGTCGGGCCAGTCCAGCGCTGCCAGCGTCTCCCCAAAGGACATTCCGGGCGCGCCCGCCGGGCGGAACGAAGCCGTCACGCCCGCCATCTCGTTGAACCTCTGAGCACCGCTTAGCCGATCCCTATCCCCACCGGCGTGGCCTGGGCCCTGGGCCCCACTGGCCGAGTTACCCCCCACTGTTCCCTTCGGGTTTCGAGGGATACCCCCAACTGGGGTAGTGGGTCGGTGGGGATCGGGATGGGGATGGGGATGGGCTATTTCAATGATACTGGACCTTCCCACAGTCTCCTGCATGCGCTCACAGACCTCGTCAGGGAGCTCTGGTAGCTTGAACAGCACGACGTGCTGTATCTTGCCCGCCGCGGCACTCAGCGCGAGCTCGGAGTCGAAGACCAGGGGTGGGCCCTGCGCTCCGGCCGGCTTCATGTGGCCGACCCACTCCTCCCTGTGCAGCGAGGAGTGCAGGTAGGCCCTCAGCGAGGGCACGTCCTCGGCGACAAGGTTCATGCAGTGCGTGTAGCCCTCCGTCTTGTCTGGCCACTCCAGCCCCGCCAGCGTCTCGGCCATAGACAGCCCCGGCGCCCCCGCTGGCCGGAAGGAGACGGCGACGCCCTCCAGGCCGCCCAGCCTGGCGATCGTCTCCTGCATCCTGGCGTACACCTCCTCGGGCACGTCCGGCAGTCTGAAGAGCACGGTGTGGAGTATCCTTTTTCCCGCGCCGACGGCGCCCGCGGCGGCGACGGGGGCCTTCAAGGCGGCGACGGCGGCGTCGAACCTGGCCTGGTCCTGGATCTTCCCCTCCTCGTCGACGCCGAACCGTTCCTGTTGCTCGGCCGAGAACGAGACGGCCCTCCAGGTGCCCATGCGAGGGGCAAACGAGGGCGGGGGCTGGCACAGGGGGGGGGAGCACTTCGACCTGGAATCAGCGATGCATCACCGGCAGATCGGCGAGTCCCCCGAAATATAGCGAATCCGCACGCTCCTCGGCGAGGCGGGTGGGCTGTCGGGCCCCCCTTGGCGAGGAATGGGCGATGGGAGGTCGATGCGTGTCTCCCTGGGCCTATCCCCTGGTGGCTTTCGGGTCATGGCTCGGGCCTCTGGTGGCCGTTCGGGACGAGTCGGGCACCCCTAGAATGCTCTCGGCGAGGCGACGCCGCTGGAGCGCACCCCGAGGCTGGAAAGCCGCCGAGAACCGATGAAAACGTCCGAGAACCTCGGACCCCGAAACATCAACACTTCGTCCCCCCTGAGCCTCTCCCCTCCCAGCGCTGCCCCTGCTGTCCCTCTCTGGTCCCTGAGGTGCCACGCCTTGCAGGACCCACCAGGGCGGGAGCGCCTGCATGGACGCAGGCCTGCCGCTCGGCCACCGCCCGCGCCCTCTGGCCAGCGAGGCCTGAACACAAATGGCTACAGCGCATGTTTGGGACCGAGTCTCAAGCAGAGGACGAACAACTGAATGAGCATAAACTATCGGAGTTCCGCGCGGATCTCTTGGATCTGGGCTAGGACCCCCCTGGCAGCGCCTCAGGCGCCGCCCCTGGCGTGTTAGGGGTTAGGGATGGGGGGTCCAGCGCAGATCCAAGAAATCCCCGCGGAGCTCCAAACGTTGATGGGTACGCTATGCCGTTCGACCATGGAAAAGGAAAGGAAATGCATTTCGCCCCTAAGGGCCCTTCGGGCCATATTGCCCAAGGTGCAGCATCAAACGATAGTCGTCGACGATGGGACCAGAGGCGGACTGGAGAGGTTCGACGAGGCTTCTCGGGTCGGACGGTTCGATGGCGCTCCTCGATGGAGCCTGGAGCTTCGGCGGGGCCGAGACCAGCTGCGTGCAACAGACTTCATACCCCCCACCCTTCCCGGCCTCCCCCCTGCCGCTCCACCCGAGCTCCGAGGGGGCTTCGGCTCGTGGGCGACCAAACTCCCCCATTCCACCGTCCCGTTTCGGCTCCTGCCTGTTTCGGCCCCGGCCCGTTTCGGCTCTGGCCGAAGCTAGCTGAAGCCGAAACGGGCCGAGCCGAAAAGGACCGAAGCCGAAACGAACCGTCTCCGAAACAAACCAAGCGTAAACGAGCCGAGGCCAAACGGGCTGAAGCCGAAACGGACTGAAGCCGAAACAGGCCCAAGATGAAACAGGCCAAAAGCCGAAACGGGCCTGAAGCCGAACCGGGCCCTTGTCCATGACGGGTGAGGGGCTTGCCGAAATGAGGCGGTGGCGCCATGCGGACTCGCCATAGGGGCCTTCGGTGGAGCTCCACATGGTGCCACCAAACGTGTGAGGGTGTGCCAAAATGGAGGGGGCGTCGGCATGCGGGCGCTGCCGATGGGGCCTTTGGTGGAGCTCCCCTATGGGGCCACGAAACTTGTGAGTGGGTGTGCCAGAATGGAGGCCGTGCCGCCATGCGGGCGCTTCCGCTGCGGAAAATGGAGGCGGCGCCGCCATGCGTGAGCTGCAAGTGGGGCCTTCGGTAAAGCTCCCTCTATGCGTACCGAAATGAGGCGGTGGCGCCATGCGGACTCTACCATTGGGGCCGTTGGTGCAGCTCCAGCTCCAGGGGCGTATCCGCCCCCTGCGTTTTGACATTTTCTCGCAGGCCCCTTTTTTCTCCTCGTTGCCCTCCTCTTCATGATCATCCTCCTCTAACTAATTCTCTCCCCTCTCCTGATCCTCCTCCTCCTCCTCCACCTCCGTTTCGCTTCTGTGTTTCCTTCCTCTTCTCCACTTCCCTTCCCGTCCCTTCCCTCCTCCTCCTCCTCCTCCTCCTCCTCCTCCTTCTCGTCCTCCTCCAATTTCTTTCCCCATTCCTCTCCCCCATCCTCCTCCTCCTCCTCCTCCTCCTCCTCCTCGCCCTCCCTCTCCTCCTCCCTCCCTGTCCTCCTGCTCCTCCTCCTCCTCCTCCTCCTCCTTCTCCTCCTCCTCCTCCTCCTCCTTCAGCGACGCAAGAGGAGAGTTGGACCCCCCCCCCAAAAAGATTTCATTGAAAACCGTCCGAAGGGACCCACAGATGCTCAAAGAAGTCCGCCGACCACCCCAAGACGGCCCAGCAACGTCTCGAAGCGCCCAGCATGGCCCTGAGACGCCCCTAGGGTGTCCAACAATGTACGTATAGGCGTCCCAGGAGGCCTCCATCGAGGCTTTTCGGGAGGCAAACAAAATTTGAGAGACACATCGGAGTTCGAAGACTTGAGCTTCCGAGGCTTCCCAGCGTCGGATACCCTCTGAGCTGCACGAAGGCCCAGAAACGCCCCAAGATGGCCTACAGATGGCCCCATGACAGACCACAGAAGCTCCCAAGACGGCCCACTGATGCTGCAAGAGGGCCCCCAAGTCCCCTTAAGACTGACCAGGGTCCAGCCCAAGACGACCCAGCGACGCCCCGGAAAGCGCAATATGCCCAAATATGCCTAGGGGGAGCCCTCGAATCCACCAAGCGGCGCCCAAGGACGCCTCACCCGAGGCCGTGGAAGGCCAACAGAACCTGAAGACATGAAGGACTTCGACAACATGCCCTTGGGTAGGCGCCCAGGAACCCTACGAAGCCCCAAAAACGTCCGAAAACGGCCCCAACGACGCCCACAAGTCGGCCCAATGACATTCCAAGAGGGCCCCCACCAGACCGCCCCAAGACCCGCCTGGCCTGCACCAAGCTGGTTACACCGAGCCTCTTCAAGCGAATGTAGCAAAACCTTGGCAATCAAAAAGGCCTCCAGACCCCCAGCGTGCCCCCAAGAGACCCCCGTAAGCCCTCAAGAGGGCCCCGAAGACGACCCCCGGACTCTCAGGATGCCCCTGAGACGCACCCCAAAAGTCCCCAAGAGGCCCCCGACAGGGCTGGCTGGAACACGCGACTCCTCGCGGACTTCATGCCCAACGCCGCCAACGAGGGTCAACCACAGGGACGACTGGCGCCAAGGGAGGGGGGGGCGGCGAAGTTCGAGCTGGAATCGGCGATAGATCGCCGTTAGGTCGTCGATAGGCCATCGATTGCGGAACCGCCCGCCCCTTCCTGGGCGTGGCGGGCGATCGGGCCCTCGACATCTGCGAGGGTCGATGCATCCCCTCTGGAGCCCGTTCCCTCCCCAACGTCGCCCCCGAGCCAAGCTCCAGGGGAGCGGCCCGTGATGCACCGCCAGCGTCCTCGCTGCTCGCAGTCCGTGCCACAGCCCTTCTTCTGCCTCAGGCGGGAGGGGTCGAAGCACCCCATGCGCTGGGAAGGGCGAGGAGGGCCAGCAGGAGGGCGACGACGAGGCAGAGGACGAGGATGGGGAGGACGTGGGCGAGGCCGAGGAGGAGCAAGATGAGCTGGAGGAGGACGACGAAGACGAGACGAGGAGGAGGAGGAGGAGGAGGAGGAGTGAAGGCCGCTGAGGAGGAGGGAGGCGAGGGGGGGCGGGCGAGTAGGATGGCGGATACCTGAAGCCGAGGCGGAGGCTAGCGAGTGTCAACACAGTCGGAGGCCTCGAAACAAGAACGCAGATGATTCGGATTGTGTTCGGTGCTCCCTTGACCGACCTTTCGACCTGCTTCGAATCTTACCTACTGTTCCTGATGACGAAACTTTGACAGCACTGTGCAAATCGACAACGCATCAGACTACAAACAAGATCAGAGATAAGGACGGCGTTTCAGGATACAAGACCCTCGGAATGCGCCGACATGAAAAAAACATGCCGCCCCTCAACAACCCAAGGATGGAAGGGACCGAAGCCAGGCAACATCCTTGCCCCCCGCGTGCCAAGACGCATCGGGAAGGGCACACTTGGGCCGGGAAGCCGAACACGTGCTAAGGATGGCCACGACCGACTGCAAATCTGAACGCACAATTTAACTGTAACCTGGATACCTGACACGGCGACTCACTCAGTCGCGCCGACCGACCTGCAGTATAGCGACGAAGTGTTCGAGGTCTTCCTGACGCGACCCCGAACCGCCACCAAAGAACGGCCCGAGATACCCTGCGCGCCATGTCCACACCAAGGGCCCAAGTAATACAGTAGACAAGTACCATGAGAACTCTTGCCTTGAGGAATATTGGGGCGCGTTGTTCGGCGAGCTTTGAAGGTCCTGAGGCGTTCCAGTGCCCGCCCCAAGAAAACCCCCGAGACCGCCAGCAGGCGCCCAAGAAACGAGGCCCCCAAGAGGCCCAACAGAGGCCCCTGGATGGGTTTCCAAGAAACGGCCTCACCCAGTGGCTTCGTCCCTCTTCTGGGGTCCGGCAGGCTCTTGAATATTGGGGCACGTTCTTCGGCGAGCTTTGAAGGTCATGGGGTGGTCCAGTGCGTCACTCGGCCCATAGGGCCATCGGAAAATAAGAAATTCCCATGGGGCCTAGGCTGGCAAGCCGATCTCTTACTCGGCGCGCCTACCGAAAAAATGGGACAAGGTTCGGGGAGACGTAAGACTCGGGTTCGGGGGACTCGGGCGGGCCTGACGGGGCCGCCAGGACAACGACGAGACCCAGTCTGAAACTTGACGCGAACTCCCGCTGCAGACGTCTCACGACAACTGGACTGTCAAAACTCAGGACGTGCTCGTCAAAAAGCGTCGGCAAACCCGAATACCGATGAACTCTAGTCTCACGCTTCCCTGAAAAGGCAGCATTCGAACAGGGAGGGACCAGGGGGGGCCGGCGCAAGAAGGCGGGCGAGGATGGCATCACACGACAAAGCGCGCGCTCGCCGCCTCCCCAAAATAAACATTCGGCGCTCGGCGCGCGGGCAAAACCCGCGAAGGTCATGACGGGCCTGGCCAGGCTGCGCGCGGGGCCACCAAAACGAAGCCAAACACTTCCGCCACGACTTGCCGCGCGCGACACTCCCCTCCCGCCACGTCGCCGCGCCGTCTGTTCTGAGCGCGACCGGGTACACGAAGTCGGCGCCGCGGCAAACCCGACGGCGACCCTTGCGTTCGAGGCGGAGCTTGCCCTGGTGGCCGAGGCGCCCATTCAAAGGATTCAGGCCGCTCGTCGGCACAAACGGCGCGTCGCGCGTTCTGTCCCTTCCAGCGGTCCTTCCAGCCATGGGGGCGCGCGCAGCCGCGTGCGCGCGCGGGTCCGCTCGCGCAGAGGGCCCCCGTGACCGCCCGGAGGGTGGCATTAAAAGGCAGCTACTCATGGACGGCCTGAGAATCCAGGAAAGCATTTTAAAGACATGGGAAATATAAAGAATAGGCGTTGTGAGATGGATGGAAGTATGCCCCCGCTGCAGAATCGCGCAGAAACCGTTCGCTGGATTGGCGAAGTGGCGCGCGGCACACGCGAAGCGCAACTGCGCCCGCCCGCCCAGAAGTGATCTACCCCGGACAATTCGACAGCCCCGCTACTGCACCATCATCGCGCGAATGCCGATGGCAAAACATCCTGCGCGCCCCCCCGCACCGATGACGTCAAGAGCACGCCGCCGCGGCCCGCGCGGCTGCCGCCGCTTCGAATTGCGAGTGGGCCAGCAAGAGCGACCCCCAGACTGCCGCCGACGACGCGGACCTCCCCGTTCCTCGCTCCTTCCCCCGGCCCCCCTCCCTCCCCCCCCCTTCCGATCGCGCCCCCCCCCATTCCCCTTCCGATCGCACTTCATCCTGCCCGCCGCCCTCTCCAATCAACCCCGTTGTTCCCCGTGGCCGTCTGTGCCGCGACCCCCCGCGGCGACCTCCGATCCATGGCGCCGCTCGCATCCGGCCCGGCCCGCGCCGACTGCGCCAACGCCTCGGGCAACGAACTCGAGGGCCCCCAACCTTGTTGCAAGATGGCCACCGCGACCCAGGGCGGCGAAACATATCCCGCAGGCTCGGCGCCAGACGCCGGCACGATCGCCGCGGGGCCGCGATCGGCGCGGCCCCCGGGCTGCCGCGATTTGCTTGGATGCATTCGAGGTGCCCCAATCGAAACGCACAAAAATTGCGAGGAAGTTTGTAGTTTTACTCAGACATATGACTAGATCAAAACATAATCAGACTGTTTGGGCAATGGCCCGAAATCCTGCAGCCCTTTGTTGCTCAAGAAAAAAAGCAGCCCTCCTTCCCCCTCCCTCCGCGACGGGGGTAGGGGAGCGCGTGCATGGTAGCGGAGCTCGCTCGAGGTTCGCGGGCGAGCTCCGCACCCGGCAGGCTCCAGGAGCCCCCCGAGGAGGCCCAACGGCGGCGCGCCGCGGGTCCAGCGGCGGAAGGGCCGCGGAAGCAGCTGCGAGACGATCCGCGCTGCTGGCAGACGGAATACCCAGAGCTGCGGGAGGACCCGCGCCCTGGCCTCGCCATCGCTCGGACATCCGTTCCCTGTGCTTTTTATGGTTTCGTGCGTGGTTTTCTCGCCAAGTGATCAAGGATGCTCCTCGATGGTCATCGCCGAAGGAAAAATGCACACGTCCGAGCGATGCCAAGTGGCAAGGAGGTCAGAACCAGGGTTCGACTCCAGCCTTCGAGCAAGCTCGAGGCCAAGCCTGCGAGCAAGCTCAAGGCTGAGAAGGCGAGCAAGCGCGGTGGCAGAGCCCCTGAGGCTGGAGCCCACCGCCAGACCGAGGGAGCGCCTGGAGGAAGCTGGCCGAGTGCGGCGACGCGGCTCAGCTTACGGAGGAGGAGCGCGCAGCGGTGGAGCGGCAGCTCGCGCTGGATCTCCAGCGTCAGGCGAAGGCCGACCAGGACGATGGAAGGTCCAGTGCGAGAATTGATCGAGCAAGCGCAGAGGCTGACGAAAGAGAGTTAGCAGATGAGGGCGGAGCTTCAGCAGCGAAGTCTAGCGATAGCCGAGACGCGAGGCCAGCTTCAAGGAGAGACAGAGAACGAGGGCCTCGTGGCGAGATGATGGACTCGAAGATTCTTCACACAATAAAGCCGTTCGACGGCCAGAGAGCGAGCTGAAAGACGTTCAGCTTCCAGTACAAAGCCTACCTGATCGCGCGAGACAGAAGGTATCGACCTCTTCCCGAGAAGTGCGACGACGGAGCGCAGGACGTGGACAACGTGAACCTGTAAGCCCAAGAGGAGGAGCTCAGCGCGCAGCTGTACTTCGCCCTGGTCCTGGTCATGCCCGAGGACTCGGTGGGCGAGATGATCGTGAGGAACAGCAGCACGGGCGAAGGAGCGGCGTGCTGGAGGCAGCTGCAGAAGGAGTACAACCCAAGCGAAACAGGCAACGTGCTAGCGATGTGGACCAAGCTCACGGACACGAAGCTCGAGGCAACGGACGACGTGATGGTGAGCATCAGCAAGCTCGACGAGGACATGACGAGGTACCAGAAGATGTCGGGCGAGCCCGTGTCGGACCTCATCAAGCGAGGAATCCTCACCAAGGCGCTCAAGGATCACGGCGAGTTGCAGAAGCACATGTTTCGGAACAGCAGTCGGCTGAACAAGTACGAGCTCCTGCGAGCCGAAGTCGTGCCGGCGCTGACGGCGGAGAGAGCGGTCCACGACGATCCGATGGACATCGGCGGGTTGAAGGGCGGCAAGAAGGCGTGGAAAGACCGTGGCAAAGGCAAGGAAGGCAAGGGCGAGGAGAGGCCGCCGAACCCAGACGCCGACCTGGAGTGCAGCTGCTGTCACAAGACAGGCCACCGCAGCGCCAACTGCCGCAAGCGGATAGCCGACGAGAAGAAGGCAGCCGCCAACCACGACAACGAGGACAAGAAGCAGCACAGAGAAGAAAAGGTCAAGGAGAAGAAGAGGATCGCAGCAGCGGCAGGAAGAGAGCTCGAGAGGTTGCGACAAGCAGGAGTAGCCCCAGCGGCAGGGTCGACGGTGCACACGCAGCCTCTGCCAGGGACACACAGCAGCGCCGAGAACGCAGTGACCCTGCCAGTCACCTCGCCGGGTCTGCAGAGGGCGGCAAGCGAAGATGATTCTGGCCCTGAGGGCCGAGGTCACAAAGCCCGAACCCACAGGATCGACTGGAAGTGCACCTTGCCCTCCTAAAAGGAGTTCATCTGCAGCTCGTGCAAGAAGATGTTCGGGGGCAGAAGGTGGCACTACCACGAGTGGAAGCTGGACGTCTGCGGGACGCGCGCAGAATACTGCCTGGACAAGCACAAGCACTCGAAGTTCAACATCTTGTAGCTGCTGCGAGCCAGCTGCGGTCGGACCCGCGCTGCTCGAGGTCGGAGGCCTCGAAGAGCAGGCGCCAGAAGACGACCGACTGCAATTCGCCCCGCTTCGGAATGCCATCATGCTCGTCTCAGGCGCGCAGATCAGCGCAGTGCCGAGAAAGCAGGTGACCCAGCACAATTACACGCCGACGGACAGCAACGTCGTTGGCTTGAAGATTATCGGAGGCGAGGAGATCGAGAGGCACGGCCACGTGGAGCTTAACCTGTTCAGAGGAGGAGAGGTTATCCAAGTTGGTGCGGAAGTTGCCGACGTGGAATACCCCGTTGTGGCCACAGATGCGGTAGTGCAACGAGGCCAGAGCGTTCTCCATAGCCCTGCAGGTCACTGGATCATCAACGGCACCATCGAGCCACCTGATGGAGCTGAGTTCGTACCTCTACGACGTCATCAGGCCAACTACTACTTAGAGTACGATCACATCATAGACGGCAAGGCCCAACCAGACGCCACGCAGGTAGCAGCAGTGAGGAAGACGCTGGCGTGGAAGGTCCCAGCTGAGCAAGAAGCTGGATCTTTGCCGAGGGTTCTCGGCCCAGAGGCGGACGAGACTACGACTGTGCCGACGAGGGTGCTGAAGTCACCCTACAAGCCTAGTGATGCGGAGAGGGCCGCGCACGAAGGGCATCACCTACCTTTTCGCCCCTGGTGTCCACTGTGCGTGGAAGCTCGAGCTGACGACGATCCACGCTGCGCGCAGGAGCCAGCAAACGAGAAGCAAGTGCCGAAGTTGGTGTTCGACATCTTCTACGTTGGAACTGACCAGCTGGCGGCTAAGTACTAGCTCAAAGGAGGCTGCTTCAGCGTCCGTGGGAAGCCTCTGGTAGCGAAAGCAGATCTAGAACAGGCGGTCGCGGTTCTGAACGTGATCGATTGCAAGATCCTGGCACAGGCGACGCTGTATGCTAACAAAGAGTTGGTTGACTACACGGTGTCCTTCCTGATAGCTGTGCTAAAGGTCTGGGGTCACACGACAGTTGTGCTTCAGACAGACCAGCAGTCTGCCACGATGGCCCTGGCGAATGCAGTTCGAGATCGCAGGTCTCGCTCTACCTTGGTGCGGGGATAACCGCCCTTTCCAAGCAGAGTGTTGGCTACGCCGAGGGTGCCAACAAGCTTGCAGCCAGTTTGCTACGGACCTACAAGCTGAAGTTGGAGCACAAGTTGAGGCGCGAGATCAAGATGACGGATCCGATCGCGCCTTGGCTCGTCATTTCGGTGGGCTGGATGGTCACCAGGTTTCAGCCACGAAGCCATGGAGGCTCTTCCCACAAGATGCTGTGTGGCAAGGAGTACAGTGGGGAGATCGCGGAGATGGGCGAGCAAGTCTGGTACTGGATCTCAGCCCGCGTTGCTGCTGGACGCGGCAAGTGGGAGGCCCGCTTCGCGAAAGGGATCTGGGTTGGAAAGAGCGAGTTGGACGACGATCACCTCGTGATCGACCCAGAGCGTGGCAAGCAGAAGGTCAGGACCGTGCGGAGGATACCAGAGGAGTTTAGGTGGCAGTCTGAGCTCATCCAGAACATCAGGGTGACGCCGTGGAAGCACATCCCTGACAAGAGTGCAGGACCCATCGAACGCAGCATGTACATCACGGAGCGCATGATCGACGCTCACGGCCCGACCGACGACTGCAGGAAATGCAGTACTGGATATGGACCGCATTCGGCAGCCTGCCGTCAGCGGTTCGAGACGGTCCAGGCCGACCACCTGCGGGAGAAGTTGGAAAAGGACCCTGTGGCCCCAGAGGCTACGGCGGTGGTGCCAGCACCGGCTGCGGGAGCCCCCGCGCCTGGAGCAGCGGCTGGACCAGCAGCGGCATCGAGCAGCAGCGAGGTAGCGGTGGCACCCGCACCTGCTGCAAAAGACGTGGCCATGCCTCCTGTCCCAGGAGAGGCAGAAGCACTGACAGCCATGCAGACGGAACCTGATCAGATCAGGAGCGCCTTCCACAGAGGCGCCCCAGGAGACCCGAGGGCCGAAGTGGAGATCAAGAAGCCGAGAGTAGCAACCATTGGTATGCTCTCTGTCTGCGAACTGGCAGTCTGCGAGGAAGGCTACGACGAGACTTTCGACCCGATGTCGGATCCACACCCAAAGCGAAGTTCAAGATGCTCGGATAGGTGTGAGAAACATTCGTGGAGATGCCAGCTGAGGGAGTGCCGCCGAGGTGAGTGTGCACGCAGGCGCTGCCTGATGAGCCACATCGGCACGATCAGGAGTCACTTAGGAGAACCTGACGAGGAGCAGATCGAACAGATGGTTGAGGTCAGTGCCGAGTTGCACGAGCACGACCAGTGGAGCCCAAAGACGATACACTACGATTACTACACTGGAGAACCCCTGGACGAGGATCTGTATCAGAAGGATCGCGACGACGAGCTTCAGGCCATGAAGGACTACGGAGTCTACGTGGAGGTGGCGACGTCGACGGCGACCGACGGCGAGCATATCGGAGGCTTCCCCATAGCCCATCAGAAGGAAGGCAGAGTCAGGTGGAGGTTCGTTGCGACGGAGATCAACAAGCACGAGGTGCGCGACGACAACCACCAAGGCACGCCGCCGCTCATGATTGTAAAGGCGACGCTAAGCCGTGCCGCATCGAGCCCTACTTCGACGGGAGAGCACATGTGGATGACCCAGGTCTGGGACGTCAGGAAGGCCTTCTTCAACGCCGACCTCGATGAGACGATCTACGTTCATCCTGGACGCGAGCTGTGCCCTCCTGGAAGGTGATGGTGGCTGCGGAAGGCCATGAACGGCACCAGGAAGGCTTCGCAGATGTGGGGAGAGCTGGTGCGGACTACCATGGATGACGGCCACTGGGAATGCTTGACGGCGACACCTAACGTGTTCTACTTGCCAGCGAGCCCCAACGTCCCTACAGCAGACGAGGACAGTACAGCGATCTGCCACGGAGATGACTTTCTGGCCGAAGGCTACGACGAGCAGCTGGACGAGCTGGACGAGTTGCTGAAACAGCAGTTCGAAGTCACAGCGAGTGCCAAACTTGGTCCTGGAAGACCTGGGCGGACGAACTACCTCAAGAGGATCACCGGGTATACCGACAAGCTGCCAGGCTCAGAGGATCCAGGTTTCTTCTGGACAGCGGATCCTGAGCACGTGGATTCCATGATTCAGTGGACACAGAAGCGAACGTGCAAGCCAGCTCCTACTCCAGGGACGAAAGCAACAGGACACGGACGACGTGACAGCTTAGACCTTCTGTCCAAGGATCGAGCTCGGGAAGTTGCAGGTGTAGCAGGCACGGCACTCTACCTCTCTTCGGACAGGCCCGACACGATGTGCGCCAGCAAGACCGCGATGCAGCACGTTTCAAACCCCACTGTTCTGATGCGTGCGCGAGTTCAGCGGTTTGGACGGCACTGCGAAGGACAGCCTGTGTTGGTCTGGTGTTATCCTTTGCAGGTATCCTGAAGACATTCGTGTGGACGGAGATGCAGACTGGGCCCCTACAAGCGAATTGCAGAGACGATCCACGAGCGGAGGAGCAGTGCGGTATGGTGACCACATATGGAACTGCTACTCAGTGACGCAGAGCACTATAGCTCTAAGCTCAGGGGAATCCGAGATGCATGCTAGAGACCGTGCGACTGCCAGAGGACTCCAGTGCAAGACCTCCCTGATCCAGACCAAGAGGCCCTGCAACCTGAAGATCTACAGCGACAGCACCACGGGACGGGGCATGTGCAGCAGAGTGGGCGTGGGCAAGGTCAGGCACCTGGAACTGAAGTACTTGTGGATTCAAGAGCGGCTTGAGCTCCTGAAGGAGGACACCAACGAGATGGCGGTAGACATGCTAACCAAGTACAGCGAGTGGTCGACGATAGAGAAGCACTGCACCACTCTGAACCTCATGTTCGGGAAACAGCTCAAGGGCTTGAGCGCGATGGCAGGTTTCACGGGAGTCGTGGCTTCTGCGTCAGGCGAGAAGGTGACGGTGTACGAGGAGCCACGCCAGGCAGCGGTTTGCCCCGCACCTGTGCCCCACTACGTGGACAGCGAGGAGTTCTGGTTCATCCTGAAAACGGGTGTCTTCGTGGTGATCGCTGCGGTGTTTTTTCTCAGGCGGCGTGTGCGGTTGCTACGCGAGGAGCTACCTCAAGAAGGACCTCATCCAGGAGGCGGTTGACCCCGCTCCTGGAGACACCGACGTCTACCTGGCTACGCGGAGTGGCACGGAGGTCAAGACCACAAGTGCACAGGGACTTGGCACAGAGCCTCATCCAGCACGATACGATGGAGGAGCGAAGCAGAAGCTTTTCAACACGTGTCTCATGGTCGACTTGGCGCAGATCTTGAGAGCTAAAGGACTACACGTGAACGGTCTCAAGGACGACCGGATCATGAGGCTGATCAAGGAAGGCGACGTCCTGTCGGATCGCCAGGCCAAGGAGATCGAGCAGCTGAGAGCGACGGCTACGATGCACGGACCCCCGATCAGGATCAACCTTCACGACTTGAGTAGCCCTGAGGCCGCGCAGCAGTGGATCGAGACGTTCAAAAGCGAGTGCCGAAATCGCCCCCATGGCTCTCAGCTGATGCACCCAGAGAGCTAGACGGATGGTCGTAGAGGCTGAGCTAACGACCAGGCTGCGGCGAGTCCCGCGCATGCCCACGGCGGGTAGCCCCGCGCACGGGCTGAGGGCCTGCGGGGAGTCCCGCGGAAGGCCCGCGAAAGGCCCGCGGAAGGGACCACCAAGCTGGCACCCTGCTCACGCTTCTTGGCTGGAGGCCGAGCCACTTCCCTGCGCCCATGGAGAGGTGCTATGAAGTTTGTAGTTTGACTAATATGTATGGTTATATCAAACTATAACCAGTATGTTTGGGCGATGGCCCGAAATCCTGCAGCCTTTGTTGCTGCCCAGGAAAAAGAGCAGCCCTCCTTCCCCCTTTTCCGCGACGGGGGTAGGGGAGCGCGTGAAAACAATAAAAAGTAAGCACGCACGCGCAGTCCCCGGGGCAATTTTGCGCGCCCATTTGACGTAAGTAAAAATGAGGCGGCCGAAATAGGCGAGACGCCCACCGACTCCGCGCGCGTATTTTCCGCATCTACAAAGGATGAACAAAACATATGCGAAAAAAATCAATGAACGGGGGGGCGCCGATATTCTCTATAAAACATACATAATGAATGCACGAAAAAGAGCCCGCCCCGATCTGCGAAAACGCAAGAACAATCATTGCGAAATGACTTGTCCCCGTGGCAGCCGGCGGGGGCGAGGTAGCATGGCGCGACGCCCCTGGGGGGCCCGCGACGGAATGCGGCTGCCCCATGGCCCCCCCCCCCCCGCCCCATGCACCCTTGGGTTGAGAGCCCGGCCGCCCCCCGACGCCAGGCGGGCGGGGGGGCGGGCGGGGGCGCAGCGCCAAGCGAGGGGCGCAGCCGCGCGGCTCAGCAGATGACGTCTGCGCCGCGCCCCCCCCCCGCGGCAACGCGCCCAAAAAAGTTTCGCCGACGCGGGGCGGTGCCTCCAGGGCAATGCCCCTGCGACAAAAATGCCGCGACCCCGAAGGGGGCTCCAGCCGTCGCCCCCGATGGGGGTTCACCGAAGCCCCCGGCGGCAGCGGCCGGGCGCGGTGCTCGCAGGCCCCTCGAGCATTTGCCCCGCCGAAAGCCGCAGTGGTAGAGGCTGCGCACCCTATTTACGCACCCCTCGCACGCTTCGCGGCCGCGGCCGCACGCGGCGCCTGCATTACCCTCGCGCAGGTCGCGGCTCGACGGGGGGCCCCGCCGAAGGCTCTAGCGGCAGCGGCTGGGCGCGGTAGATTGGTGCAACTGTCACGCGTGTCGTGGCCCCGCGCCGCAGGAACCCCCGCTGAAACTTCCGACCCCGCTGGCACCGCTCGCGCGGCGGCCCTGGTTCATTTCGGCGCGCCCCTGTCGCGCACTCCTTGGCCCGCAGAAAAATTCAACCAGAAACCGTGATCAGATCTGAAGATTGGCGGGCCCTTCGCCAATAATTTGCTGGACGCGCGCAGGCGACGCCAAGCCCCGCACCGAGCCAATTCACGGCGCGCCCCCGCGGCGAGAGACCCCAAAACAGAACCACGGAAGTCGATCCCGCGCGCCGCTGCAAGACGCATGGTCGCCTTGGGCTGCCATGACCAATCGGCTTTCCCGGCAAGGCAATCGATGCGTTCCGCAAACACCGCTTGCGCTTGGAGCGTTGACACCTTATAGCACAATGTCATTGAACGTACAGATGTCGAATCTATGGCGTTGATTACCTATTTCCGTAACCTATGTTACCGCCACTATGGAATTATCCAACATACCAACACCTTCCCATAGGCCTTCATTCTAAGACTGGCCGGGGGCACCCTTACCAGAGAGCAAGGGGGAGGAAGAGAAGCAGGCCCAAAGGGAAACGACAAGACAGTGATGCAACGCTGGGAGAGCACGGTCATGCTCCGGGTGGCGCACAGACAGGCCCCCTGGTAGTCCCCGCTGGCCTCAACAGGCCCCCGGAGTAGCCCCACCTGGCCTCAGCTCCTTTAGTAGTCCAGTGTGGTCTCAACACCATAGCGCCGCCTCTGGCGGCACCCCTGGGGCGCTCCGCGCCCCTGTGCTGGGGTGTTGAGACCACCCCGGACTTGTCGGGGGACCTGTTGAGGCCAGCTGGGGCTACGGGGAGGGGCTGTCTGTGCGCAGCCCGAAGCCGTACCAAGAGAGCAAGAACGGTATCAGTGTCATGCTGGCTGGACGATCCTGTCAGCGTGTTACTGCTGAGCATGCACAAGTCCTCTGTACGTCAAGACGATTGAGTTACACGCACAGTTCGAGGGACGGCACGCAGACCACTGATTCTCTGTATGCCTCCCAGAACGCATCCCGAAGGACGCGCGGGTGGGCTGGTCGGCAAGGACACTCGTGGATTATGCCGGGACTCTTGCTTTGCCTGAACACTCGCGGTGGTGATGGAGGTCGCAAAGTGACAGAGAGAGAGAGAGACATACACAGAGACAGACAGACAGACAGAGACAGCGACAGAGACAGACCGACAGACAGACAGACCGACAGACAGAGAGAAAGGCAGGAGGAGGGAGAGTGATGAAGAAGGGGGCCTGGGAAGGAGGACGGAGATGAGGGGGAAGACCGAGAGGCCCAATGGAGGCAGGAGGACGACGACGACGACGACGACGAGCTCGTTTCTCCTCTGGGCAGGGCGCTGGACCAGGGCCCCCGCGGCGGGAGGGTCGCGGCGCGTCACTTGGCTAGGTAGTTCATCATGTACTCGTACCCGTTACCCTCCTGCGGGCGGGCGCCAATCACACACTCTGCGCCAATCTGGGACAGGCCCGCCCGGGGCCCGGGACAGGCGTGGTGTATACCAGGAAGCTGGAGGCACACGTTAGCGACAAAAAACTGGTCTTATGCGAGATTGCACAGCGACCTCACGCCGCAGCTTACGCAAGCCGCCAGCGCGGCACGCCACGTCGGCAAGGAGGGCGCCTATGCACGCCCTTGCGCGGGCAGCTTGCGTGCCAACGTCGGTGAAGACGACCACGTTTTTCTGCGCCGCCCGTGTGGCTGCACCCGCACGCGGAACACCGGGAGGCTGCGGCGCGGGACACGAGCTGCAGAGGCCTGGCCTGCACGGCCACAGAGGAGCCGCGCGCAGAAGGGCCTGTGGTCACGTGTGCAGCTGGCTCTCGCCCAGGCTGGCCGCGCGCTCTCGCATATGTCTTGACTTTGCTTTCTTCCAATCTGCCTGTACAGAAGTCCCGCCTTTCCTGTCCTTGTCTCCCGGCCCCACATGTGGCCGAACGGAGGCCCATGGAACTCGAGAGCCTGAACGGGCAGGCGTGTCTCTAGCTCGCCGGGTGCTCGCCAACGGGAGTGCAACAAAAACGTGGGGTTCAGGAACGTGCACCTTTCGCGCACCCTTTGGGCCCGAGGCAGCAGTTCAGAAGGGACGACCTTCCTGCAATTCTCGATTCCCACACGTTTATTGCCCCCCCCCGTTGCCGTCTGCCCGAATCATGGACATCCACCTTCCAGGTATAGTTTGGCGTCCCCCGATCCTCCCCGTACTCGGTGATGCACACGCAGCTGGCGCCGACCACCTTCCGCGGAAGCCCGTCCTTGTCGATGCGGCAAAGGCCAGCCCACTCGCCGAGCGACTTGTTGTCAGGCACGTCGATCAGGGGCACGTTCTTTTCAAGGCACAGCCCCTGCACCAGTTTCTTGTACGTGGCCTCATTGCAGGACTCCGCGAGGAACACCACCTGCGCCTTGCTGCCGTCGATGTGTTTGGCGACCTCGTGCAGCCCGCGGATGACGCCGTCGACCACGAGGGCGTTCTTGAGCACCTCTCGAGGGACAAGACTTGCTTGCTTTGGCAGCGCCGGCGGACGCGAGCGCGACTGCGGAGCCAGCGGGCCGCGCCAGGCGCTGGGCGCACGAAAGCGGCTGGACGAGGGGAGACGGCCGCGGAAGAGGAGGGAAGGAGGCCCGAGCCCACGGAAGAGGAGGAGCCGCCGAGAGCCGACGGGGAGAACGCGCGCGGGCGGCTAGAGGAACAACTGTTGGCTAGTGTGGGCACCGGCAGTAAGTTGCAGCAGCCCCCGCAGTTGCGGAGAAGAGCCAGGGGGCGGCGGGGACGTCAGGAGTTTGCAGGAGTCTGAAGAAGCCCGCCGCGGGCGCCTCATTTTCACGAATCATAGAACGAGCACGCTGCAGGCGCTGTTTGTTTCGTGAAAGCAATGTGCCATGTAGGTGGGACGCGGATGGGTCGCAGGTGGGTCGCGGGTGGGTCGCGGGTGGGTCACGGGCGGGTCACGGGGTGGGTCGCGGGTCGGGTCGCGGGTGGGTCGCGGGTAGGTCGCGGGCGGGTCGCGGGTGGGTCGCGGGTGGGTCGCAGGGTGGGTCGCGGGGGGGGGGACGACGACAACAACAGCGCGACAACTACAACTACAACGACAACGCCAACAACAACAACAACAACGGCAACAACAACAACAACAACAACAACAACCACCACAACCACAACCACAACCACAACCACAACCACAACCACAACCACAACCACACCAGCAATAACAACAATAGCAACACCAACAACAACAATCAAATTAAGACTATTCGTTCGTACCTGCTCGCGTGCCATTCAACACGGTAGATCCCAAACCCTCGATACCCGCCCTCGTAGTCTTCGCTCGTACCCCCTGTAGGGGTGTGTATATATATATATACATATATACTAGAACCACGCGCGCGCTTCGCGCGCGCTTAGGTTCTAGGGCGGCACAGGCAGAGCATTCGTTTGACAGAACAGGGGATGAGAGGAGTTGCAAAGAGAATCACACCAGCTCCCTGTGCGTAGGTGGTTAAGCGCGTTTCCTTCCTCCACCCTTCCCTCTACCCCTTCGGGGAGGGTACCTCTGCCCCTAACGCGAGCGGTCAGATCGTCGAAGACGGCTCAAGACGGCTCCAAGGGGGCCTCAGAGAGCCCAAGATGAGCTCCGAGATTGCTCAAGATGGCTCAAGATGGCTCACAAGATGCTCAAAGAGGCCCCAAGACCGCCCCAAGGTGACTCCAAGCGGCCACGGAGCTTCCCAGGGAGGCCCCCCAAGAGGCCCCAAAACGGCGGGGCCCCATGGCCGCGACGCTGCAGTGTGATGCAAGGGCGCCCTTGAGCCCGAACAGCCATGACACTGAAAAAGGTGGGTGCAGAATGCGCGCGGCATCCTTTTTGAATATCCCTTGGGCTGGTTGCGCATCCCCTTGCTTTTTGCTTTGCAAGAGGACTGTCCTCGGGTCCTCCTGGGGCTGTCTGGGCCGTCATGTGTGTCGCGTGGAGGCCTCGTTTGGGCCTCGTGGGGGCCTCTTGGGGCCTCTTGGAGGCCTTCGGGGGGCCTCTTGGGCCCCTCTTGGGGGCCTCTTGGGGCGTCCTGGGGGCTTCTTGGGTTCTCATGGGGGCCTCTTCGGGCGGAGAGCTCGATTTTTCGGTTCGGGTTCCCTCTCTTGGGCCCCTCTTGGGGCCTTCTTGGGGCAGTCTTGGGCCGTCTTGGGCGGATCCGGGGCGGTCTTGGGGCTCTCTTGGGCAGTCTTGGGGCTCGCTTGGGGGCATCTTGGGCCGTCTTGGAGCAGTCTTGGGAGCCTCTCGGGCGGTCTTGGAGCCTCAGAAAGCGGAAACAGCGAGAAACCAAAAAACATAGAAAAAACACATGAAAAATCAACGATTTCAGCCTCCCGGGGCCGTCTTGGGAGGCCTCTTGGAGGCCTCTGGGGATTCTTGGGGGCGTCTTGGGTCGTCTGGAAGCCATCATGGGCGTCTTGGGCCGATCTTTCGGCGACTCTGGGCCCTCTTGGACCGTCTTGGAGCATTCTTGGGCCGTCTCGAGGGCCTCTTGGGCCGTCTTGGAGCCCCCGGGGGGGGGGGGGTAACACGGGCGTGACCCGGATGTATCCCAACCCTCATTGGTTGGGTGTTCGTTGTGTATGGAGGACTGTGGTCGCGTCCTTTTCCCGCCTCCCTCCTGCCTCCTGCCCGTCTTGCCTCGGGGGGGGGCTGCGATCTGTGAAGCTGTCGCCACATTCGAAGCCTGCCGGGGGGTCCAGCACAGTGACGTCCTACGCGGATTCAAATGGGACCTCGCCATCCCTGGGGGACTGCGATCTGTGCAACAGTCGCCACTTTCGAGGCCTGCTGGGGGGTCCAGCGGAGTGACGTCCTACGTGGATTCAAATGGGACCTCGCCATCCCTGGGGGGCTGCGATCTGTGCAACAGTCGCCACGTTCGAGGCCTGTTGGGGGGTGCAGCACAGTGACGTCCTACGCGGATTCAGCGCTATCCCTGGGGGCTGCGATCTGTGAGGCTGTCGCCATTTTCGAGGCCTGCTGGGGGGTCTAGCACAGTGACGTCTTACGCGGATCCAAATGGGACCTCGCAATCTCTGGGGGGCTGCGATCTGTGAAACCGTCGCCACTTTCGAGGCCTGCTGGAGGGTCTAGCACAGTGACGTCCTACGCGGATTCAAATGGGACCTCGCCATCCCTAGGGGGCTGAGATCTGCGAAACTGTCGCCATTTTCGGGGCCTGCTGGGGGGTCCAGCACAGCGACGTCCTACGCGGATTCACATGGGACCTCGCCATCCCTGGGGGGCTACGATCTGTGAAACTGTCGCCACTTTCGAGGCCTGCTGGGGGATCCCGCACAGTGACATCCTACGCGGATTCAAATGGGACCTCGCCATCCCTGGGGGCTGCGATTTGTGAAACTGTCGCCACTTTCGAAGGTCCAGCACAGTGACGTCCTACGCGGATTCAAATGGGACAGCGCTATCCCTGGGGGCTGCGATCTGTGAAACTGTCGCCACTTTCGAGGCCTGCCGGGGGGTCCAGCACAGTGACGTCTTACGCGGATCCAAATGAAACCTCGCCATCTCTGGGGGGCTGCGATCTGTGCAACAGTCGCCACCTTCGAGGCCTGCTGGGGGGTCCAGCAAGCGCAGTGACGTCCTACGCGGATTCAAATGGGACCTCGCCATCCCAGGGGGGCTGCGATCTGTGCAACAGTCGCCACTTTCGAGGCCTGCTGGGGGGTGCAGCACAGTGACGTCCTACGCGGATTCAAACGGGACCTCGCCATCCCTTGGGGGCTGCGAT
Source organism: Prorocentrum cordatum (assembly GCA_963575745.1). NCBI lineage: Eukaryota > Dinophyceae > Prorocentrales > Prorocentraceae > Prorocentrum > Prorocentrum cordatum. Next base: position 241,410 of record CAUYUJ010014915.1, read on the forward strand.
CCATGCAACAGTCGCCACGTTCGAAGCCTGTTGGGGGGCCCAGCACAGTGACATCCTACGCGGATTCAAAAGGGACAGCAGTATCCCTGGGGGCTGCGATCTGTGAAGCTGTCGCCACTTTCGAGGCCTGCTGGGGGGTCCAGCAGGGTGACGTCCTACGCGGATTCAAATGGGACCTCGCCATCCCTGGGGGGCTGCGATCTGTGCGACGATCGCCACTTTCGAGGCCTGCTGGGGGGTGCAGCACAGTGACGTCCTACGCGGATTCAAATGGGACAGCACTATCCCTGGGGGCTGCGATCTGTGAACCTGTCGCCACTTTCGAGGCCTGCTGGGGGGTCCAGCACAGTGACGTCCTACGCGGATCCAAATGGGACCTCGCCATCTCTGGGGGGCTGCGATCTGTGCAACAGTCGCCACTTTCGAGGCCTGTTGGGGGGTGCAGCACAGTGACGTCCTACGCGGATTCAAATGGGGCCTCGCCATCCCCGGGGGGCTGCGTCTGTGAGACGATCGCCACTTTCGAGGCCTGCTGGGGGGTCCAGCACAGCGACGTCCTACGCGGATTCAAATGGGACCTCGCCATCCCTGGGGGGCTGCGATCTGCGAAACGGTCGCCACTTTCGAGGCCTGCTGGGATGTCCAGCACAGTGACGTCCTACGCGGATTCAAATGGGACCTCGCCATCCCTGGGGGGCTGCGATCTGTGAAACTGTCGCCACTGTCGAAGGCTGCTGGGGGGTCCAGCACAGTGACGTCCTACGCGAATCCAAATGGAACCTCGCCATCCCTGGGGGGCTGCGATCTGTGAAACGTTTGCCACTGTCGAAGCCAGCATAGTGGGGCCCCACGGCGGATTCAATGGGACCTCCCAAATGCTGGTCGCAGAAATACATACGTCCATGTCTCGTCATCACCCCCTTTATGAAGTCGCCCAAGCTACTCATGATCCGCATTGCGCAAGGGTTGGGTACGTCGCCAGGGTAATTGTCTTACCTGCGGCGTGTATTTCGTGCAGCCTATAGGGCAGGGGAAGAGAGGACGGATAGAAGGAAGGGACCATGGGGAGGGAGGAGGATGGAGCACGAGAGAGACAAGCAGGAGAGGGGCTAGGAGCAGAAAGCGTGGCAGAAACAGACGGGCAGATCGGGCGGGTTGACCCTAGGCGGCCACGTCGAGCAGGCGGGATGCTGAAGCGTGCGTCCTGCATTAATCGCGAGGACGTCTCGAGCAATAGCGCGATTACCAAATAAATCCGCCGACCCTTTGCGGGTCTCTAGGCGTTTGGGATAGTTCCCCGCCATAATCTCCCCCCCGGGACCCCAAACCGACAATTCGACCCCCCCCCCTAGGGCCTGGTGCGACCCCGGACAATGCGCGCCAGAGGGGGGGGCCAAAATGAGCCAGGAAGGCACCAAGACGCCTCCCAGACGGCCCAAGAGAGCCACGAGTCGCCGAAATACCACTCCAAGACGCCGACGATGCTCTCCAGACAGCCTCCGATGCCCCCAAAACACCCCAAGAGGCCCCGAAGATGCGCCCCAAGAGAGCCTCACCCGACACGAAAATAGTCCCATTCCCTGCGTAAGACGTACATTTTAAATAATCTCGCCTGTCCGGCTCTCCGACCGCCCAGAGGGCCCCATGACTGCCCCAACACAGCCCACAAGAGCCTCACAGCGGGCTCCTTGACGGCCCAGGACGGCCCCAACACGGCCCAAGAGGCGCCCATGACAGCCCAAGGGCAGCGAAGGGGCCACGAGGGCGACAGCGGGGCCACGAATGGCATGCATATGGAGCCACGACGGGCGCGAACGAGAGGGGATCACGAACGGCATACATAAGCGGGGGCCACGACGGGCAGCGAGGGGGCCACGAAGGGCTGCAACGGGGCCACGAAGGGCAGCGAGGGGGCCACGAACGGCTGCAACGGGGCCGCGGAGGGCAGCGAGGGGGCCACGAACGGGTGCAACGGGGCCACGAAACAAAGCGAGGGGGGCCAAGAAAGGCTGCAACGGGGCCACGAAGGGCAGCGAGGGGGCCACGAACGGCTGCAACGGGGCCGCGATGGGCAGCGAGGGGGCCACGAGGGCCTGCAACGGGGCCGCGAAGGGCAGCGAGGGTGTCACGAAAGGCTGCCACGGGGCCACGAAGGGCAGCGACGGGGCCACTGAGAGCAGCGACGGGGCCACAAAGGGCAGCGAGATTCCGATTCCTAAATAACCTGTGAGGGAGTCCTAAACGTGAGCGCGACTCCTGGGTGCCTGAGTGTCGGGAGCGCGGCACTTGAGCAAATTGCGGGACATTCAAACGCAAGGGCGCTAGCCTTGAAATTGACAGCAAGTCTCCATTGAGAGCGCGACTCCAGAGCGCCGAAAAAGCGATTCCTGAATAAATTTAGGGGAAGTCCCAAGCGAGAGCGCGATTCCTGTATAAAATGGAGGGGGTCTCGGGCGGGAGCGGGGGTCCTGGTTAAATGCGGAAGCCGTTGTTGTTGTAACCTGGGGGCCAGGGGCGCACTTTGAGGACGAATATTTTCCCTGATTAAAAACAGCGAGCGCCGGGAGGGGCACTTTAATTGAAAGATGCAATGTGCACCGGACGGGGGGATCAACAATCATTATTCTTCGGTAGTGAAACAACAACAACAACAACAACAACAACAACAACAACAACAACAACAACAGCAAACGTTGTACCCTCATGAGCGATGCGCCCACACGCAGCATGCGACCATCATGATAACCATCCCCATCATGGGGGATTAATGTTCTATCGCGGGGGTCCGATATTGTCATTCCCAGATATCCCGCTCAATGAAGTCTTGCAAACACCTCATCCAAGGAACTTCCAGATATCCCGCCTCGAAAACACATGCACGCGCCCTGCTGCGCCGATGCGAGACCGCCAGTGGAGCCCCAGCCAAGGGTAAAGCACAAGGAAGTATCAAGCGACATGATTGGCTTGGTGGGGATTGGGGCTGTCGGCGGCGAGGCAAGGACCTAGCCCTGAATAGACCGGGGGGAATCTCGAGCAGGGGTGCTGTTGTTGCTGGGAACGGCGCAAATGCAAAGGGAGTAGGGCGCTAGGCCAGCGTGAAACAACACGAAGTCTCGAGCGGGAGCGCTGGTTCTGTTGGGACGGCAATTGTCGGCGGCGAGGTGGAACACCGCCTTGAATAAGAACAGAAGAAGTCTCGAGCGGGAGCCGCGGTTTTGTCGGGACGGGGGCTGTCATCGGCGAGGAACAGCACCGTCTTCAAGAAAAAGGAAGGAAGTCTCGAGCGGAAGCGTTGTTCCTGCTCGAGGCGGCGCCAATTCAAAAGAGAGTTGGGCGCCAGTCCCGCGTAAAACGGGAGGAAGTCTCGGGCGGGAGCGCTGGTTTTGTTGGGGCGGCGGTTTTCGGCGGCGAGCAAAAGCACCGGCTCTGAGCAAAAAAGGAGGAAGTCTCGAGCGGGAGAATTGTTCTTGCTGGGAGCGGCGCCGATGAGAGAGAGAGAGAGAGAACAAAACAAAAAAAAACGCGCCAGTCTAAGGTAACACGGGGAGAAGTCTCGAGCGGGAGCGAAAGTTTCTCGGCGGCGGGCAAGAGCACCGGCTCTGGGTTCAAGAAAAGGAAGTCTCGAGCGGGAGCGTCGTCGTTGCCAGTTTTGGCGTCCCCCCAAACCGCTCAAGCGTGAGCCTTATTTTCAATGAAAATGTAGCCAACGCCGAGGCGAGAGCGCCAGGGCGCCCTGGGGGGTCCAACAATAATAATTGTATGGTAATTAACGACAACAACAGAAACACCAACACCAACACCAACACCAACACCAACACCAACACCAACACCAACAACAGCAGCAGCAGCACCAACAACAACAATCATTATAAGACTGTTCGCTCTTACTCGCCCGCGTGTTTTTCAAAACGAGTTCCCCACACCCTCGATACCCGCCCTGATTGTCTTCGATCACACCACCTTTGGGGGGATTATTCCTCTTTGCGGGGGGCGGCGGGCTTAGACATGCGGGCAAACCTGAACGGGCGGACAATCCTTCGTGGGCGTACATGTGCCCGCCATTGGAAGTGGTGTGGGCCCTGCCAAAAGAGGAGGGGGAGAACGAGGGAGAGTGAGAGGCAGGGGCGAAGGAAGAGGGAAAACGCCAGGAGACAAGGAGCGAAGAGGGGGGCGGTTGATTAGAGGAAGAGGGAGAGAGAGAGAGAGAGAGAGAAACAAAACAGACATATAAGAGGGGTAGAGAAAGAGAGAGAGAGAGAGAGGGGAGAAAGAAAGAAAGAGGGAGGGAAGAGGAAGGAGAGGGGAGGGAGAAGGGAGGAAAGAGAGGAGGGAGAGGAAATAGGGCAGAGAGGCATAAGGATGAGGAAAGAGAGAAGGGAGAGAGAAGGGAGGAGAGGAGGGAGGAGGGAGGAGGGAGAGGAAGGACGAGCAGGAGGGTAAGAGCGTGAACGTTCGAGGAAATCCTAGGCGAAAGCGCCGTTCCTGAAGGAAGTCTCGGGCGGGAGCCCACGACGGGCGGGCGATCCCCTGACGGGCGGGTCGGGCGGGTGGGACATTCAAGCGGGATGCCTGAATATGGCGAGAGCGCGATTGCTAACTAAATTGTAACGGCGTCCTTGGCGCAGCGTGTTTCCTGAGCGTCGGAACCCCGATTTCTGAATCCATTGCACGGAAATCAAAAGCGAGAGCGCAATTCCTGAATAAAATGTCAAGGGTTCTCTGGCGGGAGCGGGGGTCTTGATTAAATTGCGAAGAAGTCATGGTTCAATTGCGAGGAAGTCTCAAGCGGGAGCGCCGCGCTTGCGAAAATTGTAAGGAAGTCTCAGATGGGAGCGGGGGTCCTGACTAAATTGCGGGGAAGTCACAGGCGGGAGCACCGATCCTGAGTAAATTGTAAGGAAGTCTCAGGAGCGGGGGTCCTGAGCAAATTTGGAAAAAGTCTCAGGCGGGAGCCGTTGTTGTTGTAATCCGGGGGATCAGGGGCACAGTTTGAGCAGCAAGAGCTTCCATGTCAAAAAACTGGGTGCGAGCGTCGAAGGACACACTTTGATCGAGAAAAAACAGTGTGCACAGGTGAGGGGGGATCAACCAACACTATTCTTCAGAAAAAAAGATTCAACAACAGCAACAGCAACAGCAACAGCAGCAGCAACAGCGACAACGACAACGACAACTACAACAACAAGCTGAATCCGCGCCGCGGAGTTCCACTTCAGCCACGCACTCAGGGACAGTGAATGACCGTTCGCCCCCCTAACTCGGATTACAGTGTGGATATGTGAGCTTGGGAGTTCAGGCTATGTGGTGCAAGTTATGTGGTGGAAGTTATGTGGTGCAATGTCAGTGGTGCAAGCTATGGGCTGCAAGCTGTATGGTGCAAGTTGTGTGGTGCAAGAGACGTATGCTATGTTGTACAAGCTCTGTGTGAAAACTATGTGATGTGAGCTATGTGGTGCAAGCTTTGTGGTGTAAGCTTTCTGCTGCAAGCTTTGTGGTACCAGCTATGTGGTGCAAGCTGTGTGGCGTACGTTATTTGATGCAAGCTATGTGGTGCAAGCTATGTGGCGTAAGCTACGGGATGCAGTCGACGTGTTGCAAGCTATGTGGTGCAAGCTACGCGGCGTAAGCCGTTTGGTGCGATGTGGTGTAATCGACGTAGTGCAAGCTATATGGTGCAATAATCGTGGTGCAAGCCATCACGTGCAAGCCATCACGTGCAAGCTCTGTGGTGTAAACTATGTGCTGTATGTTATGTGGTGCAGGCTTTGTGGTGCAAGCTATGTGTTGCAATGTTTGTGGTGCAAGCTATGTGGTGCAAGCTATGTGGTACATGATATGTCGCGTAAGCTATGTGCGATGCAATCGACGTGGTGCAAACTATGTTGTGTAAACGGTGCGGAGAAGAGAAACCATCGACGTGGTGCAATCTACCGTCTACCGCCGTGTGGTGCAAACCGCTTGTAAACTTTGTGGTGCGGCGAGGCGAGGCGAGGCGAGGCGACTCCCAGTTCGCCCGTGAGGGCGGCCGCGCGCGGGGCTGGGAGTGGGCGCCGGGGCGCCGCTCATTCAGTCAAGGGTAGACCTGTCTCTGTTTGTTTGGTGCACATAACCGTCCTCCAATTGTGACCACAAGTTGCTGTCCGACGTAAGTGTTTGCCAATTATCCCCACGTGTTGTGTGAATAAACTTTGTGGTGCGGCGACGGACGGGAACGGATCAGCCGGGCCCGCACATGAGACCTCTGTATTTGGCACGAAAAAAACAGCGACGGACAGTAACGGGGCCGCCGGGCCCGCAGACGGGGCCCGCTCCTCAGAAGGGAAGCGAGCCGGGGGCGCGCGAACATGGGTTAGCGATCCATGGCCGTTGTATGTCTCATCGCCTAACTGGCGATGATGAAGTACGCCAACGGAAGAGGGGGGAACATCCTCGTCAGCCGTCGCATGTCACCTCGCGTTTCTCCTACCGCGCATTATCCATGTCGTGAGCGGCCGGTCGACAGATCCATGGATGTGGCGCGCGGTCGACAAATCCATCGATCGTGGGAGGTGCCCTCTCCAAAATGCGGCTGGTGCCGCCTTGCTCGGCGGCGGAAATCGGCGATGTCCGATGGAAACGGGACCCGTCGCTAATCCACGCCCCCTTAATCCATGTTTGCGATCGCCTGAGCAAGAACCCCTAAGCGCAAACAATGTTTGGGGAAACCGTCGGAGGTGCGCACGGATTTTTTGGATCTGCGCTGGACCGCCCATGCCTGGCGCGCGGAGTGCGCAAGGAGCGTCGCTGGAGGCGCCGCCGGGGGGTCCCAGCGCCGATCAGAGAAGTCCACGCGGAGCTCCAGAAGTTTGCGTTTATGCAACATGTTTCCCCACGTGTGCTTTATCATACAGGGTTTCTCACCTGGTCACACGGATTGCTGTTGCGGTTGCTGCTGAAGTTGCCAGTGCTTTTCATGTGGTTGTTATGTGGTCAGAGTCAAGCTGCTGCAAGAAGGACCGCTACATAAGAAACAAAACCCCCTTTAGGTACCAAAAGGGCCTGGGTGCACGAGAAAGGCTAAAGGGATGGAATGACCTGAGGAACAGCGGGCCCCTTCCGAAACCAATGCGGTCCTGATCTCAGAGTCTCGACTGTATGTTGTGCATGTACATTTGGGGTCGACGTGGAAACAATTTCTTCATCGAGCCTTGCGGACGGCCGTCATGAGGTCCGTCACCTCCTCCTCCGCCTCCGGCGCGGCCGCCGCAATGGTCTCCTCCTCGTCGTCCCCCATGGCGAGGCTTATATGCGTCTAGCACTCGCGCACACGCGAGCGGTGCGCCACCCTGCGGAGGCTGCGTCCCCCCGAGCCAAACCTTGGCCAAAATGGCTACGAGGAGTCGGCTACAAGCAAGAGTGGCCCTAGGCAAGGGTGACCTTTGGTGCGCGGCTGAGGAGGGCGCAGGGTGGCCAAACCCAGGCGCGCGAGCCGATGCTGCCGCCTCGCATTCAGCCATCGGGGACCCCGGCTGTGCCCGCACCAAAGGTCACTCCTGCGAACGGTTACCTCTACGCATAAACCAGAGTAGAGAAGGAGGGAATCCTGCCCGAAGACTTGAAGACCGGCATTGGACTGGCGAGGGAGACAGCCTTGCAGCAGCTGCATGTGGCATTGGAGGTGTCCCTCTCTTACGTACTGCACCTGGGAACGGTTGGAAACGCGGGAGAGAGGCAGTCCCCACCGGAGCCGTGATCGGGGCTCCCTGTGGGGCGCGAAGTGCGTGAGAGGCGCGCTGGATTAGGGAGCCGCCTGCGCACAGTACCGAATTTGAGGCAGCCGACCGCAGGCGCACACCCCCGGCTGGGGACGCAACTGGAGCCCCCAATTCGAAGAATACAAGACGGCATATACATACGCTTTTGGAGGTCCGCGCAGATTTCTTAGATCCGCGCTGAGGCCCCCTCCCTGGCGCGCGGAGTGCGCCAGGGGCGGCTCTGGAGGCGCCGCCAGGGGGACCAGCGCCGATCCACGAAATCCGCGCGGAGCTCCGACAGGTGCATGGTTTTACCATTATTTGTTCCTCGACTCGACTCACGCAAACGCACCCCATCTGGCTTCAGATCATGACACGAAGCTCGTCAGGGGTGTGCCAGGAGCGGGGACGGCATGCGCACATCCCCCAAGCGGACCGCAGCTGGAGCTCCCTGCGGAGCTTGAAACGTGCAAGGGAAGCGCTGGATTGTGGCGGAGCGACCGCGTGCGCACGCCCCTCACTGGGGCCGCAGCTGGAACCACACTGAGCCACGAACTAAATTGAGACACACATTGAAGCGGGGACGGAGAGTGCGCACCTACTCAGAAGAACCGCAAAACACTTGGTGCTCCTTGCGGGCCTTGAAACGCACGAGGGCTTTGCCGGGCCGTTGGAACGGGGTCGGCATGCGCACAGCCCACTGGGGCCATAGATAGCTGGAGCTCGCTGCGGGAAACGAAAAGTGCGTCAGAGAGGTGCAGGGTTGAAGCGAGGACAGCATGCGCGCTGGGGCTCCATGTGGGGCACGAAGCGTGCGAGGGGTGTGCCGAACCGAGGCGGGGACGGGATGCGCACACCCCCCCTCAAGCCGCGCTTGGAACTGTGGCAGGCGCATCACTCCCATCCCCCACTGGAGCCGCAGTTGGTGCCCTGTGGGGAGCGGAGCGTGAGAGGGGTGTGTCGAATCCCAGGCCCCCGACGCAATGACTCTGACTCTTCATGACGTGGACCTCGGAGGCCTCGACCCAATCTCCTGAGACTTCGGTGCTTCGTCCAGAGCCGTTTTGTTGACGGCCCTGGGCCCGGCGAGGACTTCGGAGGCAGAAGATTTCCAGAAGACCTCGCGCCACGACTTCTCCATGGCCCGGGGGCATCCTCCTCCTCCTCCCTCCTCTTCCTCCCTCCTCCTTCCTCCCTCCTCCCTCCTCCTCCTCCCTCCTCCTCCCTCCTCCTCCCTCCTCCTCCCTCCTCCTCCTCCCTCCTCCTCCCTCCTCCTCCCTCCGCCTCCCTCCTCCTCCTGTCTGGGCTCCGCGCGGGGACGACCGCCTCCCGCCTGGGCCGCCGTCGGGGCCCGCCGAGGCGCGTGCCGAGGGGTGCGCGTCCGGGCCGCAGGGCGCGGGGGTCAGCCGCGGGGCACGCGGTGCGCGCGAGGGGGGGCGAGTCGAGCCCTCGGCCTCGAGGGGCCCCCAGGAGGCCCCAGGAGGCCCCCCAAAGAGAGCTCTCCGAGAGGCCCCAAGAGGCCCCCGAGAGGCCCCCGAGAGGCCCCCGAGAGGCTCCAGAGAGGCTCCAGAGAGGCTCCAGAGAGGCCCCCAAGCTGCTCCCAAGAGGCCCTCGAGAGCGCCCCGAAGAGACCCGAAGAAGCATCCCTGAGAACTCTGACCCACAACCCAGGCACGGTGGTGGGATGGACCGAATGCTTGTGGATACCCTGGATCCGAAGAAATTGCCACCTCTCGGGGGCGCATCTGTTCTGGACGCCCGAAACGGGTACGGAAAAAATGGGTACAATGCCCAACAACAAATGTTGTCCCAAACCAACAGCGGCCGCTGTTGGGCAGGCTGCCTTCTGTCTCGAATGGGCACAGGCCGCGGCGGCGTGGACAGCGAATCCTGTTCAACATGAACAGGGACTGCTGTTGGGCATTGTACCCGTTCTTTCCGTACCCATTTCGGGCGTCCAGATCTTTGACTTCTGCTGACCCTCCACCAGCTTCCGCCGGCGGAGGCGCCCTCGGACGCGTTGCTTCCGCAGGCCTTGCGCCGCCATCCGCCGAGGACGAGACGACGACTTCTCGATCCCTCGGAGGCGAGGCCCTTTCTGGACCGCCTCGCGTGAGGAGTGTGCCGAAACGGGCACGTTAGCGGCAGCACGGGCAAGCGGTAGCAGCAACAGCCAGAGGAGGACTTGCAGCAGCATCGACGGAGAGTGGCGGGAGGGCGCGGGAGAAACGTCTCTCCACCAGCGGCCACCCAGGTTGTGCATAGACACGCTGAGCTCGGTGCGTTCTCTATGCATGCCCGGGAGACAATGCTCAACGTCGACGGCGGCGATCGCAAGAGGTGCAGCGCCTGGTCCGAAGGCCCGATCTCCCAGGATCTAGCTGCCGGGGTCCTCTCAGCCTTGCTCGACTAAGGGTCCGCGTTCGCCAGGGCGTGCTTAGTCACGCCCGTCGCATGAGCGGCGCGGAGGAGCCTGCTGCAGGGGCGCCTGCGTGTCCGTCCGTCGGTGCCAACAGCGACGCGGTTGCCCGTGCTGCTGTCGTCTTGGTCGAATCGCACACAACGCCCGCCCGCGACCACACGCACGGCACAGGCACAGGATTCGGCACGGGTGCGGGATTCGGTGTGGGCGGCGAGGCCTTCGTCGGGGCGGGCGACAAAGCGGGCGTCGAACAGGGCGTCGATGCGGACGTCGATGCGCCGACTGCGGGCGTCGATGCGCCGACTGCGGGCGTCGATACACTGCTGGCGTTGCTGCTGGCATTGATGGCAGAATCGATGATGGCGTCAATGCGGTGATTACTGCTGGTGTTGCTGCTGCTGCTGTTGGCCTCATCGGCGTTGTAGGTCGTGTTGTCTTCGGCGAACTTGACGACACTGGAACCCGCCGGATACGAGTACTTCAGTGCAGACTTGAGCACGACCGCCGCCCCAACCGCCTCGACGGTCCCCGTGGCCTGCACCACGAGGGAGGCGACCTCGGTCGGGATGGAGCTGACGACCACAATCTCCTGTCGGGCGCGCGCTAACGTGAATTGAAGATCTGTGGATCTGGCGCGTGGGCGGCGGATCCACGGATCGGGGAAGCAGCCCCCGAAGCATGAGGCCAACGCCGCCCGATGTGGCGCCGGAAACGGGACCCGTCGGTGGTCCACACGCCGTCATCCAGAGGGGAAAAAAAAGTGCCCATCACCAAGGCTGGGCGCGGAAACGTCGGTGCCGATCGTGGTCACCGTTCATCTTGGTCACCGCCGGTTCGTGGATCATCCTCGCGAGTCGGCGACGGCTGGCATGAACCATGACCAGGACCATCGTCGAAAAGATCCCAACGCATGTTGGTCATGGTCACAATGCTTCTTGCCTCGGTTCAGTCATGCTTGCGACTCTTTGACATCCTCGGCAAATCATTGGTAGCCCCTACGTAGGTTAATCCATCACTTCTCCCATTGACCCGACATTCACCCATCGATTATTTCATGTCTCCTCCCTGGATTCGTCCTGAGGGACGCCGCTGAGCCCGGTGATGCGGAGCACGTCCCCCGAGGAGCCGAAGCCAGACGCGTTGGCGACCAGGACCCGGACCGCCCCCGCCACGGCGCTCTCGGTCAGCTCGGTGCGCACCTCCGACGTCGGCGACCCGTACCTTAGCCGACGAAGACCGATGTGAAGTAACATATTGAAGGGGCCCCAGGACACACAAATAAATGCACACCAATAAGAGCATTCCCCATAGTTCCCTATATTTTCTGGGTTTCTGTCTTCCCCCCCACTGCCCATATTTTCCAATATTTTCCTGGGAATCGACGATTGATTGTGTCTGTGTGTGTTTCTTTCCCTCCTGACATATTTCGTCATCAGGGGACGCCCTTTCCCAGGGCGGCTGGGAGGTTTGTGCCCCTGCGGTGGCACGTCGTGGCGCAAGCTTTCCACTCGCCCTGGGACGGGCCTCCCCGATGGCAGAGAACAGGTTTGTGCTGCACCGTTCTTCGCCCGCGGAGCACCACCACGCCGGCTCCGTGGAGGTGGTGGTGGTAGAAGTCGAGGTCGTGGAGGTCGTGGTGGTGGTGGTGGATGTGGTCGTCGTCGTGGTCGTGGTCGTGGTCGACGTCGAGGTGGTGGTGGTGGTAGACGTGGTGGTAGTAGATGTGGTTGTGGTGGTCCGCCGCCGTGCCCCCTGGCACGCTGCGGCGTGGTAGAAGGCTACGGGCTGCCTGGTAGGGCTTCTGCAACCTTCAGAACAGGACCCCCGCCCGCCCACGCACCACAGACACCTGCTCCCTCTCCCTCGTAGAAGCAATCATGGATCCGCGCTCCCGAGGCCAAAAACGACCTCTCGTGCAGAACTGTGGACCCGTGCTCCCGAGGCCACGATCCCTCGACTGCTATGGATCCGCTCCCGATCCACAGCCGGGGCGCGCAGCAAGAGACGCGGCCGCAGGCTCGGCGCGAGCGGCTCCTCGGCCCCGGCGTCGGTGGCGACGGCGGGCGCCGGCGGCAACGGCGACGGCGACTGCGGCGACGGCGGCGGCGGCGGCGGCACCGCCGGCGACAGCGACGGCGGGCGTCAGCGGCGCCAGCGACATCGGCGAGGACAGCGGCGACGGCCTCAGGACAGCCCAAGAGGGCCCCAGACGGCCCGGCACAGCTCAAAACAGAGCCCCAAGCTGGCCCAAGGCGGCCTCCAGACGGACCCGAGACAGCCTTAGATGGCCCCTCGACGGCCAAAAGACGGCCCCACGACGGCCGTAAGAAACCCCGCAGACGGCCAAGAAAGCCACCAGACAGCACAAGAGAGCCCCAAGACGGCCCAAGGTGGCCCAAGGCACCCCTCAGACTGTCCACAGGAGCCAGAAGAAAACGGAGGAAGACGACGAAGACGAGAAGATGGCCCCCGACACGACACGGAAGAGTGTGTCACTTGTTGCAGCTCTTCCACAATCCTCGGGACACGAGGTGTGTCACACGGTGCGGCCTCCTGTGCCCCCCACAAACAGTGGCCAGCCAAGGTGCTGGGCTGCCACGGTGACTGGACATGTCGCAGGCAGCTGGATAGTAGAAGTTGTCGTCGTCGTGGTCGAGGTCGAGGTCGTGGTGCTCGTCGTGGTGGTGGTCGTGGTTGTCGTTGTAGTCGTGGTGGTCGTCGTTGGGCAGGCTATCGAGTTGCACTTCTTTGTCTCGAACATGGGCCCGTCACAGATCTTGCCGCCGTTCTGCGGAACGACCCTGAAGCCGCGAGATCGAATCTGAGTGCCCGAGTCGCTACCCGTTCCACACGACTTGGTGCAATCGGAATAGTCTGCCCAGTCCTCCCAGACGCAATCGATAGGCGTGGGGGCGTCCCCCTTCTCACCCTTTTCTCCCTTGGCCCCGACGAGCCCATCAGCCCCGTTGGCTCCCGTGGCCCCTTTGGGCCCGGGAGGCCCTGTGGCTCCGGTGGCGCCGGGGGGCCCAGGGGCTCCCTTGGCTCCAGCAGCGCCCGCGGGCCCAGCCGCCCCCCTGGCTCCGGGGGCCCCCGTGGCTCCAGCCGCCCCCGTGTGCCCGGTGCTGCCGCGAGGGCCCGGGTCGCCCTTCGCACCAGCAGCGCCAGTGTTTCCTTTGGGCCCTGGAGGGCCCTGGCTGCCGCGAGCGCCAGGAACTCCAGCGCGCCCTGTGGCTCCTGCAGCGCCCTGTGTTCCCCTGGCCCCCTGGGCCCCGCGAGCGCCCGGAGGGCCGCGAGCGCCGGTGGCACCGCGGGCGCCGGGGGCCCCTTGGGCGCCGGTCGCACCGCGAGCGCCGGTGGCTCCTTTCTCTCCCGTGGGCCCTGGGCCGCCGCGAGAGCCATGAACACCGCGACTGCCATGGCCACGTGGTCCTGGAGGTCCACGTGGTCCTGGAGGTCCAGGGGATCCTCGATGGCCTCTGGCCCCAGGGGCACCTTTCGGACCAGGCGTTGGCGGGCTGCAGCCGTCCCAGTCCGCCCTCATACTGATGTGGCGATGCCAAGACTGCACATAGATTCGTATCCAGCGCGCAAGTATTGGACGCAAATTGTTTGTCCTGCACCAGCGCCAATGCCCACCGGCCAACGTGTGCGGGTACCACCTCCAATTATGTTTGCTCGACCGATACAAGATCTTGTACGATTTGACCCACTGGGGATGATTATGCCTTCCCATAGTCAAAGACCTCGTAACGATTTTGTCTGATCCAAAGTCCCACTGGACCCACGTGTCCTTGTGATTGTGGTGAGCGCACCAAGTCGTTCCATGCCAGTTTAGGCGGGTACGCCACATCTGTCCGCGGCCATGGTCGCCCCTGTTGTGCCAATAGCTCGAAGCTACGATACGGTTATCTGGTGTCACTTTGTGGTTCGTATTGCCAGACAAACGTGTGGTGACACCACAGCTGAGTCCCGAGGCTTCGTACCCGCTAGCGTTGTCCTCCACAAGGCTATGGTTGGGGAACGATGGGAGCTCAAAACTATCGAAAATATCAGACGGGGTATCCTCATCCTCGAATGCTGAGAAATTTGCATCGAGATCCTCATCTTGGTCGAAGTCTACCATGTCCGGTGAATATGATTCATACCAATCAGAGTCAGTAGGAGCAGTCATCTGGTCCCCTTCGGTATCAGCAAACGTCTGATTGTTCGCATGTGTTTTCCGCATCAAGCTGCTCGATCGAGTGTCGTTGAGGCCGGGATCGATTGCACTCATGTGCTGGCCAACTGCTGCACCGCTGGCAGGACTGATGCCGTTAATGGCCACATGCAGTAAGAAGAGGGAGCCGCACGTGTTCATGGAAGTTTCTTGTAGGACCAACGAATGTTGGTCAACACCTTGGATGGCAGTTGGAACCTAAGCCGTTTGCGCTCACGATTTGGGATTTGAGCCAAACGCTGCGGAGGAGGTTACGGGAGGAAGAGGAGGACGCGTGGAGTGATGAGTGGTGCGACAAAGCGGAGAAACAACGAGGACCCAGTTCCACAGGAGTTCTGGGGAACCGCCTGAGTTCGATCTCCATTCTGGAAGCGTGTCTCTACATCCTGAGTGCCTGGTAATGCATGTTTGGAATTCTGATGGATTGTGTTGAGAATCCAGGTCACGTTTCAAGGTCAAGAGGCACATCTACGTGGCGGCTCGAACGCCTCAATGGCATCATGATCAGCGGTCTCGAACACTGCCTGCAAGCTTGCTTGGAACGACTCGAAACACCCGGGGCGATCGATGCGTGACAGGGCAGCGGGCTGCAGTGTGGCGTGTGGCAGCACGAGGCACGAGGGGAGGGGAGGCAGAGGCAGCAGGAAAGACGGATGCGGGAGGAGGAAGGCTGCATCTTTGTTCACCTGTGATGGTTGCGATAATGTTGTGAGCGGGCGGAGGAAGAAAGAAGGAGAGAGTCGGAGGAGGGAGAGGGCAGGAAACATCAGAGAGCACAGGGGCAAACTACCACAGCGGGGCGCCAACCGTTCCCAGAAGGCCTCAAGAGCCCCAAGAGGGCCTCAACAGATGCCCAAACAACGCTGCTCCTGCTCCTCCTCCCTTTCCTTTACCTCCTCGTCACGGCTCTTCCTCCTCCTCCTCCTCCTCCTCCTCCTCCGCCTCCGCCTCCGCTTCCTGATTCGGCTGCTGTGGCTTCTCCTCCTCGCCCAGTCTCCTCCCTCCCCCTCGTCCTGCTCGCCGGGGTTTTCGACGCCGCCAGAGACCTCTGGAATTGGAGGACGTCGTCGCTCGGGCCCTTCTCCTTGATTTCGCAACACACGCATACGCACCAGAGAAAAAGGGGGCATCTCTCTTCCTCGCGCGAGCGCTGTCATCTCCGCTCCTGCGAGGGTGGCCTGGGAGACGCAGAGAGACGACGAGGCAGAGGCGAGAGGAAAGGAGGCGGAGGAGGCTGTCGTAAGCTTTGAACGACTTTCGGCGGGCTCAGAGGGTGGGTCCACATGGAGAAGGTGGAGGGCTGGCAGAGGCAGGAGGGCGCAGAAGCAGGAGGACGATGAACGTGATAGCAAGGAGGAGGAGGAGGAAGAGGAGGAGGTAGGAGGAGGAGGGGGGAGGAGGAGGGAGGGAGGGAGGGAGGGAGGGAGGAGGAGACGAGCACCACAGGAACACATGAGGAGCGGGGATAAAGCTAGGTCAAGCATGCCCTCCTACAGGCGGGTGTTAGAAAACAAAGGAAACACAGGCGGAACATAACAAACATAGTCAAAGGAGCACGACAAATGGTCACAATACTATATTCCACAGGTCTTGAATATTCCTGGACATCCCCAAATTGAACATATAAGGAGAGAGACAGAGAGGGATGTATATATAACTATATCTACAGAGAGAGACAGAGACAGAGACATGATAAGGCATCTATGAGGACTGCAGGAGGACGAAGAGCGCATGAGAAATAGGGAGAGGAACATGAGGGGACAGCCGCATACATATATATATATATATATATATATATATATACACATACATACATATACATATACATATTATATATACACATATACATTTACACACCTACACATATAACTATGCATATATACACACCTCTCCTACTTCTAGGTCGGCCCAGAGTCCCTGCCACGCAGGACGACGACGAATCTCTGTTTCCACTTTTTCATGCAGCAGGCGAGCTATACATTCGAATCCTTCCGAAGCGAGGCAGTACAGACAGCTCGCGAGGAAAGAACGCAAAGGCTTTGCACAGAAGACGCTCCAGGGAGGCAGTGGGAGGGAAGACTTGAGCGAAATAGTTTACAGATGAGCGGGCCTCAACGAAGCGAGAGATACAACAATCAAAAACTAAAAAAACGCCTCTCCTACTTCTAGGTCGGCCCAGAGTCCCTGCCACGCAGGACGATTACGAATCTTTGTTTCCACTTTTTCACGCAGCGGGCGAGCTATACATTCGAATCCTTCCGAAGCGAGGCAGCACAGACAGCTCGCGAGGAAAGAACGCAAAGGCTTTGCACAGAAGACGCGCCCATACCACAAGCATTTACTGGAGGCCTCTTGGAATGGCTGAAAAAACAAAAGCCTCCGCTGCCGCAGCCCGTCGGGCAAGGTCCGCGGGATGGCGAGCTGCTCGCAGAAGGAGCTGATTACTCCTTCGTGCCGCTTCACAGACTTGGGATGGGCCCATCGGCCTCGTTTCTGAACAGTTCAGAATTGTAATGAAGGTAATATGCCTGTCACAGCCTTGTAAGGCAGCAAGAACCTGACGTTCTGGATGAGGTATTCCAGAACTGAAGCAAGACTGTGAGACCCTACGAGAACGTCATGACTAGACAGAGTGTCTGGCCACATGGGGTGTCAGGGGGCCTAGCATGCCAAGGAGCGAACGGCTAAACTTCCTAGAGAGAGCTTCGTTCGTAGCCAAGGTCTGGCTTGGCAAAACAGAGTCGTCTGAGCTGGCGTTTGCTCCACTACGCCGGGCCCACATGCCCAGCACGGAGCCAATCCACTCACGGCCCGGCGGATTGAGCACGACCGTGTCGTCGCTCTCGCCTGTCTTTGTGGTCTCGCCGAGGTCGGAGTTCCGATGACCACGGCTCATCTTGCACGAGCCAGTCTTGAAGAGATCGCAGACGGCCGAACCACTGAACACCAGCGCAGCTCGCAGATTCGAAGGGTCTCAGGTAGGCGTCCACCTGGATGGCAAGGGCAACCGCGTCGCCCACGTGGCCGCCCTTCAGGTAAACGACCATGAAGAGGAAGATGACGCAGAGCGGCCATGGATGTCGAGAAGAGCCTGGGAACCGGCGAACCCAGCCCTTCATAGCTCCTCTGGACAGCGCGAGCCGGGCGGACTTGGCAACGTCGGCCCGCGGGAAGGAGGTCAGGAAACCCCACAACGCGCACCGCCCTTCCGCAGGATGTCGGGCGTCGCTCATGAGGTCGTCAAAACACTTGCATATCAATTGGTCAATCTTGGATCTGGGGGCCCATTTGAGATCCTCTGGGCGCGTGGCCCAGTCGAAGAAATCCCGAACAGCAGCCCAATATCGTTCTAAGGAGACCGCTGTGATAGACCCAAAGCGTGCAACACCGCCATCGACAGGAACCGGGGCTCGAGGCCCAAAGGTGAGGTTCCTGCCCTTGATGACTCCCACGAAGCCACAGGCGCGGGAGCGTCGGCCAGCGGCCTTTCTGGCCTCTGAGGGCGCGGGCCGCTTGCTTCCGGGCTGCCTCGAGGTTGGAGTCCTGGCCGAAGATGATGCACGGCCGGAGGTGATCGCACCTACTCTCGAAGGTGTTCGGGTCGGCGGCTGCGACGAGCCCGAGGTCAGGTTCCGCCTGAAGCCGCTGCCGAGCCGGTCGGAGGCGTCCGCGGGCGCGTGAAGCCGGCCGTCGCACAGCATCGCGTAGCCGAGGTCACCGCCGCCCAGAGCGCCAGGACTGCCTCGGGCGCCCGCAGGCGCTGTCATGGAGCGGCGCGTGCCCATGCCGTGCAAAGGGCGCGGGGATAGGCTCCGGCGCCTGCAGTTCGGCTGCGAGAGACCCGAGCCCCCGATGGCAACGTCACTGATTCAAAACCTCGAAGTTCCACATGAACGTGATCTCTTGAACGCAAAGAAGCCAGGGACGACAGAGCGAATAAATTCGCGAGGAGCGCCGTCGGTTTCAGATGCGAGGCCCCATAACTGCAGCGCGCGAATAGCACGCGGAAGGCATCAGGCAGACATGCAAGCTCCCGAACGGGGTCAAAGTCCCAGAGCCTCGCGGATCTTGGGTTCTCAATACTCCAGAAAACTCAGTTTCTTGAACATTCGTAAGCCACGCGACAACTGAACAGGGCCAGGGCGACACCGATACGTTCTTTCTGACGAGCTTTATCATGGTCTCGTGTGTTGCGCCGAGCCCGAGACCAAACGCAACACGGGGTACCCATATGTACATACCAAAAGAGTCCCCTCCGAATGCCTTCCAAGATGATGAGCTGGACCGCGGGATCCAAGAGGTCATAGCGGGGCCCATCCTTGATGTCCATGCAAGGGGGCGTCCTCAGGTCGAGCTCTTCGAAGGCCTCCGAGAGCCCGCCCTCCCCCGAGAACAGCTCCAGAAAGCCTTGGCCACGTCGGGCCTGCCTCAGAAGTTCAGCATGTCCCAGACGAAGAGCGGGGCCGGCGGATTGAGTAGTCGCCGGAGGCGTCGACGTGGATGATGGGCAGGACGACCGACGAGATTGATCGGCGCACGACTCTCGAGGTTGCACTTCTGGCACTGCATTGCTCTCGACGCCGGCGAGCGGATGCCCTGCGAGGCCGAGTCCAGGAAGCAGGGGGCCCATGCCAAGGGAAGAACGGGAAGGGGAAGATGTTGAAGTGTCTTTCTCGTCATGTTGAAGGTGGCCTTTGTTGGGAGAGGTCCGCTCGAAGCGACGAGACGGTTCGTCGGCAACGTTGAACTCTGCGTTGGCATACCGCAGCCTCCAACGCACTCTACGTCCGATAGCGTAGGCCGCCGCGCGTCGGCATTGTGCGTTCAGGGCTGCTGAGCGGCTGGGCCGCCCCTTATCCAGGCAGCCAACGCAGACCATGGAATCCGCGATTGAAACAAGGCGGCGTCCGCAGTTGCGGCGGACGCGGAAGGCATGTCGGAGCCCCATCACAGCGGCGCGGGCCCCCTTCACATTGATGCGTTCGCCCAGCCAGCGCCAGCGTTTCGAGGCAACCAGCCTGAAGCCCTCAGGGTCGAACCGCGAGGCCGGGAGCGGCGGTGCCAGAGGGCCGGGCGGCCCACCTCCGGCACGGCGTCATCGTCATCGGCACAACCACTGCCATGGTGTCGGGCGCGACGAGGTCGGGCTCGAAGATGGCCAGCTGACGGTGAGCCGCCCTCCGCCTTGGCCTGCATCCACTTGCCGAGGGCGGTCGCTGGGCCAGCGCCGCTGTAGGGCGAGGAGGCTGGACATCGGAGCCCGGCCTCGCCGCCGCTCGTGCTCGCAACCTGACGCTCGCAGCGGGGGTCTGTCGGGCCGTAGCCTCCCATGTCAGCGACATCCGAGGGGGGAGGCCAGGCCGGCGCGAGGGCCTCGAAGATGCCGCAGGAAACTCCACTTCTCCTTCCAGCGGTAGGCCGTGCGGAGCTTATCGGCGCGGGCCCTCCTGCACGTGAGCCCGTACCAGAGGTCGGCGGAGTCGCTGGCGCACGCGCGCGGCACGTAGGGCGCCGCCAGGTCCACCTCCGTCAGCCACGCAAGGCCCACCACGATGCGCATCTCCTGCTTGACCTCCCGGGGCAAAGCGGCGCGCTTGCCCCGGGCCGACTCCGCGAACCGGCAGGCGGCTGACAGCGCGGCGCAGCCTGGCCGGGCGAGCATCAACAGAGAGATCGCGTGCCCCAGCCAGACCTCCATGTGCTCGCCACGCATCTTGCCTCGTGCCAGCAGGGCTCGAGTGGCCAGGTCAAATCTCCAGATGCGGAGGCGCCCGTGCTTGATTGAGGTCGCGCTCGATCCCCGCCGTCTCCAGGTGGGTGACGACGTCCAGGTAACTCCAGCATATGGGCAGCCCGCGCCGATCAGCCCCCCCTTGGAGAGCCGAGCAGGCCTCGCGAGCCAGGGGCGCCGTCTTGCCGACGACCGCGATGTCGTCGACGTAGACGCCCGCCAGCACGTTCGACTCCTTGAGGTCGGGCGCCGGATGCCGCTCCTTCACCATGGCCGGCTCGGCCGAGGAGCTACGCTGGAGAGCTCGACACGTCATCGAAGAAACTGCCTCTTGGGCAAAAAAGCAAGGCCCACGACCAGCCCATGCACATAGCCCGCATGGAGGGGTAGAGGACAATGTCATTGTCCGCGCGAACCATTCCATTCAAGTCCGGGTCCCAGAAGGCGCCCACATTGATGCCGTAGGTGTCCCGAATCGTGGCGACCGGCAGCGGGTCGTCGAAACCGAACCACTCCGACAGGCCGTGGATCGCAAAGTCGTAGAAACAGTCCCCCACGTCGGCCTCGTTCCCGCGGGGGCCCCAGCCGACAACGCCACCGACGCCGCCGAGGGAGCCGCCCCCAACAAAGAAGTCGAAGTCTGCGAGGGCGCCTGCCGACCCAAGTCGGGCGGTCGGAGGCGCGCGGCGGCAAGGGTTGGCCTGCCTGGCGTCCACGATCATCCTGATCCCGCCTGGTTTCTTCTTCTTCACAGAAAAGAGGGCTGCTCGAGCCCGTAGTCGGCGTCTGAAGGTGATGAGCCCCAGCTCGTACAACGCCCTGAACAGCCACTAACGCTCTAGACGACTGGAACGAAGTACTAGATCCCAGCAAGGCTTGATGGGATCTGCCGCCTGGCGCATGAACTCCATCCCCCCCTCATCTTTCTCGATGTACTGAGCTGGTTGGCGGAGCATCTCCGCCGCCAAGGGCGGTAAGAAGTTGGCCACAGAGCGTGGCCGCGCACGTCCTTTCGCTACCTTGAGCTTCGTCAGGTCGAACGGCGCGGGGTGCGGAGGCATCGCCTGGGATCGCAACTCTTGATTCCATGGGCTCGATTCCAAGGGAGGTAAGAGATTTTCCCACCCGCGCGCCCCGTCGAAACCGGCACTTTAGGAATCCCTGGGAATCGATCCCCAAGGATTTCAATGGTGACCCCAAAAAGGTTCCCCCCCGGATTCTTTCATATTCTGAGTATCAGGTTTCCTTGGCTTCCCCGCAGATGGAAACGATTTGGAACTCGCCTTAGCATTGCCCGAGAATCTGAAGAAGCCGATAAATTCCGACGCCCGCGCAAGTGCCCCGCGGAGGGAGGGAACCCGAATAATCGACGAACAACAATCATCCCCCCCCCTCCCCAGCGCGCCATTGCCGCTAGCTGCGGCGATCGCGCCCGCTTCCGCGCCCGCCCGCGCGCCCGCGCACAAGGGAAGCGGAACCATAATGCAAATAGAAGGCGGTCCTCTCCTCCTCCCAAGCGCGCCGCGCACCGCGGAAGGAGAGACAAACGCACGCAATGGAAAACTACATTTTCCCTCTCCCAAGCGCGGCGCTGCCGCCACCGCGCCCGCGCCCGATTCCGCGCCCGCCCGCGCGCCCCGCGCAGGGAAAGCAACGCCCGACAAACCAATGAACAGCCATCGCCCCCCCTCCCAAACGCGCCATTGCCGCTGCCGCGCCCGCGCCCACTTCCGCACCCGCTCGCGCACCCCGCGGGAGCGGGGGAAATCCCAAGGGAGGGGAGATGGCGAATCGCAGTTCCCCCACCCAGGCGAGCCGCCGCCGCCGCCGCGCCCGCGCCCGCTTCCACGCCTGCCCCGCGGGGGGCGAACAGAACCCGACGAACCAATGAAAAGTCAAAGCCCCCCCCCCCCCCCCCCCCCCACCCCAAGCGCGCAATTGCCGCCGCAATGCCCGCGCCCGCTTTCGCGGGCGCCCCGCAAAGGGAAAGGACAACGCGACAAAAAAAAATAACAATGGAACGCCATATTTCCGCCCTCCCAAACGCGCCATTACCGCCGCCGCGCCCGCGCCCGCTCCCGCGCGCGCGCGCGCCCCGCGGAAGGGGGGGGGAGGGGGGGAGTTCCGAAAAGTAGATGCAAGACCAGCGTTCCCCCCTCCCTAGCGCGCCGCTGCCGCGGCCGTGCCCGCGCCCGTTCCCGCGGCGCCCCGCGGAACTCGGCATGGGTCGGCTTCAAGTTCGAGGGAAAGGCTGGGTCCTGTCCCAGCCCGCCCCGGGACCTGAATCGGCCCGCCGTTCGAACCTGAATCGGCCCAAGGCTGAAACTGAATCGCGCCAGCAGTGATCCTGCAACGGCATGTTCGCAATTCCTCTGATGTTCAGCAGCCGAATTCAGGAACGCGAAAAGGC